>JANAVB010013598.1:3469441-4069441 GCA_029216955.1 Iris pallida | reverse complement strand
ACGGCAAACGTACGAGTCGCTATGGAACATTGGATATCGCAAAGGCGAGCGCCTCGGTGCGCAAGCCGCAACAACGTAGGATAACTTTACTCGGCGAGTGCCTTAGTGCATGAACCATACCGTGCCTTCGTGCACGAGTTAGAACGGCTAGAACATTGAAAGACAATAGGCGAGCGCCCTAGCGTGCAAGCCACGGACATTGAATACTAAAGCATAGAAATACGGCTTCGACGCGTGCAGCAAGTGCACGATGCGAATTATAGATGATAAATGTGTTGAAACATGCCTACGTGCATGAGATAATAAAAGGTTATTTCGTTGCGAAAGAATACAGTTGTGGCATGAATGTGGCGGAACTGTCAGATATGACATAATGCCTTGAAAGGTGTTCGGGACCTTCGGATCGTTCGGTTGTCGAGCATTGTGTTGAGGCTTGATGCCTTTAAAACATTGAAACGAAGTATGAAACGTAAGAACATAGAAAGTTAACGGAAGAAATACGAGATGATAATGCGGCATGGTGCCCTTCAAAATGTTCGCGGCCTTCAGGCGTTCGTTGAGGACATTCGGGCGTTATGCCAATTGAAATAGAGATAAGCGAACTTGCTTGGTTGTATGAAAGATAAGATTCGTTGCATGGTCAAATGGACTTAAAGATATAAAAGCCCGTGCATGGGTATTCCCTCGAACGCGGCGCGCCAGGGCGCTGGGACCGTTCGGCCTAGGAGGGATTCGTTTTCGGTATTGTTGTTGCACTTCATTTAGATGGGTAGCGACCGTCTGGTGAATGTGATAAGCCACTTGCTGCGATTATTTCGATGGCCTCTGATGTTGGTTAGCAACCGCACAGAGTTAACATCGTGTTATGTTTCGATTTCGATAAATATAAGTCCATTCTAGCCCGAAAAGCTAGTGACCTTCATATAGTTAAGGGCGATGGGTTTGGAAGTGCAAGGTATACGTATATCCTGCATGAATGGATCCGAATAGAGGGCACTTATAACATGACAGGGAAAAACGGATAGGCGTATTCACCTTGCGTCGGTGCAAGGACGAGTGCGTCGATATTGCTAATTTGGGCCACGGATCAAACACGAGATTGCTTGCCTGTTTAATTACGTGAATTGAATAACATGCTTGCCATGCTTTACAGTCTTCAAATATGCCATAAACTCATCCTAAGGAGAACATAGAAAGAGAACTAAATGGTATGTTTGCATGAATCAATACAATACTTAATATCGGTTTGTTAAGTGGGTTTTTGATCAGTACAGGGAGGACGAAAGTACCAATCCCTTACTAGTTTGCTAGCAGGTTCAGGGATTGGTCTGCTCGCGGTGGAGCTTCGCTTGAACGCATTGAGGCTTGGAACGCTGAAGCGTATTGAAGCGTGCGATTGTATTGACGCTCGGACTCACGACAGGATTGATGCGGCCGAGATATAGAAGGCATGATGTATGGAACGGTAAAATCCTTTGTGGACAAGAGAGAACCTGAGTGTTGTAGCCAATCTGGCAAATTCTGTTGGGCTATCGAAAGCCTTTGTAATCTGATTTTGAATATCAATAAAGAGAAATATTTCGTATACTCTGTTTTTCTTTCGTTGTTAATGTTCAACTCAAAGATAACCATTTAAGAACTTGTCATCTTGCCTTGCACGAGCGCAACTCCAGGCTCGTGCGATATCATGTCCTAGCGAGGACGATGATTCGGGTGATTTCGGGTCGGGACGTGACAAATTGGTATCAGATCTCTAGGCTCAATTTCCTCTTGACGCTTGCTTCATTACCATTCCAAAAAGTTGTCCACCACCAATCGAAATCACTCTTGACTCTACTCGATGCCGCACTGGATGTTCCATACAATAAGTCTAATACAAATTATGTAATTTTGCCGCGTGTTGTTTGGAAATTACATGGTGTTCGTTGGAAAAGTTGTAGAAGGTTTGTTGCTGCAAGTGCAACAATTCGCGAGATATGAATTCAATGAATTGTTGCTACAAATGCATCACGTCGTGAATTGTAATTTGAGATATTTGTTGGTTGCAACGATCGATATGAGAAATGTTGGTCGCATCGATACAATGATAGTTGTGGAATGTTGCTGCAGTAATTGCCACACATTGATTGTAAATGATGCATTGAAAAGAAAATGAAAGTTGATATGGAATGTGTCGAATGGATTCACATATCGATTTCGAATGTGCGTTGCGATAAAAAGTGATAAGTCAATATCGAATGTATTGAACGAATTTGAGCATTGACTTTGAATGTCGGAAATAAAATGTTGTACGAGGTGCGATAAATATCGAAAATAAATCGTTGCACGATGTGCAATGCGTATTGAAAGTAAAATGTTGCACGTAGTGCAACGCATGTCAAAAGTAAAATTATCGCACGTGGTGCAACGCGTATCAAAGTAATCGCTGCACGAAGTGCAACGGATATCGAGAATGAATTTTTGTACAAGATGCAACGGAAGAAAACTAAAGTTATAAATCGAGAAACAAAATCGGTTCGGTTGCGCACCGAGATTGTGTTGGCAAATGAATGCATTGGCCGAGTTGCGTCGGATTTGATTTAAATCAAAGTTACGGTTGTGATTAAGCATGATCACTGCGGAAATCGTGAGTCGGAAGAGATCGTTGGTCCGTAAAGAGTACGTTGCGATGGAAGTAACTTGATTTTCGGGTGGTATATGGCATACCACCGATGCAATGAATGGCTCGATTTCGAGTGGTATATGTGATACCACTTGTGCGATGAATTGCATCGACGTTTTGTGAGAATTTTGGAAGGTTTGTCCGCAACGGACGGGATAGCACCGAGACTCGATTGAGAATTTGTATAACGGCATATTGATGCAAGTGTTCTTCGATGTTCGGTTAGAACGATAAGGCGGGACTTGTAACATTGAATGATACGTCGATTGAAAATTTATGTGTCGGTCGAATGACGGGAACTAGCGAAACGATTATGCCTTGAGGCAACAATCGGATCGACGGGATAGGAAACTCGAAATGTTGAAATCGAACCGCACGACTTGTGAGCTCGATGAAAATGTTGGACGATACAAATTATAATCGAATTGTATAACTTGCGATCCCGATTGAAATGTTGGGCGAGGCGAATCGAATCACATGACTTGCGATTTCGATAGAAATGTTGGGCGAGGCGAATCAAATCGCACGACTTGCGATCTCGATAGAAATGTTCGGCTAGGCGAATCGAATCACACGACTTACAATTTCGATAGAAATGTTGGGCGATGCGAATTGTATTCGAATTGCATGATGTGCGACTTCGGTAAAGAGTTGGTTGACGTGAGTAATCGTGCCTAAGAAATAGTTGGTTATGTTGCGGCAAAACTCCTTCGAGTATGACTGAAAAACACACGAAACTTAGAAGGCGAGATCGTATGACTTGAGGGTTCGATGTTGGATAATCGGTAACTCAGTTACGCGATCAAAGTATAGCGGAATGCGGCAAATCGGAGAACGAGTCGATGCATATGAAAAATTTTGTTGCGAACTTGGATGTATGCGATGCGAGTTAAGTTGACGTTGAAACGGATTCAAAGTTGACCCTTACGTTATCGAAATGGATACGGTAAATCGAGATCGATACGTAAGGAAATGTAAACGACGTGAGAATACAAAATAGAGTGTGCCTCGCGCTATGAAATTTTGTTAGTAACGATACGAGAATGAAACGAACTGGTTGATCGTAAATTTTGTGATTGATCAGGACGAGACTATAAGTCATCGACGATTGCTCGATGCGTATAACATCTCGTGTGTCGACCGTAAAATAAGATAGACTCGAATTCGATACGAGTAGATGTTCCGTAAATTACGGAATCATCGACGATAGTGCATGGCTTTACTCGGAGGATAGTTGCGCATCAGTTGCGCTGATAGAAATGATTTTGTCCGAAATTGGGTAGTCGCGTAGAAATCGTCGGAACGTGATTTGGCTCCGAAATAAGATATATCATGGTTCGTAGTAAACTGTCCTTCGGTGATGATCCACAATTATCGAGCGTAGTTTTGGGGCAGCTGATCCTAGAAGACTTGACCGCCAAATCAAATTGAATGTTGCAGACCGTAAGATGACCCATGCGATATCGCATATGAGATTTGCGTCGATAACAAATACAGTGTGGTACATATTGACGATAAGTCTAGGCGATCGAGAATTGTTGGAACAACTTTTGATTGATAATTATATAGTTAGATTTGAGTATTCGTCGGATGAATACTTGAATGGTTATGTTGGTCGGCGATCAAACTAGAAATTCACCAACGAACTTGGTGATTCGAATAGGCGATTGCGAGAAACGTGCGATACAAGAGAGAGAACGATAAGAAAATGACTTACGAGTTATGTTGTTAGATTTGATTCACCTTACAAATGAGCTTGCGTGAATCGAAATTAGGTTCAATATTGCGAGACGGATAAGTTAGAAATTTGGTTAGTGAATTCCTACTCGTTAGGAATCGAATGTAAGGCGCATCGTAAAGATCTTCGTGTCAAGACGATCATTGTCTTGAGCACCATCGTCTCGATGTAAACTGTTATGTCGAATAGATTGTGGCCTTTGTGTAATATCAATTTAAACATGCGTCGGAAGGATTTGAGCACGGTGTCTAGGTAAGTCACCTAGCGGACGTAATCCTGAATGTTGATGCTTTTGCAAGTCAACAAAAGAGAATCATGTCGAGATAGGATACGAAGTAAAACATCAGAAATTGTTGGACAGTGACGCCGAACGCAAGGCGTTGCGGAGACTCGTTGTGATCGTATGCGCGACGGCTTGACGCGACGCGTAGAATTGATAGTCCCAATAAAATATACAAAGTAAGAAATGCGAATTTTGAATCGCATCGTGTGCCTTGACTTTTGTTGGATGATCGCGTATGTATCAATATACATATACAATAGAATTGCGAGAACTTATGCTAGAGCCCGAGTCCGATCGAGAGTACGAGACGGCAAGTTATTGAGAATAAGAAGTTACATGTTTGCGTTGTTCCGATATCTTACAACTGAGCTTGGCTAAAATACATATATTGGTGGGACGCCTAAAATATGTGTATGATTCCAAAACTAAGTTGTACGATCCAAACGATAGTGAGACGAGATCGTGGAACGATCTAATAAAACTCTTGGAAATTTAGTATTGGTTTCGGTTCGGGACGAACCTTGTTTTGAGTGGTATATTATGTAATGCCCCGCTCCGCATGGTGTATTATGCTGATTCGTTGACTCGAAGAGTTGCGTTGACCCGATTACGTATCGATACGAATCGATACAAAGTGTTAAGTTGTCCCGAGCAATGCATCAAACTAAGTCGATGCGAAGAGTTGCCTTGTCCCAAAGAATGCATCGAGTGAATCGATGTGAAGCGCCGCGTTGCCTCGAAGGATAAGTACGTTGAGACGGCTCGACGATTCTAAGAAATCGAATCGACCAAGGCGCAAGTCCGAATCGATGCAAGTATTGATTTTAGTTGGTTTCATGTTCAAGCTATACGTTTACGCTGAAATGTTAGAGGTCGATCTTTTGCCTTATTCAGTAAGGGGTCCGCGAAAGCAAATCGTCGCCTTACGACGGACTGAGGCAATGGCACGGTAAGCCCAAGTCGGACGTATAATTCAATAAGCACGAAGTGGTCGAATGGCTAAGTCAGGAGAGTTGCCCGTACAACAAAGTTATGAAATCGAGTCGCAACGGCTCGGCGAAACGACAAAGGCTTATCGTCTCAAGGTAGGGGGACATTAACTCTCTTTTCTACTCCGTCATGCTTAAGTAAAATACATATCATTAAATGCTGAGTTAATGTATCAACGCTACGGGCGTGGCTCGATAGGGAGATAAACATAGTGCGTGTCGAACACTAGATAGAACAATTAAAATAAATCGTACGGCAAACGTACGAGTCGCTATGAAATATTGGATATCGCAAAGGCGAGCGCCTCGGTACGCAATCCGTAACAACGTGGGATAACTGTACTCGGCGAGTGCCTTAGTGCACGAACCATACCGTGCCTTCGTGCACGAGTTAGAACGGCTAGAACATTGAAAGACAATAGGCGAGCGCCCTAGCGCGCAAGCCACGAACATTGAATAATAAAGCATAGAAATACGGCTTCGACGCGTGTAGCAAGTGCACGACGCGAAGGATAGATGATAAATATGTTGAAACGTGCCTACGTGCACGAGATAATAAATGGTGGCTTCGTTGCGAAAGAATACAGTTATGGCATGAATGTGGCAGAACTGTCAGATATGACATAATGTCTCGAAAGGTGTTCGGGACCTTCGGATCGTTCAGTTGTCGAGCATTGAGTTGAGGCATGATGCCATTAAAACATTCAAACGAAGTATGAAATGTAAGAACATAGAAAGTTAACGAAAGAAATACGAGATGATAATACGGCATGGTGCCCTTCGAAATGTTCGCGGCCTTCGGGCGTTCGTTGAGGACATTCGGGCGTTGTGCCAATTGAAATAGAGATAAGCGAACATGCTTGGTTGTATGAAAGATAAGATTCGTTGCATGGTCAAATGGACTTAAAGATATAAAAGCCCGTGCATGGGTATTTCCTCGAACGCGACGCGCCAGGGCGCTGGGACCGTTCGGCCTAGGAGGGATTCGTTTTCGGTATTGTTGGTGCACTTTATTCAGATGGGTAGCGATCGTCTGGTAAATGTGATTAGCCACTTGCTGCAATTATTTCGATGGCCTCTGATGTTGGTTAGCAACCGCACAGAGTTAACATCGTCTTATGTTTCGATTTCGATAAATATAAGTCCATTCTAGCCCAGAAAGCTAGTGACCTTCATATAGTTAAGGGCAATGGGTTTAGAAGTGCAAGGTATACGTATATCCTGCATGAATGGATCCGAATAGAGGGTACTTATAACATGACAGGGAAAAATAGATAGGCGTATTCACCTTGCGTCGGTACAAGGGCGAGTGCGTCGATATTGCTAAGTTGCGCCATAGATCAAACACGAGATTGCTTGCCTGTTTACTTACGCGAATTGAATAACATGCTTGCCATGCTTTACAGTCTTCGAATATGCCATGAACTCATCCTAAGGAGAATATAGAAAGAGAACTAAATTGTATGTTTGCATGAATCAATACAATACTAAATGTCGGTTTGTTAAGTGGGTTTTTGATCAGTACAGCGAGGACGAAAGTACTAATCCCCCACTAGTTTGCTAGCAGGTTCAGGGATTGGTCTGCTCGCGGCGGAGCTTCGCTTGAACGCGTTGAGGCTTGGAATGCCGAAGCGTATTGAAGCGTGCGTTCGCATTGACGCTCGGACTCGCGACAGGATTGATGCGGCCGAGATATAGAAGGCATGATGTATGGAACGGTGAAATCCTTTGTGGGCAAGAGAGAACCTGAGTGTTGTAGCCAATCTGGCAAATTCTGTTGGGCTATCGAAAGCCTTTGTAATCTGATTTTGAATATCAATAAAGAGAAACGTTTCGTATACTCTGTTTTCTTTTCATTGTTAATGTTCAACTCAAAGATAACCATTTGAGAACTTGTCATCTTGCCTTGCACGAGCGCAACTCCAGGCTCGTACGGCATCATGCCCCAGCGAGGACGATGGTTCGGGTGATTCCGGGTCAGGGCGTAACAATATTGGTCCCTATGGACAGCCATTTGATGTCCCATTTCTATCCCATATCCTGTCCTAAATGGATAGTCCTATATATGCCTATATGTGTGTGTATGTGTGAGTATATATAAGTGTCTATAGGGTGTATATATATATAGCTAATAGCCTATAGGTGTTAGCCTATATGTGAACTATGTGACCATATGAGTGAGAGTTAGTGAGTGAGTGTTGGTGTGTGGGTGTTAGCTAGATATGAGAACAATATAGGATAAGGTAATGAGGATAAACCCCATGTGTCCTAAGATGGACTAGATATCTAGGAAACCCAAATTACTTGGTAGGTAAACCTTAGATAGGATAGTATCTAGCTACCCTAAGGAGCCTAGGCTAGTATCTTGAGTATTAGCGGGGTTTCCTTTGTAATGGGCAAGGTAATCGGGAATACCTTGTTAAGGGTAAGTATAGGTATTTACCTAGAAGCTAGGGTTTTGAGTTTAGAGTTTAAGGTATGGTTAGAACTTGGTTCCCTTGGTTGGTAATGGTCAAATATAGTGCTCCTAGACTAGTTTTGATTTCGGTTGACCATTTTGACCAAAAGTCAACAAAAGTCAACCGAGAGTCAAACTTAGCCTATAAGTGACTAGATTTGACCGAAACCAAACCAGAGTTGACCAGTTGACTGAAAGTCAACAATTGGTCAACATTAGACTAGTTTGACCTAGGGTTAACCTAGAGTTGACCAGAGTTGACCAGGGTTGACCAGTTGACCAAACGTCAACTGTAAGTCAACCTTTGGCCCCGTTTGACCTAGTTTGACTTGGATTGACTCCCAGTGACCCAATATGACCCAGTTTGACCTAGTATGACCCAGTTTGACCTAGTTTGACCTAGTTTGACTTAGACTTGCATATTATGACTTAAATTAGTTTCCTTTTCATTATAAGACCCTGAACTTATAGTATCTCATTTTAGGTCTGTGATTTACTTTGAGCGTCTGTTCACCTTATCAGCTCAGGACCACAGGCGAGTACATTCACTGATAGTTTTTATTGTCTTGATATCTACTATATCCGATTCAGTTGTAGTGTCTTACTTAATTCTAGACATGATAGTTCACGGAATAGTATATGTTGGATCATGACATGAGATGTTATTTCTAGATTTCCTTGGTATATTGGTACGCAATATTTCTTATTTCATGTGCTGTATAGACATCGATTTGGGAGTGGGCTGGCCCCCTACTTTTGAATCCTGTGTCATGACGTGTCATGTCCAGGTCCATTATACTATTCGGGGATGGGAGAATTTTTAGGGGTTATGTGATCAAAGCCTCATGTCACTATTTTGCTTGTGCCACTCTCACCTCACGTAGGGTGTAGCAGATAACTCTATGTCCTTGTTATCCAGGTTGGCCGGCATAATTTTTCGTGAGATCACCGTGGATTGTCGGGCCAAGTGGATAACCCTACCATGATTCCCTAGCCGATCATATAGCGCTCTAATAATTCAAGTCACATTTTTATATTTATTTATCATAGGAGGCTAAGTTCTGTTCGGGAGAAGGGTTACAACCCCGGTCCTTGTTTGGTTTAAGGGTTGTAACTCGGTTTTCGAATAGTTCCTAAGTCATTCTATATGTATACTGTCGTCCTATTCAGTACTCACATCTGTTATACATTTCCTGCTGATTTTATCCGGTATTTCACATATTCTACATGCTCTTATGCTATATTTTGATTGGAGGCTAGGTTCTGTTCGGGAGAAGGGTTACAACTCTGGTCTTTGTTTGGTTTAAGGGGTGTAACTCGGCTTTCGAATGGCTCTCAAGTTTTTCTATTATCTTTGTCTTGTATTTCACTATACTGTCTCTTATAGAATTTGTCAATTCATATGGAACTGCTGTTGATGTTTGTACTTGCTCATTTTCCTGACAGGATACCATTGATATATTACATATGATTCTGAGACAGATTGTCCGACCTATTATGGGGTCGAGTCTGACGGAGTAGACCTGGACCGTAGCTTGATAGTAGAGCCTTTAGAATTTACACTTCCAGAGTAGTTAGTTTAGTTAGGCTTGCGTGGACTACGATCCAGCTTTTGTTCTAGACTGTACTAGCTTATATTTATTTTCTGTGACTCTGTGATATTGTGTATAGTTTTGGGCTTGTGTGGATCTGGAACTTATTTGCTGTTTTCATCTATCATATTTCCTTTCAATGCTATCTACCTTAGTTTTACTTTATGATTGAGACTGTATTGCTATGCCACCTCCATTTGGAGTGTATATACTATACATGTACCATTATCTGTTTTAGTCATAGTATTTACAGATCCTATATACAGCATTCTACCGCCGATTATGCGGTGTAGGCTGGACGTAACCACGTGCTCGTGCCCCTCTTCAGGGAGCGGGTCGTGACACGGACACCTTGGACGATTGTGTCTGTACAAATAAACCAATACTGTCTCGCATCATGTCTAGGATAGGGACCCCTGAGTACCACGGTCAGGGTACCTACTGAAATTGACTAAGGCTAATAACCAGAATAACCCAGTAGTCATGAAGAAATTTCCCAGCTACCGGCAATCCCGTTATCTAGGCGCGTAAATGGACTTGTAGCCTGCTGACGAGTAGGGCACATTTCCAGCACACTGTCATGTGTTCACCCTTCATGAACGGATATTCGACCTAGATAACCTGGATGGTCTGCAGGGCTTGTGGCTGTTGGAATAATCTCATTACATCTTGCTAGTAACTAGGCCTGTGATAACCCTAGTTAGTTAAAGTATCAAGCCGTACTCATTGCTTGGCCGTGATTGATTTGATGGAGTCTAACTCAGTCTAGCCTTATCCTGATCCTGTACCATATTGTAACATGACCTGATTGCTTGTGCTTTATTTTATCGATAAATGGTGGAAAACCAAGTTCCGTTCAGATGAAGGATTACAACCCTGGTCCTTGTTTAGTTTAAGGGTTGTAACTTGGTTATCGAAATAGTCCCATGGTTATCTTATCTGTAGGAACGAAATCATAAAACAGAATACTCTAGATGGGGGATGAATAGAGTAGGCAGCGAAATATTGCTAATTAAAAACTTGTTAGCAGTTAGATCACAGATATAATAATAATCGCAAAAGTAAATGACAGAAATTAAAAGTGATCAGAAGGCAAACGCAAACATCGAGATTTATACTGGTTTTCCTCTTGTGAGGACTAGTCCAGTCGGAAGAACTCTAGCTTCCAGTTGAATCCACTATTGGAAAATCCTGCAAATTTTCATACAAAGTCCTTGCAACTTCTACAGACGCGAGCTTTGATACGAAGAACTCGACCAACTTCAATTGTGAAGAGTTGAATCTTCTATCAAGCCTCTGATTACAATCGCTCTGAAACTTCTAGACCGTACCGTACTGGCAAATCGACTAGAGGATTGTAACTAGCTTGGGATTTGAAAATAAAAGCTTTTTAGAACTCTTTGGAAGAATATAAGCTCAGGAAGAGAAGAGATTGAAAGTGAATTGGTGATTTGAAATGATCGAAATACTTCTCTATTTATAGTTTTTCCAAAGACAGAACTCTGACAGAATTCGGACAGAATTCGGACAGAACTCTTTGTAACAAACCGTAACTGAAGGATGACCAAGTTCAAAAACCCAACGTTCATTAACGTTCCAAATGGCCGAATTCTGGCCGAACTCGGCACGAGTTCTCCTGGGATTCTGCCAGTTCATTTTTGGAGAAAATAAAAAAAATCCTTCAGAAGCTTTTTGTAAAAAGAATGTTTTTCAAAAACGTAGGTCATTTGTAAAAGAATAGGAGGATTTTGAAAAACGTTTTAGGATAGCCTATTTGCCAGTACGACTCGGTGTATAATATATTCCTAAACTCAATAAAATGAAAAATTACATAGCGTAATAGGAAGTACATTCTTAATGGCAAACGGCTTCAGTATTGAACATTGTTGATATCTATTGTTGAGCAGTGTCCAAAATGTCATAGGCAAACATCTGAGTTGACTTGCATTTATATCGAGACAGAGTTTGATCAATTATTAAAATCAGGTTTGACCATGACTCTCTCCCATTTTGATAATTGACAACCCTTGCCGATATAACATCTAAGCTTGGAATCAATTCAAAATAGTAATCTAAAGAAATTGTTCATAACCTGTATTTTACTTGAACGAAAAAAAAAATGTTAGATCTTTATTTCTCCCCCGTTGTCACTTAGCAAAATAATTACAAAAGAGAAAGCTCCCCCACAATCAATGCATAAGTAACAAACAGTGAAGAAACACAATAAAAACAAATAATCATGACGGGCATGGTATAAACAGTAAACATTGTAAGAGAAACAGATAGTCTATAGAACACAACACAGGCATGTATTTATCACAGGCAGTATTTAATAAAGTGCTAAAACTGAAACAAATAAAGTTCTGAATAATAGACTAAGATGCCAAAACTGAGGCATAAAAAAACCATGTCTATGAATAGTCTCAAAATAGAAAAAGTGCTGATAAAAAAATAAGAGTACTAATAAAATCTTGGAATGTCGGAGCAATTCCAAGTAAACATAAACAAAAGTAACAGTCTCAATAATCTAACATCTTAAAACTCATCATCATCATCATCAACGTCATCAGCTGCAGCTCCAGCATGTCCAGAAGGACCAGCTCTAGAAGTACCAGCGCCAGAAGTGCAAGGAGTGGCGCTAGTGGTACGATACCAATTATAGGCATTCCCTGGCTGGAACAGAGAGTGGACCACCTCGTCATCAATGCGGTAGCCAAAAACAGAAGGGTCTCGAGGTAGAGAGCTAGCAGAATGACCCGTCTGCGCAAACCTCAGATCGACGAATGAGTTGGCAATCGCTTGGAACCGAGTCACATCACGGAACTCGTGTTCCCTAGAGGTCTCAATATAAAAAGACTAAAGATCTGATAAGTGCTGATGGATACCCTCAAATGTCATAGGATAAGAATGAAGAGGAACAGGTGTGAGCTGTGGGAGTAGGTGCAGGAGGAGTAGGTGCAGTAGGTGGAGGAACAGATGCAATTCTGCGACGAGAGAGTTTGAGAAACTTGGGCTCGGGGTCGGCAGCACAAGTAGATAGATCAATATCAAATCTCTAAAAAATGAGAGGAATAAGCATCTCATAAGATAGGTTGCGGTCTCTCCCGCGACATTTATCCATCATCTGGATGATAGTCTTAGGGACAGAAAATGGAATCCCCTTAAGAATATGATAAAGAGCAGAAAGCTCAAGTGCAGTGACATCATCTTTAGAAGTGGATTTTGGAATTAAGGTGGAATAGGTGATGCGATATAATTCGTAGTTAAACAAGTTCAAGTTATTAGCCTTAAACTTTCTAGGAAGAACACGTGCGGGCGCACAAAGTTCATTCTTGAAACTAACGTGTGTCGTGCCATCGGAAAAATCAAAATCAGTAATGTCATCGAGCGGGGCACCTTCGTTTGGGATACCAAGGATTTTCGCTAACGTTTCATCAGCGAATTCGATATCGATTCCTCCGACACGTGTCCTCGCGGTAAAAGTGTCTAACACAAAATTACAATAGAATAATCTAATGGCATTAGTGGCAATAGGGAATTGTAAGGTGACAAAAAGTTGTAACCCGATTGCCTCAAAGTAAGGACGGTGATCTGGAAAGACAGTTCACTTAATCGGCAATCCGTTGCAAATAGTACGCATGATGAAGTCGGCGTACCACAATAAAGCTTGATCGAAAGTTTTAAAGTAAAAATCATCCGACGCACCATCGTCCGATTGGAAAGAAGAATAGAGGCAATTCGTATGCGGATCTGAAGACGATGCCTCTTCACTGGCATTGGTCTTCTTCCTCTTGAAGGGATTGAACTTAGGCATTCTTTTCCAAAATTTTCTAGAAATCCTAAGTATTAAAAAGTGGAGGAAAGAAGGGATTATACCTTCCAAGAATTGGATATATTGTAGAGGATGACGTTCTCCGCACGAATCCAAAGTTTGGACGAGAAACTCCACTTGGTTTAGAAGAACAAGGAAGAAGAAGAAGCTAGTGTTTCGGAGGCGCGCTGCTGCTGTTATGAGGATGTGGAGAAGAATGAAGAAGAAGGAAGCCTCGGGTTGGTGCTGGTACATATATATACCCAGCCGAATTCTGGTCGAATTCGGACAGAACTCGGGCCGAATTCGCCAAGGGTTGCCTGGCTATATATATATATAAAATAATCAAATGAGGCCACATTTTTTCATTAATTTATTTCAAATGCTTAATTCAAAGTTTAGTAATTCTAAATCTCAAAGTAATATAATTAATATTATTTTACAAATTAATATTCTTTACTTAGCATCTGTCTTAGATTAGCTGTAGGAGTACTGTTCCAGCTAACGGAGGTTCACCGGGGAACTCTTAAATACCGTTTTGCTTCGACCGTAGTCGTGGTGACAGACAGACTCTTTTTAGGCTTGTCTCAAAAATAGTTTATGAGTATCGAATAAATAATTAATAAAACAAAATTAATTAATATTATTGATATCTAAAATTCCTAATTCTCGACGTAAATAGTTGAAACGGTCTTCCGCTAAAGGTTTTGTGAGTCAGCTAATTGATTCTGTGTGTCTATATATACAAGGTCTATATCTCCATTTTGTTGATGATCTCTAAGAAAGTGATATCGAATCTCGATATGTTTAGTACGAGAATGACATACAGGATTCTTAGTCAAATTAATAGAACTAGTGCTATCACAGAAAATAGGTATGTGTGAAAAATACAATCCATAGTCTTCTAAGGTTTGTTTCATCCATAAAATTTGTGCACAACAACGTCCTGCGGCGATATACTCAGCCTCGGTTGTTGATAATGCAACAGAATTTTGCTTTTTACTAAACCAAGAGACTAGAGCTTTTCCTAGGAAATGACATGTGCCGCTAGTACTTTTTCTATCTACTTTGCATCCGGCAAAATCAGCATCGGAATAACCGGTTAGGTCGAACGACGTAATTTTAGGATACCATAAGCTGACAGAAGAAGTACCATTAAGGTATCGAAAGATACGCTTAACTGCGCACAAATGTGATTCCTTAGGATTAGCTTGAAAATGAGCACATAAGCAAACACTAAACATTATGTCTGGTCGACTAGCAGTTAAATACAGTAAGCTACCGATCTTACCTCGATACTTATGTAAGTCGACAGGTTTGCCTTGTTCATCAATATCAAGCTTGGTTGAAGTCGCCATTGGAGTGCTAAGGGGTTTGGCTTCTTCCATGTCGAACTTCTTCAACAGATCTTTTATGTACTTTGCTTGATTTATGAACGTCCCATTGTTGGTTTGTTTGATTTACAGTCCGAGAAAGAATTTCAGCTCTCCCATCATGCTCATCTCAAACTCATTCTGCATACACTTAGAAAATTCTTGACAAAGAGATTCATCAGTAGATCCAAAGATAATATCATCTACATAAACTTGAATCAAAAGAATATTATTATTTAAAGACTTTATAAACAAAGTAGTGTCAACCTTTCCCTTTGAAAAACCGTTATCAAATAGAAAAGTGCTTAGACGGTCGTACCAAGCACGAGGGGCTTGTTTCAAACCGTATAAAGCTTTCTTCAACTTGAAAACATATTCAGGAAATTTGAAATCAGTAAAACCGGGTGGTTGAGCTACATAAACCTCTTCTTTTATAAAACCATTTAAAAATGCGCTTTTGACATCTATTTGAAATAACTTAAAATTATGAAAACATGCAAATGCACATAACATGCGAATGGATTCTAATCTCGCAACTGGGACACAAGTCTCATCGTAGTCGATACCTTCTTCTTGATTGTATCCTTGAGCTACGAGTCGAGCCTTATTACGAGTCACTAAACCATTCTCGTTCAGTTTATTTCGGAATACCCATCGGGTGCCAATGACCGGATGATCAATAGGCTTGGGAACAACTTCCCAAACTTGATTCCGTTCGAATTGGTTTAATTCCTCTTGCATAGCATCTAACCAAAAATTATCACTACATACTTCATCAATATTTTTGGGTTCAAACTGCGAGACAAAAGCAACACAAGAAGCTATATCTTTATTGGAGGAACGAGTACTTACACCCTTGGTAATCTCACCAATTACTAAGTCCTTTGGATGACTAGCCAAGAATCTTATCTCTTTTGGTGCAGTCTCAAGATTGCTAGTTCCGGCTTCTTTGCTTGGAGGTTCATCTGATGCCTGATATGATGGTTCTGTATCTTTGTGTGAAGGTTTTGCAGTAGCTGTACTTGGTGCAATTATGTCTTCATTGTCATCATCGTCTAAGTGTTGATTTAGCTCATCAAACTTGACGTTGATAGATTCTTCAATGATCATGGTTCTTTTGTTGAAGACTCTATATCCTTTGCTCTTTGCTGTATAACCTGAAAATATACCTTCATCGGCCTTTTCATCAAATTTACTCAAATTATCTTTAGAATTAAGAATAAAGCATTTACAACCAAAGATTTTGAAATAAGAAACATTTGGTGTTCTATCAAACCATAATTCATAGGGAGTCTTCTTCGATATAGGTCGAATTAGAACCCTATTGAGAGTATAGCAATCTGTATTTACAGCTTCAGCCCATAAATATCTAGGTAGACTAAACTGGTTTAACATAACTCTAGCTATTTCAGATAGAGTTCTGTTCTTACGTTCCACAACTCTATTTTGTTGTGGAGTCCTAGGGCAAGAGAATTCATGCAGATAACCGTGTGTGTCACAAAATTGCTTGAATTCTGTATTTTCAAATTCGCCGCCATGATCACTACGAATGCGAGTAATCATGAACCCTTTTTCATTCTGTACTTTCTTGCAAAAGGTGACAAATTCTGATAATGTATCGTTCTTGCGTGCAAGAAAATAAACCCATGTATATCTAGAGAAATCATCTATAATGACAAATGCATATAACTTACCACCTAGACTAGCAATTCTGCTGGGTCCGAATAAGTCCATATGTAATAATCGTAAAGGTCTAGTGGTACTTACAGCGTTCTTGGATTTGAATACGGATTTGGTAGCTTTGTTCTTTTCACATTCACTACATACCGTATCCTTCTTGAAAGAAATATCCGGTAAGCCGTGTACCAACTTCTTCGTAGATAATCTTGAAATTGTATCCATGTTTGCATGACCGAGTCTCATATGCCATAGTTGACTCTCAATACTTTTAGCCATCAAACATCTACCTGCTGTGTTAGCATCTTCCAACAAATAGAATACATATATATTGTCTTCCCTAATACCTTCAAAAATAGTACTGCAAGTTGAACTATCAATAATAGTACATTTATCTTTTACAAAGTTAATGCCATAACCGTGATCAACTAAATGGCTTATGCTGAGCAGATTATGTTTTAACTCGGTAACAAGACAAACATCTTTAATCACTGGATAGGGAGCCTTACCAATGTTACCGATACCGATTATGTACCCTCTCAAATTATTACCGAAGGAGACGTATCCTTCTTTATTCCTCTTCGACAGTGTTGCAAATAATGAAGCGTCACCGGTCATGTGCCGTGAACAACCGCTGTCGAGGATCCATTTGCTCCTAGCATGTGAAGGGTGTCCCACCTACAAAATAATTTACAGATAAAACTTTTGGTACCCATTTCTTGTAGGGTCCTGACTGGTTAGTTTTCGGTATCCATGCATAAACATTTAAATCTACTAACTTTCTGATTCTACATGCAGAAGATATATGACCAATGAGGCCACAATAATGACATTTAGCATGTTGAGTGTTGAAAGTAGTGTGAGGTGTATGATTAGTAGGTTTTGGTTTTCTAGTATAGAAGAATACATGCCTATTAGTCTTCTTGGGCATAGTCTTGGTATGGTTTGGTCTGACAGTGTTGGGCGTGTTCCAATGATTCGGTAATTGACACGTGTTAGAATAGGAAGCAGCAACTTCAGGCCGTTTTCCTAAACTAATTTCCAACTTTTTGGAAGTGTCATATAATCTAGTATAGTCAGATGTGAGTGATTCTAATCTGACCTGTGCACACTGGAGACTCTTTCTCTCCTTAGATAGGTCTTCCTTTAACAGGACAATAGTTTGGTCTTTTTCTTCGGATAGCTTAACAGTCTCGTGTAACAACAATTTAATAGAAGAAAGCTCACCAGACTCATTTGAAGAGTCACTATCTCTAACATGATCTAGTAGGTCGGTAAGTCTTCCTATTTTACCTTTGTACTCTTTGAGTATATTCTTAGAGGTTTCATATTTGCTACGCAGTTTCCTGTAATCATCTAACAGTTCACTGAAAGCCTCTCCTAGTTGCTCAAAGGTGAATCATCATAAGGGTCAAATAGAGGATTAGTGATTACCTGATCGCAAGCCATCAAGCACACATTTGCAGCGTCGTCTGATTGTTCATCTTCTAAGTCGCTGGCTTCACTTTCATGCCATATGCTTGTGTTGGCGTACTTTCTTGATGTCGATTTCTTCAGGTAGCCTTTGTTATATTTGCTATTTTTCTTTGATGATGATGCTGAGGGACAATCTTTCTTCATGTGTCCTTTCTTCTTGCATCCGTAGCAAATAGGATCTTTTTTGTTGTTGTTGTTGTTGTCTTTGCTGTCCTTTGTTCTTCTGTTAAATCTCATGAACTTCTTGAACTTTCTTACCAGAAGAGCTTGATCTTCAGAGCCGGAGTCGCTGTCGTCGGAATCATCTTCGATGGTTCTTCTATGTTGAGCCTTGAGAGCGATCGTCTTCTCTGACTTCTCCTTTGGTGTATCATCTTCAAAGTCTTGAAGTTCTAACTCGTGAGTGAGTAGCTTACCCATGAGTGTTTCTAGAGACATTGTTGAGAGGTCGTTCCCTTCAATGATTGTTGTAGCCTTTGGAATCCAGTTCTTTGTAAGAGCTCGTAGAAGTTTGCGAATCTTCTTATGGTTACTGTAATCCTTGCCTAGTGAGGACAAAGGATTTACAATATCCAAGAATCTTGTAAACATCTGAGTGACTGATTCACTTGGCTTTATTTTGAACGCCTCATACTCCTGAGTAAGTCTGCTGATCTTTGACTCCTTGACTTGTATTGTTCCTTCGTGGGTTACTTCAAGAAGTTTCTACACTTCGTTTGATGTTGTGCAAGTAGATACCCTGTTGAATTCAGTTCTGTCTAAAGCACAAAATAAAACGTTAATAGCACGTGCGTCAAGACTGGCCTTTTTTTTTCTTCCTCTGTATATTTGTCATAGGATTTTTCAGCTAAAACACCATTAACATAAATACGAGGTGGCTTTTTATAGCCATCAATAACTACAGACCATAAGTCAAAATCAAGAGATTTCAGAAAGAAACTCATACGTATTTTTCAATAAGTGTAGTTTGTGCCGTCAAACAGTGGAGGTCTGTTTGTGGCTTGGCCTTCACTTGTGAATTTCACAGTTGCCATATGTAATGCTGTGATCTATATAAAAATTGAATATAACTGCAATTTTACCTTGCTTTACCTGTATAACCCGCTTTGGTATACCTCTAGATGGAGAGCCTGCTTATAGAGAACCTGCTCTGATACCAATTGTAGGAACACAATCGTAAAGCAGAATACTCTAGAGGGAGGTGAATAGAGTGGGCAGCGGAATATTGCTAATTAAAAACTTATTACCAGTTAGATCACAGATATAATAATAATCACAAAAGTAAATGATAGAAATTAAAAGTGATCAGAAGGCAAACGCAAACACCGAGATTTATACTGGTTTTTCTCTTATGAAGACTAGTCCTGTCGGAAGAACTCTAGCTTCCAGTTGAATCCACTATTGGAAAATCCCGCAAGTTTTCATACGAAGTCCTTACAACTTCTACAGACGCGAGCTTTGATACGAAGAACTCGACCAACTTCAATTGTGAAGAGTTGAATCTTCTATCAAGCCTCTGATTATAATCGCTCTGAAACTTCTAGACCGTACCGCACTGGCAAATCGACTAGAGGATTGTAACTGGCTTGGGATTTAAAAATAAAAGCTTTTTAGAACTCTTTGGAAGAATGTAAGCTCAGGAAGAGAAGAGATTGAAAGTGAATTGGGGATTTGAAATGATCGAAATACTTCTCTATTTATAGTTTTTCCAAAGACAGAACTCTGACAGAATTCGGGCAGAATTCGGACAGAACTCTTTGTAACAAACCGTAACTGAAGGATGACCAAGTTCAAAAACCGAACGTTCACTAACGTTCCAAATGGCCGAACTCTGGCCGAACTCGGCCCAAGTTCTCCTGGGGTTCTGCCAGTTCATTTTTGGAGAAAATAAATTTTGGAGTTTTGAAAAAATCCTTCAAAAGCTTTTTGTAAAAAGAATGTTTTTCAAAAACGTAGGTCATTTGTAAAAGAATATGATGGTTTTGAAAAACATTTTAGGATAGCCTATTTGCCAGTACGACTCGGTGTACAATGTATTCCTAGACTCAATAAAATAAAAAATTATATAGCGTAACAGGAAGTACATTCTGAATGGTAAACGGCTTCAATCTTGAACATTGTTGATATCCATTGTTGAGCAGTGTCCAAAACGTCGTAGGTAAACATCTGAGTTGACTTGCATTTATATCGAGACAGAGTTTGATCAATTATTAAAATCAGGTTTGACCATGACCAATGGGCCAACATTATCGTATATCACCATGATTTTCTATATCTCCAGTTTTATTGTATAATTATGTTTTGTGCTAATTGCTGCTTTTAGTTCTTAAGTGAAGCCTCCTTTGTAGCACTTGCTCTTTCTGGGATCTGACCCAGCTGGTTTTCTATGGCCAGATACCGGAGTAGCTTCAGAGGATCTTCCTACCTTCCAGCCAGATGGTGACCACCAGGCGTAACCAAGGCAACGAGTGGATTTTTCTTTTGTTCTCCTACTTTATTGTAAAAATATTCTTTTGAGGCGTTTAGCCGACGAACACGTGTTAGCTCATATTGTACTTTACTTATTGTCTGCCTACGGGCTGTAACATGATTGACGAATCCTAGGGTTGATCATGTATGACTAAAACTCTTGCTAGTCTTCATATTTTGTACGACTAGCTTCATGATCATCCAAATATGTAATGTATGGGACGTCTTACTATTGTATATTTGATGCTCTAATATTTTGTGACTGCTATTCCTTGCATGAGATTGAGACAATAGGCTTATTCTTGACCATAAGAGACTGATGGCTTGTAGTTAAACCCTCATATATCTAGACAGCCGTGACCGTATAGCGAGGTAGATTCCATTTTAATATACGTAGCTGGCTATGTACGCCCCCGCTCTCCAGTATTCTGGTTCTGGGGCGTTACATGGTTTAAGTGGTAGCCCATACAGGTCTTGTGAATTAAGATATATGAGGGTTTACCGAATAGATGTCTCAATCAGCACTCGCCTTTGATCTCTGCTCGTATCCTCTAAATTCCTGAAAATCTTGACCTGGTCACATGCTTGTATCTTTGATCTGTCCTGGTCCTTTCTTATTATTTTCTGTGTCGTCTTCTTCAGCGACATTGTTCCTGGTCCTACCGATCGGCAAGGCGGAGCACCTCCCGTGGGCTAGTAGCAACCTGGAGATCAAGCCCAGTATTCAGGATTAGCCTTCCGAGTCATGCCTACTGGGGGTCAAGAGCCACCAGTTCAGCCCGTCTAGCCTGCAGAGCCCGATGATGGCACCTTGGTGGGTCTCATCAGGATATTGCTAGCATCTCAAGATCGTTGGGGCGATGCCCTGTACCAGGCAGTACAAGATGCCTTGAATAGAGGCAGCATCAAGGGAACCAGGCAGCCAACAGCTTCAAGCGTTTGAACTCTCCCTTCTTCGATGGTAACGAAGATGCTATTGCCGCAGATGCTTGGCTGCAGGATACAGAAGTGATTCTAGAAGCGGCGAAGACGCCCGAGAATGAGAAGGTGGCGGTAGTACGCCTATAGTTATTCGATCTTTGTCTGCAGCTGGTGGACGGCACAGGTCGTTGGATTAGTGGCACCTATTCTATGGACAGTATTTTGTGAGTGATTCCAGACCAAGTACTTCGATGCTGTAGCTCGGTACGATCTACAAACGAGGTTACCAATCTGAAGCAGATGGACATGACGGTCGACGGATATGCGGCCGAGTTTTCTAGGCTTAGTCGGTTTGCTCCCACCTTGGTAGCGACCGTGTTCGACGGAGCCCAGCGGTTCCAGCAAGGACTCCACCTGGTAATTTTATTGGCAGTGGAGCAGTTTGAGCATCAGACTTTTGATACGGTATTGAGAGCAGCTAGGAGGCACGAGTATACCTTCCAAAGGATCACGGACAGGACCGGGGGTCGGAAGTGATCTCATGGCCACATGAATCAGTCTTCAACACTAGCCCCGGTAGCTAGGGCCTTGATAATTGGAACTTCGAGGCGGGCGGCCTCAGTGACGTCAGTTCAACATTCAACCCCGATGAACCCTCAACGGCAGAAGCACTCTTCCACAGTGGGATGTTTAAATTGCGGAAAGCCAGGACATGTGGTGGCAGAATGTCGTAGGACACAGGGATTGTGCCTGGCTTGTGGGGCAGCGGATCACAAGATAGGATCCTGCCCGAATAGGGGTAGTTCATCATCGTCCAACTTTACTAGTCCTTCGATGAGAGGACCAGCACCAGTCCAGCAGCAGCAGCAGTTTCCGAGGCCCTTGCCGCCTCAGTCCCAAGCATTCCAGCAACAAAACCCCCAACAATATGCACAAGCCCAAGCCCTGATTCAGAGCAGACAGATAGGTTTTCAGCAGAGGAGACTCGCACCCAGAGGACATAGTCAGGCAATGGCGATAACCGTAGAAGAAGGATTAGCACCAGGTGAGGTAGTGGCAGGTACTATTCTCGTTAACTCCTCTCCAGCATCAGCATTATTTGATTCTGGTGCATCGTATTCATTCATGTCTGCACGATTCACGACACGGATAGGACTGGAGCCCGAGTCGTTATCAGTAAGGCTTAATATACTTACTGGTAACGGTTTTGTGGGAGTAGATAGAGTATTTTCCTCATGTCGGATCGTAGTTAGTGGTAGAGAGTTCCCCGCTAGATTGATAGAGTTTCCGATGGCCGATTATGATGTGGTCTTAGGGATGTATTGGTTAAGGAATCAGTATGCTAGAATAGACTGCCATGTTGGCAGGTTTGTTTTTAGCATTCCAGACGAGCCAGAGTTTTCCTTTTCCCGAGGCGAAGTTGAACCTTCTCCTCCAGTATTGCGGATGGCAGTAGCAGCAGTACAGTTACCCCGGATAGTCGAGAAGTTTCTAGATGTTTTCCCAGAGGAGCTTCCAGGAATGCTGCCAGAGCGAGAGATCGAGTTTACTATCGACTTGATCCCAGGGACAGTCCCAGTGTCGGAGAGAGTCTACAGGATGGCACCGTCAGAGTTAGAGATATTGTACAAGATGATTGAAGAACTCAGGACCAAGGGATTCATTCGTACAAGTGGATCGCCTTGGGGAGCCCCGATGCTTCTTGTGAAAAAGAAGGATGGTACATCCAGATTATGTGTAGATTATCATACCTTGAACTCAGTGACAATCAAGAACAGATACCCTCTCCCGAGGATAGATGACTTGTTTGATCAACTCAAAGGGGCAGCAGTATTCTTGAAGATTGACTTGCGGTCAGGATACCATCAGATCAGAGTCAGAGAGTAGGACATGTAACACCCAGTTTTCCAAATGAGAGTAATTTTAAAATTTTGTAATTATAATTATTATTTATTAATAATTATTTCATATTATAATTTTTGGTGATTTTTAATCATTTTTAAACTATGACTTGTGATTTTAACATTTTACTATTGTTTGGTTTTAATTTCGAGGAATTTATCCCCCCCCCCCAGTTTTCAGAAACAGGAGTATTTTGTCATTTTACATTTTTGAATATTTTTAAAATTTATTTTATTATTTATGATATTGTTTTGGGGTTATTTGAGTCGGGTTCGAATTTCAACTCAATCCGACTTGAAACGGGGACCCGGGGGTAGTTTAACTTGTCACGACCCGCACCCTGTGTAAGGGCACGAGAAGTGGGTACGTCCAGCCTACACCGCAGTATCGGCGGTAGAACGCTGTCCTAGGTTGCTAACTAATCTCATGCAGTGTATATAATGTACTAGCCAAGATCTCAACTCCGAAAGGAAGACAAGTAAAAGATATGATATACTCAATCACAATCTAAGCACGATAAGATAACACAGAAATCTAGATACCAACTAACAACAACAGAAATTTAAACTACTGAAATAATAACAACAATATCTCAAACAACTCTAATACAACTCGATATCTCAAATTTAATACAACAAGCTCAAAATATGAAAGCTAAGTAAGTCTACTAGCTAAACTCCTGAATCACTCCTGAGAGTCGGAACCCAAGGTAGCTAATCCCTCGCCAGGTCCATGGTAAGAAGGGCATGTGTCGTCAGGAGTATCATCTGTAATATTTTCAACAGGTCCAATCAGGACAGGAACGAGCACATCTCATCTAGAAATCCCAAGTAAATGACAAAGACTATAAAGCAGTTTTTTTGACAGTTATACAGATGAGCATGGCAGTTTTATACAGATAATGATGTAGAGAAACAGTGAGGGTACAAGGGAAGTAAAGTAGCTAACAAGAGAAGAAAACATGGCAAGGAAGACTGTAGTAAACTAGCTGAACTAGAATAACATGGTATAAGTCCAGACAGTATAAAAGGTAATCCCAGTGTGAGTCCAGTCCATATAATCCAATACTAGATGATTCCAGTACCAGATGAGTCCAGTAAAATGAGTCCAGAAGTGATCCATGATTCCAGGGTAAGTCCAGACTATACTCTAATTGTGTGTTTTAAAATACTGAGATCAACATGTAAACGGCTAGGGGTAATCAGGCACATCGCACACTCGGCCAAGTGTGGGATGGCTAGCATTCCAGAATAGTTCCAAGGGAGGTGGTTCCAGATTTTAGGTATGTTCACATGTCTACTCAAGTATTTCCCCGCCCACAAATGAATCCATAATCCAACACTACAACCAGTATGAGTCCAGCCAATGATTCCAGAGATGATTCCAGTAGGGTGATGCCAGTAGTGATTCCAGTAGGTGGTTCCAGTAGTGGTTCCAGAAATAGAGGCCAGACATGAATAAATGAGTGTCGCATGTAATAGATCCAGCAATACTAATCGTGTTTGTACAGAGAATCACATATAGCTAACTAGAACTGAATACAGTAAATGACAAGTAATGAAAGAACTATCAGAGAATGTACTCGCCTGACACTCTGGAAAGAGTAGTGTAATATCAGATGTCTGTACCAGGGTCACAATGTCCTAAAATAGGGAAATACAATTATGATATGTCTAATGTGAAAATAAATGAAAGAACTAATGCAATCTACATGATTTCTAAGCCAATCTAGGTCAAAGTCAAACTTGGTCAACTCCATAGTCAACTAAGCCATATCAAGTCATATCAGGTCACAGAAAGTCAAACTAAGTCATATAAGGTCAAACTAGGTCAAACAAGTTTAAACTAGTCCAATCTAGGTTAAAGTCAACTCCTGGTCAACATTCTAGTCAAACTAGTCAAACACTATTCAATGTGGTCAAGCTAAACCAATTCTAGGTCAAACTTAGGCTAATCAAGGTTCTGGTCAACATAGACTAATCATCTAGGTGATTAGGTCAAGGGTCAATCATCTAAGTCAACTCTATAAGGTAACTCATAACCATAGGCTAACCTGTCTTAGGATACCTATGATACCATACTATAAGGCTAAGATATAACCAATCTCCTATACAAGTACATCACATATAATATACATAATACAATCCAAACTTATCCTATAACCAAGCTAAACCATACTCTAACTCAAATTAAGACTTAACTCTAAGTATCCTACTTAACCCCATACATATCTTCATTCTACTTAGGACTACCCATATAACTTTAAATCACAACTACTCAATAATAGGTCAAAACCTAAACCAACTAGTCCATAGTCTAGGGTTTAGTCAAACTAGGTTACCAAGTCATTTAGAAACCATCTAAGTCCATTCTAAGTCAATTAGGTCAAGGTTGACTTATAGTCGACTTTGGTCAATACTCAGTCAAAGTAGGGTCAACTAGCTAACTAGGTCATGGTCAAGGTTTAATTAGGGTTAGGCCTAATGCCATAGGCTAATAGATCAAAACCATAGGCTAATATCACTTATAGGTTTCTATGTAAACCTAGCCTATACAAGGTATCATACATATATATATATCATATCAACTATATATATATATACATATACTTATATATATACATAGACTTATATATAGAGAGAGTGATAAAGTGAGAGAGTGATTAGGGTTAGGGTTGTGTTTAGGGTTAGGGACTGAGGTTAGGGTTGGGTGTTTAGGACTGAACTCAGTTCAGAAACTGAGCACAGTCACACACACACACACTGAATATATACACACAGTGTATATATTACACATACATGTATATATACTCACACACACCTATACACACCTCTATATACTATGAAACTTGACACACACACACATCTACATATATACTATACATATACAGTATAAAATACACAAATACACATGTATACATTGATTAAAATCAAATCAAAAACCAAAATAAAAACTGGAAAAATACAGAGAAAATGGGATTACAGAAACTGAGAACAGAGAATGGGGGTATTTCGAATTTGAAACCCTAAACATTGCTAAGATCCCAAATGGGTGGTTGGTAAACCTAGGGTTAGGTGTCTTCTAGTGTCCTAGGTGCCTTAGACACGACCACGACACGACACAACGTGTCCGTGGGTCAAAATACAGAATCGGGTAAAATTTTAGGGCTGTGTCAGGCTAGAGTTCCTGTGTCTCGTACTCACGACACAGGACACGTGGGATCTCGTGCACCTAGTGGTAGGTTCGCCTAGGGGTCTACTAGGTATCCCAAAACCTAATTCGTGTCCAAGTGTGTCCGTGTCCGAGTTACACGCACGTATCAGTGCGTGTTCTGTGTGCGTGTCAGAACAGTGTGTGATCAGTGCGAGTGGATTTTCTCCCTCGACACGACACCAGCGTGTCTGAAACTTTGGGAGGGGTGTGTCAGACACTGCCCCGACCCTCAGACCAAGTTTCAAGTGTCCACGTCGCGTGTCGTGTCCGCTAGGAGCCCCGAGTAGCAGGGGAGCTACACAGTGGCTCGTGCACGTGTCGTGCAGTGAGGACGGGGCCTCGTGTGCCTCACACGTGGCACGTGGTGCCACGTGCTCGTGTCAGTGGGTCGGCCTAGGGTCTAGGTTCGTGTCCGTGTCACTGCATCGTGTCCACAACATGTGTGGATACGAAACAAGGTGTCAAACACCTACGTGTTTCCAGTGTAAACAGTGTGTGTCAGTGAGTGTAAACCCAGTGAGTTCGTGTCCGATTTGGACACGAACAGTGTCCTGTTTTGTGCTCAGACCTAGGAAAATGTGTCCTACCCATCTAGGGCTACCCAAATATATAATTTGTTTTACAAAAACAGAACATTAATTCCTAAGTGGCATTTCACCAAACACCCTAATTAAAACCTAGATACGTGTCCGATACGGACACCAAACCATATCAAAATCCTACCAAACTTGACCTACATGACCATGGTATCCTAATGCATGCAACCATGAAGAGAAATCACTATTTTAGTAGGGTTTAGGGCACTTTACCTATTTGGCCAAAATCAATGTAAACCACTTCAAGGGGGGGTTTCTTCTTCACCTTGGGGTGTCCAAATCCTTGTGCAACCTTGCTACTAAGCCTCCCTTAGCATCCTCAAGTGTAGGGGGTTCCAATGGAACAAGTTTGGTCCAATTTGGAGCTAAAATGACTAAGTTATGAAGTGGTGAAGGTAGAGGAAAAACTAGGTATTGAAAATGAAGGTTTGTGAAGGTGGGGGTGTACATATAGGGGGGGGGGGCATGTCATGGCAGCCAAGGGGGTCTCCTTGGCCGACCAAGCAAGGGGGGGGGGGTGTCCTATGGCCTTGCTTAAGGGAGAAGGCAAGGACTTTAAGGGTAAAGGTTTGATATTTTACTAAAATCAAGGTAAATATCTAAATGAGATATTTTCTAAATGGAAATATCTAGATATTCTATAGGCTTAACATTACTTTAGTTAAACCCTCTAACTTAGTCTCTAGGTCATGACTAACATCTAGATTAAGGCTAAACTAGGTTAGTAACTAACATGACACTATTCACCTAATAAATCACATTAATTCTAAAAAAATTCTAGAAAATTACCAAAATACCCTTTTGATCAAAAAGGGATAATTTGACATCCTAATCACATGGTTAAGCTCATATGGTCATGGTTAGTCTCTAGGTCACATAATCAATAGGGTTACACTATAGTTACACTAGTCAAAATCACAAAGTCATAAGTCATGACTTAACAAAATAGTTTTAATCAATCTAAAATCACCAAAAATCATATCATGACTATAACTCCATATTTAAATAATAAAATAATAAATTTTCAAAAATACCCAATTTTCAGAAAACAGGGTGTTACAAGTCTACCCTCCTTAAAATAATTTCGTCCTCGAAATTAAGGCGGTCGTACTCCTTCTAGGTCAAACCCCCAGTCAATCAGAGTCAATAAATAGCTATCCTATAACATGCAATCATAGTCCTACTGGTCGTGATTTCACAGTCTCAACAGGGTAATTATGCTATCTAGCATATCACAAGCATATCCTGACAGGTACTAATGGAATCACACAACAAGATGGGAAAAGAAGGACAGGAAAGACAAACCTGCTAACCCGTCACCTGCAGCGTCGGTCTCCTCGACCGTCATCGCAAAAGCTCCACCCCTCGGGTGCTAAGCTACAGGTGGCCTAGCACCCTCATAAGGAGGTGCAACTGGACAATCTATCATCTTGTGGGCAGCAGACCCACAAAATAGACAAACCTTCAGCCTCCTCCTACAAGACTCCCAAATATGCCCTACCTTCTTGCAATACCCACAACTCTGCATCCTCTGATCCTGTCCTCGAGGCTGATGCTGAACTCTAACAGGTGTCTGCTGAATGTGAGGCCTCTTGGCCTGACCTCCACTGCTGCCTGCTCCCTGTGTATCACGGCCCCTCTTGAGCTTCAGCTCAAGATCATCCTCAGCTGCCATCGCTCCTGCCAGAATATCCTCAAAGGTGGCACTCCTGTCACTCTTGGTCAAGTACTTGACTTCCTTGACTAAGCCCTTTCTGAACCTCCTCGCCTTCGCTGTCTCGCTAAGGCCCTCTACGAATCTGCTCAACCGGCAAAACTCACCGGCGTACTCCTCTACAGTCTGGTTCCCCTGAACCAGGTTCTCGAACTGTGTCTCCAAAGCGCCGACTGCCTGATCTGGGAAAAACTTCCCCTTGAAGAGCTCCTTGAAAGCTCTCCATGCCTGCCCTGGAGTACCTACTCTCGGATCCGTCTGATACCAGGTACGGGCAAGATCCCGCATCTGGCTGGCTGCTGCCTCTACCTGGAGTCCGGCTGGTATCTCCGCCAGTCGAAAGATCTCCTCGATGTGCTCTATCCAGTCATCCGCATAAAGTATCCCCTCAGTACCCAAGAAGTCCCTGGGGTGCATCTTCTTGAACTCCTGGATGCCAGGAATCCTCTGCTGCTGTCCTGCTCCTGCCTGCGGCTGGGCTGCCAGCCTCTCTATCGTCGCTGTAGCCAGCTGATGGACATCCTCAATGCCTCTGGTAAATGCCGTCGTCTGACGCTGCTGCAGGGTCTGCTGCGACTCTAGGAACTGCTGGAAATATGTAAACATCTGTGCAGCATCCACAAATCCAGATGGCATCTGCTGCTGGTACTCCTGCTGGTACTGCTGCTGTTGCTGATACTCTGGCTGAAAATGAGGCTGACGAAACTGCGGAGGAGGCATATCTGGGGTAGCTGGGATAGTCCTCGGAATAGGTGGAGGAGGACTACCAAAAGTAGATACTCCTACGTGAGCAGACGTAAGGAGTGGTACAGTCCCAGCTGTAGGCTGTACTGGACGAGAATCGGCAGACCTCTCAGAATCTGCCGGCACAGAGCGATGTGACCTAGTCTCCACCATCCTGAAGACAGATCAATAAGGAAGTCAATAACGGTACAAGGATGACAGTATCAAGGATAATGCGAAAATAGATTATACAGATTTGAACAAAAGTCAGTAGATTCAAATCCCTGGAAATTTCCTAGTTGTGATTGAGTATCCTCTCTCTAAGCCTATTATCAAATCCTATCACAGGCTGTAGTGATACTCTAGTTCGAATACCACTACATAAACTCGAGACCTGCGTGGGCCACCACTAAAAACGTGTCACGACCCGCACCCTGTGTAAGGGCACGAGAAGTGGGTACGTCCAGCCTACACCGCAGTATCGGCGGTAGAACGCTGTCCTAGGTTGCTAACTAATCTCATGCAGTGTATATAATGTACTAGCCAAGATCTCAACTCCGAAAGGAAGACAAGTAAAAGATATGATATACTCAATCACAATCTAAGCACGATAAGATAACACAGAAATCTAGATACCAACTAACAACAACAGAAATTTAAACTACTGAAATAATAACAACAATATCTCAAACAACTCTAATACAACTCGATATCTCAAGTTTAATACAACAAGCTCAAAATATGAAAGCTAAGTAAGTCTACTAGCTAAACTCCTGAATCACTCCTGAGAGTCGGAACCCAAGGTAGCTAATCCCTCGCCAGGTCCATGGTAAGAAGGGCATGTGTCGTCAGGAGTATCATCTGTAATATTTTCAACAGGTCCAATCAGGACAGGAATGAGCACATCTCATCTAGAAATCCCAAGTAAATGACAAAGACTATAAAGCAGTTTTTTTGACAGTTATACAGATGAGCATGGCAGTTTTATACAGATAATGATGTAGAGAAACAGTGAGGGTACAAGGGAAGTAAAGTAGCTAACAAGAGAAGAAAACATGGCAAGGAAGACTGTAGTAAACTAGCTGAACTAGAATAACATGGTATAAGTCCAGACAGTATAAAAGGTAATCCCAGTGTGAGTCCAGTCCATATAATCCAATACTAGATGATTCCAGTACCAGATGAGTCCAGTAAAATGAGTCCAGAAGTGATCCATGATTCCAGGGTAAGTCCAGACTATACTCTAACTGTGTGTTTTAAAATACTGAGATCAACATGTAAACGGCTAGGGGTAATCAGGCACATCGCACACTCGGCCAAGTGTGGGATGGCTAGCATTCCAGAATAGTTCCAAGGGAGGTGGTTCCAGATTTTAGGTATGTTCACATGTCTACTCAAGTATTTCCCCGCCCACAAATGAATCCATAATCCAACACTACAACCAGTATGAGTCCAGCCAATGATTCCAGAGATGATTCCAGTAGGGTGATGCCAGTAGTGATTCCAGTAGGTGGTTCCAGTAGTGGTTCCAGAAATAGAGGCCAGACATGAATAAATGAGTGTCGCATGTAATAGATCCAGCAATACTAATCGTGTTTGTACAGAGAATCACATATAGCTAACTAGAACTGAATACAGTAAATGACAAGTAATGAAAGAACTATCAGAGAATGTACTCGCCTGACACTCTGGAAAGAGTAGTGTAATATCAGATGTCTGTACCAGGATCACAATGTCCTAAAATAGGGAAATACAATTATGATATGTCTAATGTGAAAATAAATGAAAGAACTAATGCAATCTACATGATTTCTAAGCCAATCTAGGTCAAAGTCAAACTTGGTCAACTCCATAGTCAACTAAGCCATATCAAGTCATATCAGGTCACAGAAAGTCAAACTAAGTCATACAAGGTCAAACTAGGTCAAACAAGTTTAAACTAGTCCAATCTAGGTTAAAGTCAACTCCTGGTCAACATTCTAGTCAAACTAGTCAAACACTATTCAATGTGGTCAAGCTAAACCAATTCTAGGTCAAACTTAGGCTAATCAAGGTTCTGGTCAACATAGACTAATCATCTAGGTGATTAGGTCAAGGGTCAATCATCTAAGTCAACTCTATAAGGTAACTCATAACCATAGGCTAACCTGTCTTAGGATACCTATGATACCATACTATAAGGCTAAGATATAACCAATCTCCTATACAAGTACATCACATATAATATACATAATACAATCCAAACTTATCCTATAACCAAGCTAAACCATACTCTAACTCAAATTAAGACTTAACTCTAAGTATCCTACTTAACCCCATACATATCTTCATTCTACTTAGGACTACCCATATAACTTTAAATCACAACTACTCAATAATAGGTCAAAACCTAAACCAACTAGTCCATAGTCTAGGGTTTAGTCAAACTAGGTTACCAAGTCATTTAGAAACCATCTAAGTCCATTCTAAGTCAATTAGGTCAAGGTTGACTTATAGTCGACTTTGGTCAATACTCAGTCAAAGTAGGGTCAACTAGCTAACTAGGTCATGGTCAAGGTTTAATTAGGGTTAGGCCTAATGCCATAGGCTAATAGATCAAAACCATAGGCTAATATCACTTATAGGTTTCTATGTAAACCTAGCCTATACAAGGTATCATACATATATATATATCATATCAACTATATATATATATAACATATATATATACATATACTTATATATATACATAGACTTATATATAGAGAGAGTGATAAAGTGAGAGAGTGATTAGGGTTAGGGTTGTGTTTAGGGTTAGGGACTGAGGTTAGGGTTGGGTGTTTAGGACTGAACTCAGTTCAGAAACTGAGCACAGTCACACACACACACTGAATATATACACACAGTGTATATATTACACATACATGTATATATACTCACACACACCTATACACACCTCTATATACTATGAAACTTGACACACACACACATCTACATATATACTATACATATACAGTATAAAATACACAAATACACATGTATACATTGATTAAAATCAAATCAAAAACCAAAATAAAAACTGGAAAAATACAGAGAAAATGGGATTACAGAAACTGAGAACAGAGAATGGGGGTATTTCGAATTTGAAACCCTAAACATTGCTAAGATCCCAAATGGGTGGTTGGTAAACCTAGGGTTAGGTGTCTTCTAGTGTCCTAGGTGCCTTAGACACGACCACGACACGACACAACGTGTCCGTGGGTCAAAATACAGAATCGGGTAAAATTTTAGGGCTGTGTCAGGCTAGAGTTCCTGTGTCTCGTACTCACGACACAGGACACGTGGGATCTCGTGCACCTAGTGGTAGGTTCGCCTAGGGGTCTACTAGGTATCCCAAAACCTAATTCGTGTCCAAGTGTGTCCGTGTCCGAGTTACACGCACGTATCAGTGCGTGTTCTGTGTGCGTGTCAGAACAGTGTGTGATCAGTGCGAGTGGATTTTCTCCCTCGACACGACACCAGCGTGTCTGAAACTTTGGGAGGGGTGTGTCAGACACTGCCCCGACCCTCAGACCAAGTTTCAAGTGTCCACGTCGCGTGTCGTGTCCGCTAGGAGCCCCGAGTAGCAGGGGAGCTACACAGTGGCTCGTGCACGTGTCGTGCAGTGAGGACGGGGCCTCGTGTGCCTCACACGTGGCACGTGGGGCCACGTGCTCGTGTCAGTGGGTCGGCCTAGGGTCTAGGTTCGTGTCCGTGTCACTGCATCGTGTCCACAACATGTGTGGATACGAAACAAGGTGTCAAACACCTACGTGTTTCCAGTGTAAACAGTGTGTGTCAGTGAGTGTAAACCCAGTGAGTTCGTATCCGATTTGGACACGAACAGTGTCCTGTTTTGTGCTCAGACCTAGGAAAATGTGTCCTACCCATCTAGGGCTACCCAAATATATAATTTGTTTTACAAAAATAGAACATTAATTCCTAAGTGGCATTTCACCAAACACCCTAATTAAAACCTAGATACGTGTCCGATACGGACACCAAACCATATCAAAATCCTACCAAACTTGACCTACATGACCATGGTATCCTAATGCATGCAACCATGAAGAGAAATCACTATTTTAGTAGGGTTTAGGGCACTTTACCTATTTGGCCAAAATCAATGTAAACCACTTCAAGGGGGGGGGGTTTCTTCTTCACCTTGGGGTGTCCAAATCCTTGTGCAACCTTGCTACTAAGCCTCCCTTAGCATCCTCAAGTGTAGGGGGTTCCAATGGAACAAGTTTGGTCCAATTTGGAGCTAAAATGACTAGGTTATGAAGTGGTGAAGGTAGAGGAAAAACTAGGTATTGAAAATGAAGGTTTGTGAAGGTGGGGGTGTACATATAGGGGGGGGCATGTCATGGCAGCCAAGGGGGTCTCCTTGGCCGACCAAGCAAGGGGGGGGGGGGTGTCCTATGGCCTTGCTTAAGGGAGAAGGCAAGGACTTTAAGGGTAAAGGTTTGATATTTTACTAAAATCAAGGTAAATATCTAAATGAGATATTTTCTAAATGGAAATATCTAGATATTCTATAGGCTTAACATTACTTTAGTTAAACCCTCTAACTTAGTCTCTAGGTCATGACTAACATCTAGATTAAGGCTAAACTAGGTTAGTAACTAACATGACACTATTCACCTAATAAATCACATTAATTCTAAAAAAATTCTAGAAAATTACCAAAATACCCTTTTGATCAAAAAGGGATAATTTGATATCCTAATCACATGGTTAAGCTCATATGGTCATGGTTAGTCTCTAGGTCACATAATCTATAGGGTTACACTATAGTTACACTAGTCAAAATCACAAAGTCATAAGTCATGACTTAACAAAATAGTTTTAATCAATCTAAAATCACCAAAAATCATATCATGACTATAACTCCATATTTAAATAATAAAATAATAAATTTTCAAAAATACCCAATTTTCAGAAAATAGGGTGTTACATAACTCTAGTGGGACCCACACACTAGTTAGGCATGGCCCACATGATATTAATTTTAGTCCACATGATAGAAATATTTTAGTTAGAGGTTAGACTAATTATTATGGATAAGGTTAGTGTGATTAGAGACTTTAGAATGACTAATTTAGCCCCAACCAATTAGCCCTTTCCTAATACTCATAGAATAGGTTAGTGGGGCATTTTGGACCTTACCATAATAGGACAAATAGCCCATATGGCCAGCCACTTTGGGAGAGGATAGGCTCAAGTTCATTTCATTATTCTCATCCACACTCTTTCTCTTGTTCTTTCCCAAATTCCTAGAGAGCAATCCCTAGCAATTTCTCCACCAAATCCTTCCATTTTACCACCAAATCTTTTTCTTTCCTTCTCCATTCTAGCCAAGGAGGAAGCTACCCAAGTTTGGGAAGATTCGGAGCTCGTTCGTGTCCTTTTGGAATCTCTACGTGTCGGTGTCGCTCCGGGAAGGTTTTTGTTCGATTCGATCTACCGGGAGGTATAAATCCCCTCTTCTTTTCATTTTCTCATGCATATATGTCTATTTTGAACCCATAGGAATGACCCCATGGTTGTATCTCCATTTGTGTCCATTTCGTGTCCATTTGGAGGTCATAGGAGTGTCCTTTGTGTTGTGGTTGTGTCCATGTGGGAAAATCCCAAATTTGGACACACTATGTGTTGTTGTTATGTATGAATGAATTATTACATGTTTAATCCCATATTTTTGTATTGGAGATGTGTTCTATAGTTCTCATATATATATATATTAGTGTAGAGAGTGAGTTCTTGATATATTATGTTATATACTTGTGTTCTTTTGTCTCAAACTACCCAAATCCGTCATGATTTTTATCCACGTTTTTAATTTCAGCCCTAACTTAGAAATGTCATAACTTCTAGCTCAAAGCTCGGTTTAATCTCTCATTTTTTTTAAAAGAAGCATATTGAAGTTAGATTTCCAAAAACATGTATTAATAGGCCTAATTCTTTCTGTAACTTTCTGGAGAATTATTTTAGTGTCAGCTGTACGAAAGACAAACGCGTTCTCGGTGTTTTCGCGATTCTGGGAGTTTTCAGAAACGAAAACGCGATCCGTTTGAAGTTTCGGAAAGCTAACACATAGATCTATAACATACTTTAATCCTAAATTTTAATTCATGCTGAGATGGTACAATATTGATTATTAGTAAGAGTTACTATTCGGTATATGCATTTTGTGCACCCTTGTGTGTAATATAATGTTCTATTTGATTTTAACCCATGTTAATGTATATACATTATATAATTAAATAGAGAATGCAAGCATGAGCAAATAGTTAAATAAATGATATATGAGGTGCAAGTATCCTATCTAATGTAAGCATGTATAAGTATGATTTGTAATGAATATGTAGGTTCCATAGTATGTAATATATGTAAGCAATGCATAAATGCATGAATGAAAGAATGATATACAATGCATGCATGAAAGTATATAATGAATGCTAGATATAAATGCAAGGTATATATGTAATGATAGATATGAATGCATAATGTATAAATATTGTAAATGTAATATCAGATTTTATATGTAGACATAGAACCAATGCATGAGCTGTATGTATATGGGATGTTGGCTTAATGACAGATTTCAGATAACATGGTTCATTTTATGTGGTTAGTTACACCAGTTTATGGGATAGCTCACTTTAGTTTATATGTAAATGTGGAACTAAACTGAGAATGAACTTCACCCTCTGCACAAGGACACCCCACTCTATATCAACCACCATGCCATGTAACCCTTCTCTAAATGATTGCTATAATATATATAGATTTATGTAAAGTATAGATGCATGTTAGTTATAACTTAAATAGTCTCTACTCTAATGTATATAGATGTATACTTGTAGCCATGCATGTTAAGTAGAAATACATGTGTAATGAAGATGAGTTAGTTTTGTGCCATGTGTAGTGTAAACTCATAACTAGTGATGTTTTCTCTTTTCATTTACCCATCCATGTTCACACACACACATAGCTTACATGTTATTTCCTTCCTCTCTTTTTATATATATATATATATAATGTTGATGAATAACATATATGAATGTGCCTTGATGTGTGGCTTGTGTTTGGCTTGTATAGCCTTGTGATTGGTGTGTGATTGCTAGACTAGGCTTGGTTAGGCCTAGTGAGACTTATTAGACTTGTTGGGCTAGGACTTGACCTAGTTGACCTAGTTTGACTAGTCTAGTTGACTAGAGTTGACCGAGAGTTAACTTTGGTCTAGTTTAACCTAGACAGCATGCAGATGCATTGTACATTTCATATATCACCCTCTGTATACATCTTGACTTGTGTTGCTCTAACTAGGAGTCAGGTACCTCATCTCGGAAACTACATTTACTTCAGACATTCAGATACGAGGCGAGCACATTCTCTGACCATTTTATACTTGTCTGGATTTATATTCTTGCTCTAGATTACTGTACTTGATGCTGACACGATCATTATCACGGATTGGTACTATACGGATCTTCTTCTGAGATGTTATCTCATTGTATTCACTAAATACATAATGTGATGTACGTTTCACTTACATATTGTATTTATTGAATACCCTTATCATTGTACACTCATTGTGCATATTGTACTCTCATTATCACATTGAGCCATTGTACAAGCCATTATACAAGCCATTGTACAAGCCATTGTACAAGCTATTGTACAAGCCATTGTATAAGGTAACGTAACTGAATTGGATCCTTGTGTATTGATTGGGGAGGGAGAGTAGAAGTGGTTATGTGATCAATCCTATTGTATAAGAAATTGTATATGTCCATTGTACACTCACGTACAAAGGAGTCCCATTTTATTATACAACCTAACCCATTTACATAACCATATTGTACTCTAAATCACAGTAGGCTTACAGTTCTTACTTATCATATATAGATATTTTCCATTATCAAATCTCTGTTGTTTTCATATACATTCTTCTTTCAGTATTTCATGTACCTTACTCTATTGCATGCTTTATATTTCCTAACATGATATAAACTGTGTGAGATGTTTTGTGCTCGCTCCCGTCCTGACTGGACCTGTTGAAAATTTTACAGAGGATGATGAGGAACCCTGTACCCTTACTTGGAGCTTGCCTAGTTGACACTCGCGACCTGGACCCCTGGGGAGGTTCAGGCAGCTGCTCAGGATGATACCTTGTATAGTGTAGATAGCTTAGACTGTTCCTTCTTTTCATGCTTAGCTGTTGTCTTTATATTCAGAGTTGTATATTTTAGAGTTGATGAGACTTGTATTTCTTTTCTGTTGTACCTCAGTTGAGAATTTCTTATCTATTTCATCGTGCTACATTCTACCTTAGATTGTGATTGAGTTGTACCTCTGTGTTGGCCTCCTTATGGAGAGTATTCATATTATGCTAGTTATAGTTCATGACCTAGAACAGTGTTCTACCGCCGACACTGCGGCGTAGGCTGGGCGTTGTTACGTTCTCGTACCCTCACAGTGGGTGCGGGTCGTGACACGTTTTTAGTGGTGGCCCATGCAGGTCGAGTTTATGTAGTGGTATTCGAACTAGAGTATCACTACAGCCTGCAGTAGGATTATGATATTTTTGGGGTACTCAATCATATTAGAAAAAACTCTTAATCAGATTCCTTTTATCCAATTGCTGCTTATTGATTTTTCTTGAATATAAACTGTCCTCTCTTGATTTTTCGCTTCATTCTCAGTAATTGCTTCTTGTTTTGATCTGTCTTTATGATGGTTATGAAGACACGATCTCATCGCTTCGGTTCGGGGGATACTATCGAGAGGCTGGCCACCTCTCATCCTGTTCATCAGGGCCTCGAGACCGCAGCTTCTGTTGTGCCGACTCAGGTTGGCGTTTCTGCTACATTGGAGATGCACCTCTATCTGTACAGAGATTTTCTCTCATCATTTCTGATTTCTCTCAGCAGCGGTGATTCATGCAGCATCAGCAGCAGACCAGGAAAAACTAGCAGGGCGAGCTATAGTCAGGACATTCAAGGATGCACAGACCATTGGAGATCTTGCTGCAAGTTCCGTTCTTCTCAATTCCATTCCCGCAATTGTCTTTTATAATTACCTTAAAATCGAATTCCATCTATTCCTTGTTGATTGATTAATTTTGTTATGTTACTCTTTTATTGTGTTTTTTTTTCTTCTGAGAAAATCATATGGGCTAGGTCGCCTAAATCATGGGATCTAAAATCCTCGATAGTCGTGTTAGTTGGCATAGTGAGGACATGTAGTCAGATTTTGGATGTATTCTCGGGTATGGGAATTTAAGGTTTTTGCCGTCGCATGCGGCAATACAAAAATTTTAAATACCATGAACCTAAGGGTACGTACCTTAGTCAAGGACTCTGTGATTATCGTAGCCTTGCTCACTAGCATGATGAAGACTCTAGACAACATGATCTAGGACAGACGCATATGATTAACAGGTTGTATCTTGAGAAGGTTTAAAAATATCATACCCTTCTGTTGTTGTAAATAACTTAGGAGTAGGACTATTTAGTTTGTAGAGCTTGTTCATAGGTAGTTCCTTCATAGTATAATGGTATGATGACTTATAGAGTGTCTGTACCCTAGAGGTGATAGTTAGCATTGGTGTTAGAATAGTAACCCATTGCAGATAATTCTTCTGTTATCTATAATACCAACCAGTTACACATAGGATGTTAGTATGCCTTACATCCTGATGATTATTACTACTTTCCCTTACCTTTTCCAGTGAGGCACCCATGACCAGAGCCTGCCTTTGAGTATAGTTGTAGTTTCACCTAAGACCGAGAGGTCTATTTGCATAGATAGATTGCAGATGATATTGGCATATGGGATATAGGTTAGTTGGTATCTATAGGCCATTGTTGTATAGGGTTATAAATATGTTGTTTAGCCTATACTTGGTTCAGTTTTCCATTTTAGTTAAGTTTCCTTCGTGTTGAGTTCCTTTGTGTTGATCACCTTTATAGGCAGTGTGCAGACCCTTCACTAGATACCATGTTCCCTTGATTCAGACCATTCATCCTTAGCCTAGTTCTAAGCATTGTTTCAGACCCTTATAAGTTTAGTCTGCCTTAACCCTTGGTTGATCAGTCATGTATATATATAGATGATATACTTAGGATATATGTGATGGGTTGTTGTTCTTGAGCATATATATATATGTGGTATTTGGTATTCATGTGCTTAGCTTGTAGGTATTTAGTTATAGGTGACTTGATAGGATTGGAAAGTTGAGAGCTAGTCTATTATAGAGTTTCTCTTTTGCTAAATTCTAGTTGCCAACACCTAAATAGCTAGCATAGGTAAAACCCTAAGAAGTTGACCAGTTGATGACCAAGTACTTGGATGTTGAGAAATTGACTAGTGATTGACCCTTGACTATGTTTGACCTAGAAGGGGGTGCGATCATCTTAATTTCGAGGACGAAATTTTTATAAGGTGGGTAGGATTGTAACACCCAGTTTTCCAAATGAGGATAATTTTAAAATTTTATAATTATAATTATTATTTATTGATAATTATTTTATATTATGATTTTTGGTGATTTTTAATCATTTTTAAATTATGACTTGTGATTTTAACATTTTACTATTATTTGGTTTTAATTTCGAGGAATTTGTCCCCCTCCAGTTTTCAGAAATAGGAGTATTTTGTCATTTTACATTTTTGAATATTTTTAAAATTTATTTTATTATTTATGATATTGTTTTGGGGTTATTTGAGTCGGGTTCGAATTTCAACTCAATCCGACTTGAAACGGGGACCCGGGGGTAGTTTGACTCTAGTGGGACCCACACACTAGTTAGACATGGCCCACATGATATTAATTTTAGTCCACATGATAGAAATATTTTAGTTAGAGGTTAGATTAATTATTATGGATAAGGTTAGTGTGATTAGAGACTTTAGAATGACTAATTTAGCCCCAACCAATTAGCCCTTTCCTATTACTCATAGAATAGGTTAGTGGGGGCATTTTGGACCTTACCATAATAGGACAAATAGCCCATATGGCCAGCCATTTTGGGAGAGGATAGGCTCAAGTTCATTTCATTATTCTCATCCACACTCTTTCTCTTGTTCTTTCCCAAATTCCTAGAGAGCAATCCCTAGCAATTTCTCCACCAAATCCTTCCATTTCACCACCAAATCTTCTTCTTTCCTTCTCCATTCTAGCCCAGGAGGAAGCTACCCAAGTTTGGGAGGATTCGGAGCTCGTTCGTGTCCTTTTGGAATCTCTACGTGTCGGTGTCGCTCCGGGAAGGCTTTTCTTCGATTCGATTTACCGGAAGGTATAAATCCCCTCTTCTTTTCATTTTCTCATACATATATGTCTATTTTGAACCCATAGGAATGACCCCATGGTTGTATCTCCATTTGTGTCCATTTCGTGTCCATTTGGAGGTCATAGGAGTGTCCTTTGTGTTGTGGTTGTGTCCATGTGGGAAAATCCCAAATTTGGACACACTATGTGTTGTTGTTATGTATGAATGAATTATTACATATTTAATCTCATATTTTTGTATTGGAGATGTGTTCTATAGTGTCTCATATATATATATATTAGTGTAGAGAGTGAGTTCTTGATATATTATGTTATATACTTGTGTTCTTTTGTCTCAAACTACCCAAATCCGTCATGATTTTTATCCACGTTTTTAATTTCAGCCCTAACTTAGAAATATCATAACTTCTAGCTCAAAGTTCGATTTAATCTTTCGTTTTTTTAAAAAAAGCGTATTGAAGTTAGCTTTCCAAAAACATGTATTAATAGGCCTAATTATTTTTGTAACTTTCTGGAGAATTATTTGAGTGTCAGCTGTACGAAAGACAAACGCGTTCTCGGTATTTTTGCGATTCCGGGAGTTTCCGGAAACAAAAACGCGATCCGTTTGAAGTTTCGGAAAGCTAACACATAGATCTATAACATACTTTAATCCTAAATTTTAATTCATGCTGAGATGGTATAGTATTGATTATTAGTAAGAGTTACTATTCGGCATATGCATTTTGTGCACCCTTGTGTGTAATATAATGTTCTATTTGATTTTAACCCATGTTAATGTATATATATTATATAATTAAATAGAGAATGCAAGCATGAGTAAATGGTTAAATAAATGATGTATGAGGTGTAAGTATCCTATCTAATGTAAGCATGTATAAGTATGGCTTGTAATGAATATGTAGGTTCAATAGTATGTAATATATGTAAGCAATGGATAAATGCATGAATGAAAGAATGATATACAATGCATGCATGAAAGTATATAATGAATGCTAGATATAAATGCAAGGTATATATGTAATGATAGATATGTATACATAATGTATAAATATTGTAAATGCAATATCAGATTTTATATGTAGACATAGAACCAATGCATGAGCTGTATGCATATGGGATGTTGGCTTAATGGCAGATTTCAGACAACATGGTTAATTTTATGTGGTTAGTTACACCAGTTTATAGGATAGCTCACTTTAGTTTATATGTAAATATGGAACTAAACTGAGAATGAACTTCACCCTCTACACAAGGACACCCCACTCTATATCAACCACCATGCCATGTAACCCTTCTCTAAATGATTGCTATAATATATATAGATTTATGTAAAGTATAGATGCATGTTAGTTATAACTTAAATAGTCTCTACTCTAATGTATATAGATGTATACTTGTAGCCATGCATGTTAAGTATAAATACATGTGTAATGAAGATGAGTTAGTTTTGTGCCATGTGTAGTGTAAACTCATAACTAGTGATGTTTTCTCTTTTCATTTACCCATCCATGTTCACACACACACATAGCTTACATGTTAGTTCCTTCCTCTCTTTTTATATATATATATATATAATGTTGATGAATAACATATATGAATGTGCCTTGATGTGTGGCTTGTGTTTGGCTTGTATAGCCTTGTGATTGGTGTGTGATTGCTAGACTAGGCTTGGTTAGGCCTAGTGAGACTTATTAGACTTGTTGGGCTAGGACTTGACCTAGTTGACCTAGTTTGACTAGTCTAGTTGACTAGAGTTGACCGAGAGTTGACTTTGGTCTAGTTTGACCTAGACAGCATGCAGATGCATTGTACATTTCATATATCACCCTCTGTATACATCTTGACTTGTGTTGCTCTAACTAGGAGTCAGGTACCTCATCTCGGACAGTACATTTACTTCAGACATTCAGATATGAGGCGAGCACATTCTCTGACCGTTTTATACTTGTCTGGATTTATATTCTTGCTCTAGATTACTGTACTTGATGCTGACACGATCATTATCACGGATTGGTACTATACGGATCTTCTTCTGAGATGTTATCTCCTTGTATTCACTAAATACATAATGTGATGTGCGTTTCACTTACATATTGTATTTATTGAATACCCTTATCATTGTACACTCATTGTGCATATTGTACTCTCATTATCACATTGAGCCATTGTACAAGCCATTATACAAGCCATTGTACAAGCCATTGTACAAGCTATTGTACAAGCCATTGTATAAGGTAACGTACTGAATTGGATCCTTGTGTATTGATTGGGGAGGGAGAGTAGAAGTGGTTATGTGATCAATCCTATTGTATAAGAAATTGTATATGTCCATTGTACACTCACATACAAAGGAGTCCCATTTTATTGTACAATCTAACCCGTTTACATAACCATATTGTACTCTAAATCACAGTAGGCTTACAGTTCTTACTTATCATATATAGATATTTTCTATTATCAAATCTCTGCTGTTTGCATATACATTCTTCTTTCAGCGTTTCATGTACCTTACTCTATTGCATGCTTTATATTTCCTAACATGATATAAACTGCGTGAGATGTTTTGTGCTCGCTCCCGTCCTGACTGGACCTGTTGAAAATTTTACAGAGGATGATGAGGAACCCTGTACCCTTACTTGGAGCTTGCCTAGTTGACACTCGTGACCTGGACCCCTGGGGAGGTTCAGGCAGCTGCTCAGGATGATACCTTGTATAGTGTAGATAGCTTAGACTGTTCCTTCTTTTCATGCTTAGTTGTTGTCTTTATATTCAGAGTTGTATATTTTAGAGTTGATAAGACTTGTATTTCTTTTCTGTTGTACCTCAGTTGAGAATTTCTTATCTATTTTATCATGCTACATTCTACCTTAGATTGTGATTGAGTTGTACCTCTGTGTTGGCATCCTTATGGAGAGTATTCATATTATGCTAGTTATAGTTCATGACCTAGAACAACGTTCTACCGCCGACACTGCGGCGTAGGCTGGGCGTTGTTACGTTCTCGTACCCTCACAGTGGGTGCGGGTCGTGACAGGACATCCCGAAGACAGCTTTTAGATCTAGATATGGGCATTGGGAGTTCCTTGTTATGCCATTTGGAGCAACCAATGTGCCAGTTGTATTCATGGACCTCATGAATCGTATTTTCATGCCATATTTGGATCAGTTCGTGATTGTGTTTATAGATGATATCCTGGTCTACAACAAGAGTGAAGCAGAGCATGAGCAGCATCTCAGAATTGTCCTCCAGATTCTCAGAGAGCACCAGTTGTATGCCAAGTTCAGTAAATACAAGTTCTGGCTCGATCGTATTTCGTACTTGGGTTATATTATTACCAGAGGAGGAGTAGAAGTGGATCCCCAGAAGATAGTAGCCATTAAGACATGGCCAATACCCAACATAGTGGCGGAAGTTCGCAGCTTTCTTGGCTTGGCCGGCTACTATCGGCGATTTGTTTCAGATTTTGCTCGGATTTCAGCGCCTATGACCCAGTTGACCCGCAAGGATGTGCAGTTCGTTTGGACAGCAGATCAGGATTCTTTTGAGAAGTTGAAGCGGGGCTTGGTGATGGTACCCATTCCCATGCTTCCAGATGGGACCGGAGGATTTTCGGCATATTGTGATGCTTCAGGCAGAGGTTTAGGATGTGTTTTGATACAGCATGGAAAGGTAATTGCTTATGCATCACATCAGCTTCATGATCATGAGAAGAATTACCCGACCCATGACTTGGAGTTGGCAGCAGTAGTGTTTGCACTAAAGCTTTGGAGACACTACTTGTAAGGAGATAGGGTAGAGATTTTTACCGACCACAAGAGCCTGAAGTATGTTTTTACCCAGAAGGATCTTAATATGCGTCAGAGGAGGTGGCTAGAGTTGCTTGTGGATTATGATGTCAACCTGTAATATCACCCAGGGAAGGCCAATGTAGTAGCAGATGCGTTGAGCAGGAGAGCCGGAGCTTATTTCCTCACAGCGCAGCCAGAGTTATTAGCAGATTTTCAGAAGATGGGTATAAAAGTGGTCCTTCCTACCAGTGTGGCATTGATGGCCAGTCTGCAAGTTCAGTCCAGTATAGTTGAGAGGATCAGATTAGCTTAGTCATTAGATTCTAAGCTTCAGCGGCATAGGGCAGAATGTGTAGCAGACGAAGACCAGAGTTATGTATCCATGAGGATGGTACACTTCGGCATGGGAGGCGTCTTTGTGTACCCAGTGGAGATATCAGGCAGGAAGTCTTGGCAGAAGCTCACAGTTCTCACTATTCTATTCATCTCGGTGGCACGAAGATGTACGCGATATCCGTCAGCACTTTTGGTGGAATGGCATGAAAAGGGAGATAGCCCGGTTTGTCTCTCGGTGTTTGGTTTACCAACAAGTTAAAGCTGAACATCAGAGGCCAGCTGGACTTCTTCAGCCCTTGCTGATTCCAGAATGGAAGTGGGAGCATATCACCATGGATTTCGTGACTGGATTACCTAGGTCCCCGGTCGGTAGAGATGCTATTTGGGTTATTATAGACATGCTCACGAAGGTGGCTCACTTTCTTCCGTTCAGAGTTGGTCAGTCGACGGCTCAGCTAGCAGAGATGTACCTCAGGAAGATCGTCAGATTTCACGTTGTTTCAGTCAGTATCACATCGGATAGAGATTCAAGATTTACGTCACACTTTTGGCACAGTCTGCAAGAGACTTTGGGAACACACTTCCAGTTTAGCTCAGCTTATCATCCGCAGATAAATGGTCAGTCAGAGCGTACCATACGAACCTTGGAAGATATGTTGAGATCTTGTACACTCGACTTTGGTGGTTCGTGGGAGGATCACCTGCACCTGGTGGAGTTTTCGTACAACAATATTTTTCAAGCTAGCATCCAGATGGCACCGTTCGAGGCATTGTATGGTAGGAAGTGCAGATCTCCTTTAGCTTGGGATGATATCGACGAGAGGCAAATACTTGGTCCCGAGATGGTAACCCGGACTATTGAGGTGGTCAGACAAGTCAGAGATCATCTTCGAGTTGCACAAGATCGCCAGCGTCATTGGGCCGATTCTCATCGACGTCCCCTTAAATTTTCTGTCTGCGACCATGTATTCCTTAGGATCTCACCTACCCGTGGCATCATTCATTTTGGCGTACGGGGAAAGCTCAGTCCTAGGTACATCGGGTCATTCGACATTCTAGAGCGAGTAGGAGATGTGTCCTATCGTCTCGCTCTTCTACCGTCGTTGCGTGAGGTGCATGATGTCTTCAATGTATCCCAATTACGACGGTATATCCCGGATCCGGGTCATGTTATTGATCATTCGGAATTGGTTGTTGGTACCAACCTTTTGTATGAGGAGAGACCCGTATCCATATTAGACCGGAGAGAGAAGATACTCAAGAACAAGACTATTAGTTTAGTCCATGTCGCTTCGGGTCATCACTCCCTAGGTGAGTCAATGTGGGAGCGTGAGGATGATATCCGATCGCGATATCCAGAACTATTTGACTCGTAAGGTATAATGTCTTTCTTATGCCTTATACTCTCAGCTTCTTTGCTTGCATGATTGATTGCTTGATTGATTGCCTAGTTATAACTTGCTTGTGATTAATATAGCTTGTCCTTGCCTCTCTAGCCTCTCAATTAAATTTCGAGGATGGAATTCTTTTAAGGTGGGTAGAGTTGTAATGCTCGTAGTTTGTATTACGTATTTTGGTATACGTGTACGAAATCCCGACCCGTAATTAGACTTGTCTTGCTTAGCTTGATCCTGGTTTAATCTTGCCTTAGTTTATTTTGCGTTCATGGAGGAACTCAAGTTTAACTTGCTTCATAGAGGAACTCAAGTTTTATTGTTCCATTATCTTCCTCATGAGATTCTAAGACTCTTTAGTATTTAGCATTTTTAGTTTCATTGGTTCATTCCATGTAGATATAAGTTTGTTGCATTTTCGGATTTCTCGGTTTTGATCTACTAAACTGGCTTATTTTTTAAAACTAAGAGTTCTATGTAGAAGGCATTCTGATGTTACGCAAGTTTGGTTTTGGAATGGTTGGATTTTATTGAGTCTTGACCGAGATGGGGCTTTTCTTGAGCTCTTGAGCTTTTTACGCCTGTTTGTCTTGGCCTGGAGGAGAAGATAAAGTTTTTACGCACACGTTCTTACGTGCTAGCGTAGTATTTAGTTTTTACATGCTGTAGAAGCATGGAAAAGAACTAGAAAAGCCCATGCGGTTTAAAACAGAAGAAGCCCATGCGGCTCAAAACAGAAGAAGCCCATGCGGCTCAAAATAGAAGGAGCCTCATGCGGCTCAGGAATCTATCAGAGCCTCATGCGGCTCAGAAACTCTTCAATAGCCTCATGCAGCTCAGGCAAAAATCACGTGACCCTATACAGCTTGCCTTTACAGTTGGCCATAAAGTGACTGCTTCCATTAATTGCTCTGACATAAAGTGATAACTCTGACATTAAAGCTGAAATGATGAACTTCGACATGACGGCGTATTCCTCGAGAAACGAAGAAAATCTCCTCTGCAGCTAGCACGATCCCCAAAATACAAAGCTCCCTATGTGGCTGCCACCACCCCATGCGGCTGATGCTCGCATGCGGCTCGTAGCGTGAAGACCCTCGTCATGCGGCTCAAATTATGAGAAGTCTTCCTATGCGGCCGCTGTTCTCATGCGGCTCGGATCATAGGGATCATCTCCATGCGGCTCAAATATTGAGAGGCCACACCCATGCAGCCTTGACACGTGGCTAGTCCTATGCGGCTCAATTGGAAACCACCCCCATGCGGCTCAGATCTCGGAGGCCACACCTATGCGGCTGCCACCTTCATGCAGTTCAAAACCTAAGAAGCTACCATCATGCGACTGTGGCTCGCAGTTATGATACGTGGCATAAGATCAGTTTCCCACGTGGCACTAAACAATCAAGAGTTATCAACAAATCCCAACAACCAGATTTAGTGCAATCATCATAATTACTCGAATCAAAATAGATTTATGGCAATCACATGGATTAAACACGTGGTAGGAGATCCGAGCTTCCCAAGATTCATGACAATCAACATTGATTGCCCATACGGATTCTACACAATCAGCATTAATTGTCCAGATTCGTTGCAATCAAGATTAGTCATCCAGATTAATTACCCACAAAATAGGATCAAAGAAAATGGCAATTAAGTCCCCAAGCCGCCGACTTTTTTAGGGTGATCATTGCAAACCCTAATGATAACACCCCACTCCTATAAATAGCAAGGTGCCATTCCCTTGTAAAAAAAAAGGGAGAGGAGATCGGATCCAGAGAAACATAAAAATATAGCAGGGTGCCATTCCCTTGCAAAAGAGATCCTATCCACTCGGCTGGACACACAGAGAGACAAAGGCTCGCACAGAAGAGTCTTCCCATCTTGAGAGCAGTTCTTCACCAGAGCCAAGGCTACGTCTGATCGTCCAAGGAGTAAGGCAGAGCGACCGTCGCTTTCCCGAGCCTCTACCGTTACCCCCCAGAATCAAAAATAAACAATCGTACTTAGATTGCTGTACCTAGGTTTTCGTCCCTAGGCTTTCTTTGTACGAGCGAGTTTGTATTCTGAGTCTAAGTTCAGTCCTCCTATATAATTATTCTGTACTTTTACAATCAATGGCAAACACGATGATGACTCTGCTGGAGACTAACTTCTCCACGGCTGAGGTGTTGGTGATGCAATCAGACGCAACCAAACTTGGCTCCACTCAACAAATACTGGTCGCCCGGTTCGACCAACAGGCGTTTGAAGAAATGCTCTCCGACGGGAGCGCTGGCCCGGCCCAGCGGCGAGCCCGCACAAAGAAGGCCCGCAGGGAGTGGAGACCCAAAAATTTTGCTCCTTCTCAAGCTCTCGAAGAAGTACTCCCTGTTGCCCGAGACAGCAGAGAAGTCTCGCTTGCGGCCCCACTTCAGACCACAGAGGACTCTGCTGTCCCCAAGTCCGGCAGAAGAAAACACTATGATACCGGACTTGCTGTCACGACCCGCACCCTTATGAGGGGCACGAGCACGTGGGTACGTCCAGCCTATGCCACAGTATCGGCGGTAGAACGCTGTATATAATGCCTGCAAATACTACGACTAACAGTATAAAGGTACCTGTACAGTATATACTCTCCGAATGGAGATGACATATCAATACAGTCTCAATCACAAAATAAAACTAAGGTAGATAGCTCAGAAAGAGAACATATGATAGATAAAAGAGTAAATAAGTCCAGAGTCCAATACAAGCCCAGATATATACAACATCACAGGGTCTCAAAATATAATATAGAAGCTACAGTCTGAATAAGCTAGCTGGATCGCAGTCCAGTCAAACCTAGCTAATCTACACTACTCTGGAAGTACAAAATCTAGTGGCTCTACTATAAGGCCACGGTCCAAGGCTACTCCATCTGATTCGAGCCCATAATAGGTCGAGCAGTCCGACTCAGAATCATCTGTAATATATCATAACGGTATCCTGTCAGGAAAATAAGCAAGTACAAGCACTAACAGCAGTTTCATGTGAATTGACAAATTCTATAAGAGACAGTATAATGAACTACGAGACAAAGATATATGAAGACTTGGGAACCGTTCGGAAGCCGAGTTACAACCCTTAAACCAAACAAGGACCGGGGTTGTAACTCCTCTCCCGAGCAGAACTTAGTCTCCAATCAAGGTACAATGTAAATGCATGTAGAGCATGTGAGTAACTGTATATCATGCATGGTGAGAAGTACTGTATGTAGAACAGAACAGGATATATGATAAGATAAAGTAAATATAAAATATGCCTCGAATATTATAGCCTAATGTGATCGGTATGGGTCAAGAATCAGGCTTCCAGCCGACCGGCTACAAGTACGTAGACTCGGTCCGACCGGGATGGTAAGCTATGGAGCAAGTAGTAGCACAGGACAGGCTATACCCATCGTGAGGTGAGGGTATATCTATGATACAAGTAGTAACTCAAGGTGGGCATTGATCACACTATCTATAAAATTCTCCATTCCCCGAATAGTATACGGATTCGGACATAGCACGTCATGACGTGGGATTCCCTAAGAGGGGAGCAAGTCCTCTTCAGGAATCGGCGTCAATACAAGTACAAGAATCAAGTCCAAGCAAGTACAAGTATCCCAAGAAATCCAGGAATGACATCTCATGACAGGAATCCGACAATACTAGTCCGTGAACTATCGTGACTGAGAATCAAGTAAGACACTACGACTGAATCGGATATAGCAAATATCAAGACAATAAAAACTATTAGTGAATGTACTCGCCTGCTGTCCTGAGCTATAGCGTATATCAATGCTCAGAGCGGTAATCAGAAACCTAAATATGAGATACTGTATGTTAATTTAGGTTTAAACAAGTTTAAGAATGATTCACAATGAATGATATACAATCTAGGTCAAACTAGGTCTCATTGAGTCACACTAAGTCCTGTCAAGTCAATTCTAGGTCAAATCAAGTTATATCAAGTCAATCTAAGTCAGACCAAGTCAACTCTAGGTCATACCAGTCATCGCAAGTCAAAACAAGTCGAAGAAAGTCAAACGGGGTCAAGAGTTGGCCTACAGTTGACTTTTGGTCAACTGGTCAACTCTAAGTCAACCCTAGGTCAAACTGGTCAAATGTTGACCAACAGTTGACTTTTGGTAAACTGGTCAACTCTGGTTTGGATTGGGTCAAATCTAGACAAAGTGTTGACTCACGGTTGACTTTTGGGTAAAAAGTCAACTCTGGGTCAACCGAGCCAAAATCGGTTCAAATATGACATTTATAGGGTGTACCCAACAAGCCACCCAAGTTTCAAGTCAATCCGACTACCCGAACTCCGTATCTCGAAATTACCCGATTACCCCTTAATATTTACCCTTAAACCGTTCTAACTTGCCGCCAAGTGGCCTTCCCTTAGGAATTCCACTCCGTGCTTCCTAAGGTAGTAGGGTACTAGCCTATAAAACCATTACCTACCAAGTTTCCTAGGATAAGTGGACATCCAGTCCATCTTACGGTCCGTATCGCCCGTTTACCCGTTATCTTGAATATTTCAAGATACGGAATGGTGCGACGCGATACCATCTCCCCGAGCCCACACGCAACCCCGATTCCAACTCCGAAACCTACCCACAAAATCTAAATCACATTATCTAAGTCCCCTCCAAGTTTCAACGCGTTCCGAATCACGGAACTCAAAATCGCCACTTCACTAAAACTCCTAACTAACCTTTACTCACTCACTCAAACCCATTTTCCACACTCTCTTGGGACAAGTTTTTGGGGCTATTTAGTGGGCTAATTAGGGTTATATAGGGCTATATATATAGGTATACATATGTATATATATGGGTATATATATAGGGGTATCTATAGGTTGATTTGGGAGTCAAAAAGGGGGGGGGGGGAAATGTGCCTAAGCTGCTGCTACTGTTGCTGCCTACTGCTGTTACTGCTGCTGGGGGTGGGGGGGGGGGGGGGGCAGCAGCTCCCTATGCCCCCCTGCTGCCTTGGTTTCTCCCCCTTTCCCCTTCACAAATCCCTCCATCCTCTCACTCTAATTTACTCTAAAAACCTCTCTAATTTCCCTCTCGATCTCCTCTAATTCTCTTCTAATTCCTCTCTATCACTCTCACATATATATATATATATATCACTCACATACATTTCCTCATTCCCTTCCCTCTTTACACATACAAATACACACACATATATACACATGACCACACACACACACACACACACATATATATATATATATATATATATATATATATATATATATATATATATATATATATATATATATATATATATACATATCTATATATATATATAAATGTATATTTATATATATATAGACACACACACACTTATATGTATCTATATATATATGGACACTCACACACACACACACACACACACACACACACACTCTCACATGGACACACTCTCAAGACACAACTATCACTCTCCTCTACACACACACAAATACACACACATAAATACACACACAAACATATATATATATATATATATATATATATATATATATATATATATATATATATATATATATATATATATATATATATTTTTTTTTTTTTTTTTAAATATATATATATATATAAATATATATATATATATATATATATTATATATATATATATATATATATATATATATATATATATATATATATATATATATATATATATATATATACCACTCAAAATGGATAAATCCATAAATAATCCTTAAACTAGATTTTAGGGGAACCTAACAAATCTAGGGTCAACTTGTAGAGAATGGTCCCCTCTCTAATTTATGTGAAGGAATAAATCCAAAAAGAGGAATTAAAAGAGAGTTAAAGGATTACCTAATTGAAGATTTGGAAGAAGAAGAAGGAGTTGGAAAGAAAAGAAATGAAGAGAGGAAGTAATTACTTAGTGGTGAAGTATGGGGAGGTGGAGGGGGTGGCCCTATTGTGGCCGGCCATGGTGGTCAATGGTAGGGGCACTTATAATTACAAGTTTGCCCCTACCTAGCTTCTAGGCTAAGTTAAGACCCAAAATTGGTTTTGGAAATTGCTAAAAATAAATAAAAATCATAATTAAACTTAATTACTCATGAGGGACTAGTCCAAACTCCTAAACCTAAAAGTTTAGTGTGGTGGGCCATGGTTAAATAACATGCTAAATACGACTCAAGTCGAATTTTTTCGGGGTCCCGAATTAACTCGGAATGCGATAAAATTCGAACCCGACTCCTATAATAATTAAATATTAATATTCATGAAATAAAATTCCCAAAAATATTATAAAATGGAAAATTACCATTTTACCCCTAACTTGGAAAAGTGAGGGTGACACTTGCAGGGGCAAAAAGGAACTCTGTGCGATCCAAGCCGCATAAGGGCGCCAGCCGCATGGAGGCTCATGCGGCCGCCACTATCAACCGCATAGAGAAAACTCGTACGGCCACACAAGTCAGCTGCATGCAGAAAACCCATGCGACCAGAATTTCCAGCCGTATGCAGACAGCCTGCACGGCCATGACATCTAGCCACATACAGAAAGTTTATACGGCCACAAAGGATAGCCACATACCGACAGCCTGTGCGGCCACAAAGGATAGCCGCATGCCGACAGCCTGTACGGCCACGACATCTAGCCGCATACAGAAAGGTCATGCGGCCACACATACCAGCCGCATGCAGACAGCCTGCACGGCAACCGATCCCAGCCGTATACCATCTATCCCATGCGGCTCGCGGTCAGTCTTTGACCGCCTCTCATACGGTCCTGACCATGAAGGCTCTCTGGAGCATATGCCAGATTCTGTTGTGACCAGCTTGGACTCTTCCTACTACGCACTCTCAAGTGCTAGGAGGAAGAAGTTTCGGGCAACACGGGCTCGACGAGCTCAGTCGGCTGTCCCGACTTCTAACTACTAGGGCATCCCAATGACTATTATTCGGGCCCCTGATGGAAAGTTGTACAGAAGTACCCGTGTCCAGCCTCCAGCGGCCAACGAACGGGATAGTTATCAAGAATCTCCTAACAAGGATCAGGGGCGAGTACTCACGCTGCCCCCACATCAGGGAGCAGGCAGGAGGCCAACGCACTCATCAGCCCACAAAGCAGGTAACCCGCGCAACGTGATTCTTCACAAGCGCAAGGAAAGAGACGAAGATTTAACGTACAAAGAGTCCTGTCAAGGACATCAATGCACCCAAGTCATAGTCAACTGCTGCTGCAACAAGGCAGCAGCACAAAAAGACCGGCGGTCCGTCTTCCAAAGGCTGCAACACCCAAGCTCAGAAAACGAGGCGCTTCTCATCGCCTCTTGCAATTCTGCTCTGAAGATTCCTGGCAGCGGAAGAGGAAAGAAAATAAATGTCTCCAGCCCAAAATTTCAACCGACGTAACCAAGAAAATTTCTTCTAAACGGCTGCCTACCACCGTTGCAGGAGGAGTTTACCAAGGTACCCGCTCAAAGACAAAATCTGCCATACTGGAAGATTCGTCCACATCTATGGAAGACACTGGAGCCGGGGTAGCATTTCTCTAAATATCCACAATAATTCGGTATTCCAAGAAGATAGTCCGGGGGAAATGGTTCACCCGACAGATGCAGTAGATCCCGACGTCCCCGAGGACGTCCACAATTCCTAAGACGAGGCAAGCTCTGAAGCTGGGGGTACCACTCTTTCTGAGTCAGAACCAGAAGAGAGCATTCCCACATACCCGGACGACTTCTCTGTACAAGGGTATGATTCAGAGGGCACGTCCTCTACCGTTCCTTCCATCTCTCCTCATGTGAGGACGGTGTTCATGACAGACAGCAACCAAGAAGGTTCCAGTGATCGCCAACGCATCGACACTCTGGAGGCTATACTGCATGCCTTGGTCAAGTCCGTGGACGAGATCAAAGCAGCCCTTCCAACTCGGCAAGGAAGAACGCTGGCCAAACAAGCTTGGGTCCCGCGGTCAATGCGGACTCGAACTCAGCTGCACCAAACCCGGGCGATAGTCCCCCTGAAATATCGGCTCCTACAGCTGCAGACGAGGCCAGGAGGCAAGAAGAGAGGTCCAGGAGCTCCGGGCCATGTTCCATGCCCGAGAAAACTTCCAAGACCTCAGGATACGACAACCGTATCCCGCTGCGTGGAGAGATGTTCCCTTCCCACCAAAATATAAATCATTCCACATCAATCCATATGATGGAAAGACATCTGCAAGCAGGTACATCACCTACTTCGAAGTCATAACCAACCATCTCCTTCATGATGACGCCATCCTTATGCGGTTGTTCATCGGTGCCTTGGAAGGGGTCGCCTTCGACTGGTACCGCAACTTGCCGGATAATTGCATCCACTCCTTCACCGGCTTCAAACGCATGTTCCTATAAAGGTTCTATGAAGTAGGACAAGACGTGACAATGTCCACTCTCATGGCGGTTGTTTAGGAAGAAAAGGAGCTAACAAGAAATTATATCGAGCGGTTTCGCCAAACCGCGATGAAGCTGCCTTTTGGCAACCCTGATTCCTCCATGATTGAAATTTTCCAAAAGAGACTGCTTCCCACAATCAACCTATGGATGGGCGAAAGTCAATTCAAGGATTGAAAGACGTTCATCATCAGTGCCACTAGCACAGAAGACAAGGTGAAGAAAGCCCGCCAACTGGGATTGCACATCTCGGAAGGGAAAGACAAGGGCAAATGCCCTAACGTCAACAACAATAATGGTGGTAATTCCTCCCGCAACCGAGACAACAAAGGAAAGCAGGCTATGGTGACCGACACAGCCCCAAAACCCGAATCAACGTCGGCAGAAAAGCAGTGGCCTTAGATGACCTACTCCTTCGAGGATGGCCATGTTAAATCCTAGACATGCTCATCCAAGGAGGACGAATTCAGCTCCCTCCTCCCAGGCGAGAGCCTCGCCCTGCTGATATGGAGAGCCCCAAATACTGCCACTATCATCGCTAAATCTACCATACCACACATAATTGCTACCAACTGAAGCGATACATCCAGCATCTCATCGATTCTAAGGTCCTGGCCATTGATTTCGAAGAGGTGACCGTAGCAGCCAACATGGTGTCACTACAATTCAGCAACTTCCCTCCGACAAAGACTCAAGACGGAGTAGTACCTGTCCCCCGAACAAGGATGGAGGTCGCTAACCTTCTACCTCCCCGAGACCAAGCTGCTGGTCTAGTACCCCTTACCATATCACGAGGGAAGATCATGTGGGTCCATCCGGACTTTGTATCTGAGGTGACTCAGTCTGCGTCTCCCTCCACCAACAAAAAGAAGAATGGGAAAGTCAAATCATGTCGCACGATCTCGACAGAGGTCGAAGAAGCTACTGCTGTTGTTACCCGCTCCGGCACACAAACCCAACCTCCACCAGGTAACTCGGCTGAAGATCAGCAGCCGACAGCTGCTGATGATCCAGGACCTCCGCAGCCTTCGCCGACCGATAAGCCTAGGCCGAAGGAGACTCGCTTCGACAAACCACTCCGAAGAGAGACGCCTCATGGGCTAGAGAGGCCATATTGACATCCTGGCACAATTGGCCAATATATCGGCCAAATTGTTGCTATATGAGCTCCTGAGACTCTCCAAGGATGTTCGCATCGCACTAAGCGAAGCACTCCAGATTGCCGACGCATACCTGGCTCAGTCCAATCTTACTAGGGAGGACTCGTCGACAAACCTCCAGGACAGCGCTTACACAGGGTCAATGCCAAATATTATCTTCAATCTGTAGGATATGCTTATCAAAACTAACCTGCACGATCGCTCTCTGTATTATACTGGATACATTGGCGATATCAAGGTCGATCGGATGCATATTGACCCCGGGTCTTCCATAAGCATCATCCCGAAGAGCCTACTACACCATCTGTGCATCCCGATGCATCGCCTGACGCCAACAAGCACCGCCATCAGCGGTTTCAATTTGGACAGGAGCTACCCGATCGGGAAGATTCTCCTAAAGTGCCAAATCGGCGACCTTCAGTCAGAAGTAACCTGTGATGTCATAGATGCGGACACTTTCTATAATATTCTCCTGAGGCATCCTTGGATACACGATTATATGATCGTGCCCTCCACACTGTACCAGTGCTTCAAGTACGTTGACTAGCACGGCTTCGTGAGAATAGAATTTGTCGACATCGATTCCTTCAAAGGGGTCAAATCCTACTATTCAGACTCATGCTTGTATGAGAAGTTGAAAATGTATCTTGCCAAAGGAGATATTCAAGCTCAAACTGAGGCAGCAACCGGATCAGAAGAACCTCTAACGATCCACCTCTAAGCCTGGCATAACTGCGCCCCTTACAGCCACTCTGCGTAAGGAAGCAGTTAGCCTCTCTGCACAGGAGGAATAGATGATAATCCGACTGCCAAGGTCTGGCCAAGTGCCAAGACCCACGACAGAGCCACTGACAATCAGGCTGTCTAAAGCTAGCCGGCCACAAGCAGAGGAGCTCAATCCCTCTGTCAAACCGATGACAATTTGTCTTCCCAGAATGAATCGGCAACCGAGCACTAAGCCAGGGACTGCTAGCCAGCCAACAACTCCCTGCCCAGCATCGAACACCAAACTGGGGGTAGCTAGTAGGCCAACAACTCCACGTTCTGCTCCACCCATGGAGCCCCTGATAATCAAGTTACCCAAGTCATCCTTTCAGTCTGTATTTACACAGGGGGTGGCTGAAGAAGGGTCAGAACTGGCCAAGTATGTGGCTGTTTACAGTGATGTGCCATCCGCAGATGATACCTTATTTCATCAATAAAGGGCTATCTTTGAATTACCTCGAGCTTAATATGCTTTGTACAATGTATGCTATGGAATACGGTATAGGCGCTCACCTGTACACACAAGTGACAATTGTCTACACCGTAAACCAACTTACTCCAGTGGAAGACGCCCACCGCATAATCGAGGAAGGAGATCACCCAATCATCTTTGGCCGGAAGAATGATCCACAGCCCTTCAAGATAGAAGAAGTTGAGCTCGAACCCGACACCGGGAGATTGCCCCTTTATCTGTATAGTCCCCAATCCAAGTACCTTATGCAAAAACAAGGGTATGATCTGGAAACTATACCAGGCTTGAACTACGGTACTGGACGGCGATTACCCATACAATCGTCGGTCCCGGCTGGGAAACCACGAGACTACTACAACAAAACCAGATGTGGGCTAGGTTATGTCACACCCGCGATGACACCTGAAAGCTCAGACGAAGAATGCGACTGGCACTCACACTCAACCGGTTCACCCACTTCTGACTCAGATATCAGCATCAGGGACATGCTCAGGCAAGTCTGGTCCGTCGATATGGCACTTGCCGATGCCTACGAAGAAGATGAAGACATTCTCGAACTTCTTGAGCTAGAGCCATAGGCACAACAGCTAGATGCACAGTGGGAGAAGCGATTCGAACAAAGAGAGCCCTCCACCGAGGATGAGGTTGTACAAGTCGATCTCGGTGATGAATCCTCTCCAAAGCCCATCTTCGTCAGTAAGAATCTGACCGACGAAGAGCGAGGATCACTACTACAACTCGTCAGAGAATATATCGACGTGTTCGCTTGGAGCTACGAAGATATGCCGGGACTGAACCCCGAGATTGTACTTCACAAACTCAACATCCGTCCAGACGCAAAACCAGTCAAGCAACAGCAACGTCGGTTCCGTCCTGACGTCATGAATGCTACTGAAGCCGAGGTAAACAAACTGATAGCCAGCGGCTTCATACGTGAGGAACAGCATCCTGACTGGGTCGCCAACATAGTTCTAGTCCACAAGAAAAGTGGAAAGATTCGAATCTGCATTGACTTTCGTAATCTGAATGAGGCGTGTCCTAAGGATGAGTTCCCCCTCCCTATCACAGACATCATGATCGACAACACCTGCGGCTTCGAGCTTATGTCATTTATGGATGGTTTCTCGGGGTACAACCAAATCAAGGTGTTCCCTGATGACGAAAAGCATACATCATTCCGAACACCAATTGGCACATACTGCTACACAGTCATGCCTTTCGGTTTAAAGAATGCTGGCGGCACCTATCAAAGAGCTATGAGCATCATCTTTAGAGACCACCTGCACAAGACAGTGGAATGCTACGTCGACGACATCGCCGTCAAAAGCCACTCTAAGGAAGATCATCTGCATAATCTGAGGACAGTGTTCGACCTGATGCGAGCGCACAATTTAAAAATAAATCCCACAAAATCCTTCTTGGGCGTATCCAGCGGGAAGTTCTTAGGTTTCATCATTACCTCCCAGGGTATCCACGTAGACCCTGAGAAGACGAAGGCGATCATGGAGATGGGCCCCCCGAGAAATCTCCGTGAACTCCGAGGCCTTCAAGGGAGGCTAGCCTATATCAGGAGGTTTATCTTCAACCTCTCCGGACGATGTCAACCATTCACCCACCTCATGAAGAAGGGCGTTTCATTCGTATGGAATGAAGAATACCAGCGCACCTTCGACAACATCAAAGAATATCTGACGAACCCTCCAGTTCTGGTAGCCCCGATTGCTGGAAGACCATTCTTGCTCCATGTACGAATGATGGAACATTCTCTCGGTGCTCTGCTAGCACAAAACAACGAGGCAGGCCACGAACAAGCCATATATTACCTCAGCCGAATGATGATGGGGCCGGAGCATCGATACACTACCGTAGAGAAAGAGTGCCTAGCTCTGGTTTTCGCCATTCAGAAGATGCCACACTATATTACAGGATAAACCATCTATGTCATATCAAGAGTCAACCCCCTCAGGGTCCTCATGACTAAGCCAGGTGCACTCAGCTCTTGTCTCGCTACCTGAGAGATATTATTGCCCCCTACCACATGATCTTCGTCCCACAAAAGGCTGTTAAAGGTCAAGCTCTGGCAGACTTTTTAGCAGCTCATCCAGGTTCAAAGTCAACCAAAATAGACGAAGAGATGCCAGACGAGGTCGCTAATTCAAATATGGCCTCCCGTGATACCATATGGCAAATGTTCTTCGACGACGCTTCTAGAACGGGGCCCAAGAACAACATCGTCGCTGGAGTCGGAGTGGTGCTGATTTCTCCCTCCGGGCTGGTGATCAATCGGGCTTACTCCTTCACGGAGTCCTGCTCAAACAATATGGCCAAGTACAATACTTTGGTCATTGGCCTCCGACTTGCAAAAGAGCTGGGGGTAGAGTACCTTGAAGCATACGGTGATTCACAGCTAATCGTCAATCAGATCCGGGGCTCATACGAAGTTCGCCATGAAGATATGATCCCCTATCACCAAATAGCAGTTGACAACATCTCGTCCCTGGAGGGGTTCTTCATAGAGCACGTTCCCAGGCTCCAGAACATTGAAGCCGATGCCCTAGCAGGCCTAGCCGCTTCCTTAGCAGTTCCATATCATGCTCACCACTTGATTGACATCATAGGCCGTGAGTTGGTCTGTCCCAAGAATATTGTTCAGTATGCCGAGAGCTACTCTGCCCTGACAGTCGACGAAGCACCAGACTGGAGACAACCGTTCATTGACTTCGTAGTCTACGACATCCTGCCGGAGAATACGAAGGAAGCCACTTCTATTAGAAGACGTTCCCTCAGATTCTTCTACGATACAAAGACAAAAATGCTATATCGGCGATCATACGATGGATTACTGCTTCGATGCCTATCAAATACAGAAGCCAAAGAAGTCGTACGTGAAGCTCACGATGGCATCTGTGGGGCCCATCAGCCTGACCGAAACTATAAGATCGCCTTTGCCGAATGGGTTACTACTGTCCCACAATGGTTGCAGACGCAATAGACTATGCACGAAAATGCAAAGCCTGTCAAGTCCACGCCGATTTTATCCACCAGCCATCCGAGTTTCTACACCCGACGGTGGCATCCTGGCCCTTCGAAGCATGGGGAATGGACATCATCAGTCCGATCACTCCGTCTTCATCCCGAGGACATCTTTTCATACTCGCAATCACATATTACTTCTCCACATGGGCGGAGGCTATTCCGCTTGCAGAAGTAAAGACTTCAAAATTGATCAGCTTCCTCAAGCATCACGTCATCTATCGCTTTGGACTGCCCCGAAGGATCATCCATGATAATGGCCCACAGTTCGCAAGCCACGCCTTCTATTGGTTTTGCGACAAGCACCGCATCCAGAATATTGCTTCAACACCATACAACCCAGCGGCTAATGGTCTGGCTGAAGCATTCAACAAAATAATCATCAAACTTCTCAAGAAGTTCGTGTCATCAAACAAATGCGACTGGAATGAAAAGCTCGATGAATGCTTATGGGCGTACCGTACCACAGTACGGACTGCCACTGGGAACACACCATTCTCTCTAGTATACGGAAGTGAGGTAATTCTTCCACTGGAGACTCAAATCCCCTCACTCCGCGTTGCTCTCCATACAGACTGACGACAGATGATAATCACCATCGCAGACTACAAGAATTGGAGGCCCTAGATGAGAAGCGCCTACTAGCTCAACAACGAATCGAGCTATACCAGGCACGTATCTCCGGAGCCTTCAACAAGAAGGTTAAAATCAGAACATTCCAAGTGGGCGACCTCGTTCTGGCGGTTCGGAGGCCGATGGTTATGGCTCACAAAATCGCCGGCAAGTTCCAGCCAAAGTGGGAAGGTCCGTTCATCATCGATGCTGTATTCTCCAATGGAGCTTACCGCCTCGCAAAACAAAATGGAGACTTGCTCATGTTGCCCATCAATGACAAGTTTCTAAAGAATATTATGTCTGAAACGACATCTGCTAGGGTGTTGAGTTACGTACCCGCTGGTACCATTGAACTCACATCTTGCCTACAAATCTGCCACAGCAATGAGTTACGTACCCCCTGGTACCGCTGACCTCATATCTCGAAAATAAATCTTCTGAAGCGATGAGTTACGTACCCCCTTGGTACCGCTGAACTCACATCCCTACTACAAATCTTCCAGAATGACGAGTCATGTACTCTCTCGTACCGCTGAACTCATATCCCTACTAAAAATCTTCCAGAATGACGAGTCATGTACTTTTTCATACCACTGAACTCACATGCCGACTCCAACTCTCCCAGATTATCGAGTTATGTACCCGTAGGTACCGTTGAACTTACACTCTGGTCACTACAGATAAATCTATATCGCCTCTCCTAGGTAGTAAGTCATGTATGATCATACCTCTGAACTTTCCTCCTAAAAGAGCTTCCTCCTTATGATCTAATACCCGCACTTTCAGTGCACAAAAAGGGTAACAGATCCACAGATTTTCCAAAAAACCACGTCGATGCTACCTCTGAGTTGTTTCCCTTCCATCAAAAACAAACCGCCCCCTCACTTAGAACTTCCATGTCCTCATTACCTCTGAGTTGTTCTAGGCACTCCTTCTTGGAGCCCACTCCTGCCATGTCCTCATTACCTCTGAGTGGGAAGGCTCCATCGAAGAAACCCTCATATTTGCCATGTCCTCATTACCTCTGAGTAAGTATGTTGGTTCTCTCTCGACCTATTATCCGTACAAAAAAAAACCAGGGTACGCCAAGGATAATAGGCCCACAAATGTCCTCTGTTGACCACAAATGTCCACTGTTGACCATAAATGCTGTACTAAGTTTCCTAGTACATGCCCCTCACTTCTCATCATGCCCCGAGGGCCCAGCTGCCCCACGACATTCTTTCTCCCGATACCAGGAACGTCCATAGCCACCTTACTGTGGATTTGTTCCAAATATCCCTATCAACTTGTTATCCGTACCTAAAACTAAGGTATGCCAAGGGTAACAAGTCCACAAACAGCTCCCCAGTGGGGCAAATGCCACAAACACCACAAACACAATAAGCAGTACAAATAAAGGGTAGGATAAAGCATACTCTTTTGTTTGAAAGGCAAAAGTACTACATGTTCTGGGGACCACGTCCCACTTAAGAAAGGAAAAGAACAAAAACGAAAAGAAGGAAAAAAGTCGACTATTGTTCGGCGATATATAGTGCCCTGAGACGATCCCTCAACAAGGCAGTCGACCGCTCAAATCTCTGCTTGGCCCGACGTTCATCCTCCTGAGTCAGCAGTGCCGCATCTTCCAAGGGCGCGTGAGCCCGCCAGCCCTCCTCAAACTTCTCCAGAGCACGTTCCAGGTTAGCGGAAGCTCTGGAAATCCTTTCGGCATCCTGAATAATCAGCTCTTTGTCCGTACGAGAAGCTTCAAGCTCAGACTCCGAGAAGGCCAGCTTCTTCTGAAGTTCGAGAATCTGCTTCCTTGTATCGATTACTCCCTGGGAGGCGGTTGCTTCCCGAGCCCTGCAAACCTCGCTCCGGTGGCTCAGCTGGTCGTACAAGAGAGACAGGTCACCGAGGTCCTTTATTATAACTGGCTTAGATGTATCCCGCGCGAGCATTATCTTCTCCAAGGCAGTGGTGAGGAACCCCCGCTCCTAATCAATTGCTGCGGATAGATCAGCTTGTCGCAACACTTGAAACTGGGCCACAAGCTGATCAGCCTCCAACAGTTTGGGCTCCAGAAGCGCAGCGATCCCTGCCCCACCGGAAAGGGTTTTGAGAATGTCAATTTGGCCTTGGGCGCATTGTCGGGCCAAGGCGAAAGGGGTCCCCCGCTCCACAGCAGCTTCTACTCCTCTCTTCAAATGGCGGTAGAAACTATCAACCACATCCTGCGATGCCTCATCCAGAACTTCCGTAGAGGATGGTGTCAAGGGAAGTGTGGCTGGCAGTGTCGAAGAAGACGCAACAGAAATTATCGCCCCTGCCACAAGGGAAATAAATTCTGAGCGAAAGGACGTTTGAACAGCGGCCAATTCTTTCTCCGCGGCCCGAACAATCTGGATGCTCAGTAAAGCTGAGAGGTCAACCCCCAAGGTCATACGAACAAAGGAAGATGCAGGGACCATTGCTCCATGTCTAGGCTGTGTCGCCATATGACCCCCCGAACTCGATCCAGCGGGAGGCCCCTCAAGATAAGTCGGAAGAGGAGGGGGCACGCTCCCTTCCACCAAATCCCCGCTAGCAGAGCCTACCTTAACAATGTCCGTCATCGGCACTGAAAGGGCAGGACCTGTATGTCCATAGCAACCATCAATCAACGTAACCCGAAGGATATAATAATAGAGCGAATGGGCCTCCTCATTAGTCAAAATTTGGCTTATCTTACCAGGAGAGGGTTGTGGAGGCTGAGATTCGCTCACAACTGCCATAGTCCCCTCACCGGTAACCCCCAAGCTGAATTCGGCTGGGTCTTCTGCCCAGGCCGCCTCGGAAGGAGGTACGACTGAATCAGCGTCACCTTGATGGAATTCAGCAGTTTCGGGGACAGGTTCATCGGAGCCCCCGTCATCTCGAGTTGCGACCTCAGCACCGTGAGATCCCTCAGCCGCAATCGAGAGAGCCCCGGCAGAAATAATCCCGGTACACATGTTATTGATCAAAGTGTTCAGGGCTGGATCGACTTCAGAAACAGTGGCCGGTTTGCGAGATTCCTCTTCTTCTGACGTCTACGAGAGGAAAGAAAAATGATTAAGGTCAAAGTTCAGGAGAAAGGGAGAACTGAATAAAGAAAATAGTAGCTCAATTTACTTCTGAAGCGGGGTCGACTTCCTTGCTTCTCTCCTTTATAGTTAACTTGCGACGTCTGGTCGCAGCCCATTTCCGGGAGTAAGGAATACCGCCAACAGGGGAGATTTGCCTGCTATGTTTCCGTACAGGACCAGGTGCAACAGACGGCTGATCCTCCACCATCTCATCTAACATAATAGGCGGCTGATCCGCCCCAATATCTTCCACCGGAAGGAAAGAGTTATCTGCATCATGCTCATCATTCTCTTCGTCCGCGGTGGTGGACTCTGAGTCAGGCACGGAAACTGTGTTCACCTTCCTCTTCCTCCTCTTAGACCCCTTGGGCTTTTCCGCCAAGCCAGTACCCACGATGAAACTGGTACTCGGGTCGAAACCAACGGGAGGCTTGCTCGCCGTAACATGGTATAGGGCTGCCATGTACAAAATCTCTCCTGGCACCCCACCGTCAGGGACTGAAAAGGTGGTTCGGGTATGAACCGAGTCATAATAATGCCATGCCCTGATACCATCCAGCACGCTACCCTCAAAGCCCAGACAAGAGCTGGGACTGTCAAAGAATAACTGGCTATACCCGAACTGGCGGGCAAACCTGCTGGGCAGGTAGGGCTCCAGAAAGACGAGATTGCGGTTACGATACACCAGGTGGGCTGGACGGATATTGTGCAGTCAAATGAGCATTTTCTCAGGTAAGAGAAGTGGAGGTTCAGTACCATCAAATGTAGACTCCTCACTTCTTCAGCAGTAAAACGAGGCACGGACACAAAAAAGTCGTATCAGTCCACTCTCGCCAGCGCTCTCCGGCAGGCTGGCATGGTGCTGCATTCCCAGAGCTGATGGTAGAATCGGAAAATAAAAGCGTCATCAACTGTAACGCCATCTTCTGCTCCAGGTCGCATCAAAGACCTGTTGTGCATTAACAGCCACCCCATCAGATAATGGTATGGCAGCTCTATGTGCTCAAAATCCATCGCCGTGGCACGGGCGATGACCTTGGAAGAAAAGACGCGAAGGCCATGGTATATGTTGCACACCATAGCCGGAAGAAGAGCCAGCTTGACCCCGAAGACCAACTTTACGGCGGGGAGGATGAAGTGGCAGCTGATCCTATCAATAGAACCTGCCCCTCCGGAGACTACGCAGTTCCGTAGCCACACCATCAAGAATCCTGCCAAAAGCCCCTTCTCTGATAGTGGCTGAGTACCATGGTAAAAATAGCTGAAAGAGTCAGTTCGACTCCCAAAAATGTCGCCCGTAGACCTCGACCTCCTGGCAGTCGACACCTGGTGTTGTACCTCCTCTGGGGTTTGAGAATCTCGGGAAGAAACCCAGCCTGAGGCACCAAGGGTAAAAAGGTATAAAACCCAGGACCTGGTGTGGGGAGTGCTCCCCTCCGAGCTGCCATCCTTCTTGATGGCCATCTGATGACAAGTGCTGTGATGACATAACAATTCCCGATACACGGTGACGAAGCCCGGGAACTGCCGGTCCAAATCTTCGAGCACTTCGCTCGTAGGGGTGTACACTTCAAAAACTTCTTCTCCCCAGGACAGCTTGGAGATAACATACATCTCGTGGAGAGCAAGTCCCAGCACCCTTCCCGGTGTGAAGAAGGTTCCCGTCCGTCGGTTGTACATCTCCAGAAGAGCCATGAACAACAGCTTATTTATAGGCAGGCCAAGACAGGTGCCCCGAACGGCGTGATAGAGGCCAATCTCACGCAGGGAAGTCGCATACTTCCGCAGAATCCATGAGGTCAAATTGGCCCATGCAGGGATAGGGTTTGTCCAGTTCAGCAACGCCAACCGGCCGATAGGATACGACCCTTTGCGAGCAAGCTGGTTCAAAAAGGTATCAGCCTAAGAGTATGAAGTTGGGACCCGTTATATTTATAAAGGTCCCCGGAGCCAGTCCCATCACATACTTACTGACCGGTTCCCTCCCAGCATACGCTGATCCCAGATTCCTGTTGTAATGGATGTTTTCCACAAACATCCCTGACTTGCTTCGGGTCAAAGAGTCTACCATCTTTCTGTCCTGCGGTAACATATTGAACCACGAGAGAGGAAAATGACGCTCTATCGGAGGGATATGGATCTCCACCCCGTTAAGAACAAAATCCCAGCTCTCCGATATATCCAGAACCCGGGTGTTCTTCACAGATAAAGCATCTCCAAAGAGAAACGCAGGCTTCAGGTATTCCCCTTCCAACTGCCCCGAGTTTATCATGGCGCAGAAGAAATGAAAAGACTGCTTCTTGATAGCATTTAGCCTCTCCAAAGGTTCTTTTGGGAGCTGGTTCGTGACATACTCGACTATATGATCATACTTATAGCCCAGAGCAGATTTGGCGTGCCCCACCAGAAGTTCTCCAGCAGCATTCACTGGCAGATTCACTGAAGAAGAAAAGAAAAAAACAAATCAAAAAAGAGATGGCTAAAACGAGACTACTGAGCGCTTTGGCTTACACGAGCTTATGCGGCTATATTTAAAGACGAGCTTATGCGGCTCTATTTAAAGATGAGCTTATGCGGCTCTTTTTAAAGATGAGCTCATGCGGCTCTGTTCGAACATGAGCTTATGCGGCACTGATTAAGCGTAAGTTTATGCGGCTTTGTTTAGTGTGGGCTTATGCGGTTCAACTTAGCGGAGCATCATGCGGCTCGTTTTAGAAGGAGCTCATGCGGCTCGATTCAGCACAGCCTTATGCGGCCCAATCCAGACGAACTCATGCGGCCCTATTTGAGAGGGCTTCATGCGGCTCGATTCAGAGGGACTCATGTGGCTCTGTTCGAAGGGTTATCATGCGGTCCAGTTTGTGAAGCGTCTAGGTGGCCACTGGACAACTCCCATGCGGCTCGGATATGGGATATACCCCATGCGGCTCGGACATGGGACGTACATGTGGCCCAAACAAATTGAACAGATCTGACGAGAACGAGGAACGCATTAAAGGCTTGTGCATAAAGCATGCTACAGAGCGTCTTTGTTTCAAAAGATACGATCTGACCCAAACCCTTACCAGCAATGGGGGGATGAACGTCGGAGTGGACTTCAGGCGCTGGGGCTGACGAAGAAGCCACACCCTTTTCCTTCGTCGCGGCTGTGGAAGCTTTCGGGGCCATTGGTGATGATGATCGGAGAAAGAAGAACAGCAACTTAGGGCAAGAGAAGAGGAAGACAAAAGAAGGCAAAGAAGTTTCTCTATCCTAACAGCACCCTATTTATAGCTAGACATAGGAAGGGGGGCACGTGGACCGATAAACCGCTTCGGGTCGTGTGCTGCAGACAAAACCGACTCCTCGGATTTTGCCCCCTCTCTCATAAAGAATATTCATCCAGGGCATAAAATCCAAATATTTAATGAGCCAACTCTTGGGATTCCCCCAAAAGACAACTTTAAAAAAATGAATTAAGGGCAATTAATGAGACGCACGTGAGGCGGGAAGCCCATGCGGCTAGGGAGTCTATGCGGCCAGACAAGCCATGCGGCCAAGAACATCCTATGCGGCCAACAGAGCTCATATAGCCATGCTTCTTTTTCAAAGTATTCTAATTTTTCAAATTAAAAACTTTGAAGGGGGACTTGTAGAAGCATGGAAAAGAACTAGAAAAGCCTATGTGGTTCAAAACAGAAGAAGCCCATACGGCTCAAAACAGAAGAAGCCCATGCGGCTCAAACCAGAAGGAGCATCATGCGGTTCAGGAATCTATCAGAGCCTCATGCGGCTCAGAAACTCTTTAATAGCCTCATACGGCTCAGGCAAAAATCACGTGACCCTATGCAGCTTGCCTTTATAGCTGGCCATAAAGTGACTGCTCCCATTAAATGCTCTGACATAAAGTAATAACTCTGACATTAAAGCTGAAATGAAGAACTTCGACATGACGGCATATTCGTCAGGAAACGAAGAAAATCTCCTCTGCAGCTAGCACAATCCCCCAAATACAAAGCTTCCTATATGGCTCCCACCACCCCATGCGGCTGATGCTCGCATACGGTTCGTAGCGTGAAGACCCTCGTCATGCGGCTCAAATTATGAGAAGTTACCCTATGCGGCCGCTGTTCTCATGCGGCTCGGATCATAGGTATCATCTCCATGCAGCTCAAATATTGAGAGGCCACGCCCATGCAGCCTTGATACGTGGCTAGTCCTATACGGCTCAATTGGAAACTACCCCTATGCGGCTCAGATCTCGGAGGCCACACCTATGCGGCTGCCACCTTCATACAGTTCAAAACTTAAGAAGCTACCCTCATGCGGCTGCGGCTCGCGGTTATGACACGTGGCAGAAGATCAGTTTCCCACGTGGCACTAAATCAATCAAAAGTTATCAACAAATCCCAACAACCAGATTTAGTGCAATCATCATAATTACTCAAATCAAAACAGATTTATGGCAATCACATGGATTAAACACGTGGCAGGAGATCCGAGCTTCCCAAGATTTATGACAATCAACATTGATTGCCCATACAGATTCTATACAATCAGCATTAATGGTCCAGATTTGTTGCAATCAAGATTAGTGGTCCAGATTAATTGCCCACAAAATAGGATCAAGGAAAATGGCAATTAAGTCCCCAAGCCGCCGACTTTTTTAGGGTGATCTTTGCAAACCCTAATGATGACACCCCACTCCTATAAATAGCAAGGTGCCATTCTCTTGTAAAAAAAAGAGAGAGGAGATCGGATCCAGAGAAACATAAAAATATAGCAGGGTGCCATTCTCTTGCAAAAAAGATCCTATCCACCCGGCTGGACACACAGAGAGACAAAGGCGCACACAGAAGAGTCTTTCCATCTTGAGAGCAGTTCTTCACCGGAGCCAAGGCTACGTCTGATCGTCCAAGGAGTAAGGCAGAGCGGCCGTCGCTTTTCCGAGCCTATACCGTCACCCCCCAGAATCAAAAATAAACAATCGTACTTAGATTGCTGTACCTAGGTTTTAATCCCTAGGCTTTCTTTGTACGAGCGAGTTTGTATTGTGAGTCTAAGTTCAGTCCTCCTATATAATTGTTTTGTACTTTTACAATCAATAGCAAACACACGTACGTTTTAACGTGGCCTGCGTTGTGTCCCATTTACGCACACGTATTGCGTGCCAGCTTAATCCTTTCTACGCCGAGTTCACTGCTCGCGTATACTCCTGCCGCGTAGAGTCTCGCTAGCGTAGAGTGCCCCGCGCGTAGAGCCTCGCTCGCATAGACTCTCTCTCGCTCGCGTAGAGCCTTGCATGCGTAGAGCTTCACTTGGGTGCTCGTGCATGTAAAGTTCCGCTTGCACAGGGTGCTTGCTATGCGTAGAGCCTTGCCCGCGTAGAGTTCCCTCTCGCGTAGGGCTCTCGCCCGCGTAGAAGCGGTCTTTCCATGGTTCTGCCCACGCATAACCTTGCTCGCGTAGAGCTATCTAACTCTGTGTCTTGCTCGCGTAAAGCTATTTTTACGCTCATGGCCTCATAGCCTAGCGTAGTTTCATTCGCGTAGAGGCTTGAGCCCTATGCGCACTCGTTTGTTTCATTGTTCTTGCACCTCTTATCACGGACTTGATAACTTGAATGGATTGACATGACTGGACAGATAACTGTATATGGCCTGGTATGAAAAGTAACTGACATGACATGACATGACTTGACAAGACATGACAAGCAAGCCTGATGGAAACTATTAAATGTTGTTGCGATGGCTAGCATGACATGACAAGAATGAATGGCCTGGGCACCGTGGACGATTGTGTTTGTACAAATGAACCAATACTGTCTTGCATCATGTCTAGGGCAGGGACCCCTGAGTTCCATGGTCAGGGGTACCTACTGAAATTGACTAAGGCTAATAACTAGAATAATCCAGTAGCCATGAAGAGATTTTCTAGCTACAGGCAATTTCGTTATCTGGGCGCGCAAGTGGACTTGTAGCCTGCCGACGAGTAGGGCACATTTCCAGCACACTGTCATGTGTTGCACCCTTCATGAACGGATATTCGACCTAGATAAACTGGATGGTCTGCAGGACTTGTGGCTGTTGGAATAATCTCATTGCATCTTGCTTGTAACTAGGCCTGTGATAACCCTAGTTAGTTAAAGTATCAAGCCGTACTCATTGCTTGGCCGTGATTGATTGGATGGAGTCTAACTCAGTCTAGCCTTGTCCTGATCCTATACCAGATTATAACATGACCTGATTGCTTGTGCTTTATTTTATCGATAAATGGTAGGAAACCAAGTTCTGTTCAGATGAAGGGTTACAATCCCGGTCCTTGTTTGGTTTAAGGGTTGTAACTTGGTTATCGGAATAGTCCCATGGTTATCTTATCGTATATCACCATGATTTTCCATATCTCTAATTTTATTGTATAATTATGTTTTGTGCTAATTGTTGCTTTTAGTTCTTAAGTGAAGCCTCCTTTGTAGCACTTGCTCTTTCTGGGATCTGACCCAGCTGGTTTTGTATAGCCATATATCGGAGTAGCTCCAGAGGATCTTCCTACCTTCCAGCCAGATGGTGACCACCAGGCGTAGCCAAGGCAACGAGTGGGTTTCCCTTTTGTTCTCCCACTTTATTACAAAAATATTCTTTTGAGGCATTTAGCCGGCGAGCACATGTTAGCTCGTATTACACTTTTCATATTGTCTACCTACGGGCTGTAACATGATTGACGAATCCTAGGGTTGATCATGTATGACTAAAACTCTTGCTAGTCTTCACATTTTGTGCGACTAGCTTCATGATCATCTAAATATGTAATATATGGGATGCCTTACTATTATATATTTGATGCTCTAACATCTTGTTACTGCTGTTCCTTGCACAAGATTGAGGCAATAGGCTTGTTAATGACCATAAGAGACTGATGGCTTGTAGTTAAACCCTCATGTATCTAGACAGCCGTGACCGTATAGTGAGGTAGATTTTATTTCAATATACATAGCTGGCTATGTACGCCCCCGCTCTCCAGTATTCTGGTTCTGGGGTGTTACATGGTTTAAGTGGTAGCCCATGCAGGTCTTGTGAATCAAGATATGTGAGGGTTTATCGAATAGATGTCTCAATCAGCACTCGTCTTTGATCTCTGCTCGTATCCTCTAAATTCTTGAAAATCTTGACCTGGTCACATGCTTGTATCTTTGATCTGTCCTGGTCCTTCCTTATTGTTCCCTGTGTTATCTTCTTCAGCGACATTGTTCCTGGTCCTACCGATTGACAAGGTAGAGCACCTCCCGTGGGCCATTAGCAACCTGGAGATCAAGCCCAGCATTCAGGAGTAGCCTCCCGAGTCATGCCTACTGGGGGTCAAGAGCGACCAGTTCAGCCCGTCCAGCCTGCAGAGCCCGATGATGGCACCTTGGTGGGTCTCATCAGGACATTGCTAGCATCTCAAGATCGCCGGGACGATGCCCTGCACCAGGTAGTACAAGATGCCTTGAACAGAGGCGGTCATCAAGGAAACCAGGCAGCCAATAGCTTCAAGCGTTTGAACCCTCCCTTCTTCGATGGTAGCGAAGATGCTATTGCCGCAGATGCTTGGCTGCATGATACAAAAGTGATTCAAAAAGCGACGAAGACGCCCGAGAATGAGAAGGTGGTAGTAGTACGCCTATAGTTATTGGATCTTATCCGCAGCTGGTGGGCGGCACAGGCCATTGGATTAGTGGCACCTATTACATGGATAGTATTTCGTGAGAGATTCCAGACCAAGTACTTCGATGCTATAGCTCGGTACGATCTACAGACGAGGTTCACCAATCTGAAGCAGATGGACAGGACGGTCGAAGGATATGCGACCGAGTTTTCTAGCTTAGTCGGTTTGCTCCCACCTTGGTAGCGACCGAGTTTGACAGAGCCCAGCGGTTCAGCAAGGACTCCACCTGGAGATTTTATTGGCAGTAGAGCAGTTTTAGCATCAGACTTTTGATACGGTATTGAGAGCAGCTAGGAGTCACGAGTATACCTCCCAGAGGATCGTGGACAGTACCGGGGGTCGAAAGCGATCTCATGGCCACATGAATCAGTCTTCAGCACCAGCCCCGGCAGTTAGGGCCTTGATAATTGGAACTCCGAGGCGGACAACCTCAGTGACGTCAGTTCAACATTCAACCCCGATGAACCCTCAGCAACAGAAGCACTCTTCCACAGTAGGATATTTAAATTGCAGGAAGCTAGGACATGTGGTGGCAGAATGTCGCAGGGCACAGGGATTATGCCTGGCTTGTGGGGCAGCGGATCACAAGATAGGATCCTGCCCGAATAGGGGTAGTTCGTCATCGTCCAATTTTACTAGTCCTTCGGTGAGAGGACCAGCACCAGTCCAGCAGCAACATAAGTTTTCGAGGCCCTTGCCGTCTCAGTCCCAAGCATTCCAGCAACAAAACCCCCAGCAGTATGCAGAAGCCCAAGCCCTGATTCAGAGTAGACAGAGAGGTTTTCAGCAGTGGGGACCCGTACCTAGAGGACATGGTCAGGCAATGGCGATGACCGTAGAAGAAGGATTGGCACCAGGTGAGGTAGTGACAGGTACTATTCTCGTCAACTCCTCTCAAGCATCAGCATTATTTGATTCTGGTGCTTCGCATTCATTTATGTCTGCACGATTCGCGACACTAATAGGGCTGGAGCCTGAGTCGTTATCAGTAAGGCTCAATATACTTAGTGGTAACGGTCTTGTAGGAGTAGATAGTATGTTTTCCTTGTGTCAGATCATGGTTAGCGGTAGAGAGTTCTCCGCTAGATTGATAGAGTTCCCGATGGCCGATTATGATGTGGTCTTAGGGATAGATTGGTTAAGGAACCAGTATGCTAGGATGGACTGCCATGTTGGCAGGGTTGTTTTTAGCATTCCAAACGAGCCAGAGTTTTTCTTTTCCCGAGGCGAAGTTGAACCTTCTCCTCCAGTATTGCGGATGGCAGTAGCAGCAGTACAGTTACCCCGGATAGTCGAGGAGTTTCCAGATGTTTTCCCAGAGGAGCTTTCAGGAATGCCGCCAGAGCGAAAGATCGAGTTTACTATCGACTTGATCCCAGGGATAGCCCCAGTGTTGGAGAGAGTCTACAGGATGGCACCGTCAGGGTTAGAGATATTGTACAAGACCCTTTATATAACTCTACTTTGCAAAAGACCCTTTGTAGGCTTTTAGTTTAGATTGGGTCATTCTTTAATAGTGACTAAATGAATATTTCCTTACAATTTCTGTCAAGCAGTTAATAACTAAAAATAATAATAAATACTGGTCCAAGGGTTTACATGTGATATAATGGAAAATGTCAACTGAGTCCAATACAGTGCCTCGAGGACCTAAAGATGCAATATTGTATCAATATAATGTTCTTGAAGTAAAAGCAAGTCAAACTAAGTCAAACTAAGTCATACTAAGTTATACTAAGTCAAACTAAGTCAAACTAGGTCACATGAAGTCAAACCAAGTCAAACAAGGTCATACTAGGTCACATGAAGTCAAACTAGGTAAATCTAGGTCAAAGGTCGACCTGCAGTTAACTTTTGGTCAACTGGTCAACCCTAGACCCATCTAGGTCAAACTAGGCCAACAGTTGACTTACAGTTAACTTTTGGTCAACTGGTCGATTCTGGTCAACTCCTAGTCCATTCTAGGTCGGGTGTTGACTTTGCGTTGACTTTCAGTCAAAATGGTCAATCGCGGTCAAACTAGACCACAAAGCCTATTTCTAATCTTTACCGACCAAGTTATCATAATTCTAACCATATCTAACCTTATTAACCTCATTACCCGAGAATATAGGTAATTCCCCTTCACCTTACCTTAGTACATTACCAAGGTAAACTCATTACCTTAGCCTCTAACCAATACCCTTGCCTACTTTACCCTTACTCTATGTATCCTTCAATACCCTACTAAGGTATTCTAACATCTACCCTAGTATATTGATACCATACCTCGGTATCTTGATACCTGCCTCATTACCTTACCTTAGATAAGGTAAATACCATTTACCTTGTAGGTAAAGGTAAATCTTAGGATACCCACCTTGGTATCCTAAGATACCACTCTAACTTAACTCCATCTAACATCCTAACCAAGATACCACTTGGTATCCTATTCTAGAGACTAACACACACTCTAACCATAGTACCTAGGATACTAATATCTCACAACACTAATATCCTAACATAACAACATATACATAACATATATATATATATATATCTAGTATCTTTCCTCCTAAAAACATACATCTAACCACTACTAAAACTAACCAAAACACACACAAAAACACACTAGAAACACTCTCACACACACACACCATACATACATACATACATGTATGAAGCCAAGGGGGAGGGGTTTATGGCTGCTAATAGCAGCCATGAAGCTGCTGAAATCAGCAGCTTTTATAAGCTACTGCTGCTGTTGAAATTTCAGCAGCATAGCTGCTGTGCAGTCCCCCTTTGGGGGGCTGCTAGCTGCTGTTGTGGAGGGGGTTTACTGCCCTATAAATCCTCCAATACCCCTTCATACCCTCTACAAAACCCCCTTCTAAACACCCTCTAATCACTCCAAAATCCCACTCAAAAACCACTCCAAAAACATTCAAAAAACAACCACACTCCAATCCACTTCTCACAACCACTCTCCACACTATCAACCAAACACTCAACCACAACCACCAATTAGATAGATATGATTCCCCCACTTTCTCTACACCTAGCAAACACCACCACACACCCACACACATATCAAATATATATAGAAATGCCCAAAATAGTCCACTATTTAATAATATGAAATTTGACACATTGATACATACAAATATTATATGTAGGCCTAAAGCACATGTCCAAATTTATAGGGTACCTAATGTAACCCATGGGTATCAATCCTAAAATGGTTAAACTACCCTCTAATCAATCTAAAACTAAAATTAGACATCAACATGTCCTCTTTGGCATTTTTACAAGCACTTGGTGTGCTCTCTTTGGAATCTCTACATGGGACACACCTATATTCATGCAAACACCAAAAAAGGACTCTAATGAGCCTCTAAAATATTCTAAATGGTGAATCTATCATGTGGGGTGGGTTCCTATGGATCAAAACTACAAATATTATATAAAATGATAAGAGGGAGAGAAATCCACCTATTGGGAGTTGATTCCCAATGAAAACTTCAAAGGACACGGAGCCGACACAGACTCTTCTTCCAAATGGACACCCCTCCTTGCTTTGACTCCACAAACACTTGTAGCTCCTTCTTTTTGCAAGAATGAGAGAGTTTGGTAGGGAAAATAGAAGTTTTGAGGGATAAAACTATGAGATTTGCTCTAAAGTTTTGGGAGGAACCCTAAAATAGTAAGGAGGCTAAAATGTGAAATGAAAGAGATGAGAAGACCCACCTCTCTTGGCCGGCCCCTATAAACTAGGGTTTGTTATGTTGAAATATCTAAAATACCCCCTTCTAAGTCTCCTTTGGCTAATTAAATGAATGGAAGAGGTTGGGGTCAAAAAGGTCAAGTTTAAGTCATTAATCTAACCATTCTAATCAAGTAGGATTTGACTAATTACACTAACATAAATAGTAGGATTTGTGGACCATAGCTAATTAATCTTGGGGTCCCGACTAGAGTCTAAACTACTCGGGTCACTAACTCAAGTCGAAACGAGACGAAACTCAAACCCGACTAACAAATCCCCCAAAACACAATATATGATAAATAAATATTCATAAATATTCTAATATTGAAAAATGACAATTTTACCCCTTATTTTGAAAAACTGGTAGTGACAAGTCTACCCCCCTTAAAATAATTTCGTCCTCGAAATTGAAGGCAAAACTATCACAGCAAACAAAAACAGAACAAGAAAAAACTTCCACCTCAAGGCTCGAATAGATAAGAAAATCGCTCCCGCATGTCATCCTCTCTCTTCCAGGTAGATTCACCTGGAGAGTGATGCCTCCATACGACTCGAACCAAAGGAATGACCTGGTTCCGAAGCACCTTCTCCCTTCAGTCCAAGATCTCAACCGGTTGCTCTGGATAACTGAGGGTCGATCCCACCTCGATCTCGGAGTGGTCCAAAACGTGACTGAGATCTGCCACGTACCATCTCAGCTGTAACATGTAGAATACGTTGTGTATTCCCTCTAGTGCAGACGGTAACTCCAGTCGGTATGCCACCGTACCGATCCTCTCCAAGATACGGAAAGGTCCAATGAATCGCGGACTAAGCTTCCTGCTTCCACCAAAATGAATTATGCCCCGCGTCGGAGAAATTCGCAAAATACGAGATCACCCACCTAGAACAAAATACAAATCTTAAAGCTTAATCTAAAACAATCATAATCAGACTCAAACAATAAAAAAAATCTAAACTATACCTCAAACTCCATAGGTCTCCGGTGGCTATCGGCCCAATGCCGCTGCCTATCCTGCGCCACCCGAAGTCTATCTCTGATAACTCTGACCTTCTCCGCCGTATCCACAACCATCTCAGGGCCAAGCAATACCCTCTCGTCAACATCATCCCAAGACAAGGGAGTACGACACCTCCGTCCGTATAGAGCCTCAAATGGTGACATCTCTATACTGGCTTGGTAGCTGTTGTTGTAAGCAAACTCTACCAAGTGGAGATGGTCCTTCCAAGATTCCAAAAAGTCTAAAACAAAGGTACGAAGCATATCTTCGAGAGTCTAAATAGTCCTCTCCGACTGTCCGTCTGTCTGGGGTGGTATACAGTACTGAACTTGAGCCGGGTGCCCAAGTTAAGATGCAAACTCCTCCAGAAGTGGAAAGTGAATCGACTATCCCGATCGGAGACTATACTCACTAGAACCCCGTACAATCGGACTATCTGTCGTACGTACATCTCCACAAGCTTTTCTGTAGACAAACCCACTTTAAAAGGCAAAAAGTGGGCTGATTTAGTCAATCGATCAATAATGACCCAAATCGTATCTTTCCCTCCTGGAGAATGCGAAAGTCCAGACACAAAGTCCATAGTGATATGCTTCCACTTCCACTCCAGAATGGGTAGTGGCTGTAGCAGACCACTTGGCCTCTGTCTCTCGGCTTTCATCTGCTGGCACACTAAGCACCTAGAGACAAACTGAGCCACCTCACGCTTTATGCCATACCACCAAACATGTTGTCTCATGTCTCTGTACATCTTGTTGGCACCAGGACGCATAGAGTACTGAAAATGATGCACCTCCTGAAGAACCTCCTCCCGAAGCTCTCCATTTGGCACGCACAGTCTGGCACCATGTCTCAACGACCCATCTTCCGCAATAGTGAAATCGTCGAACAAACCTGCCCGCACCTGCTCTCTGATGCTGTTCAGGGCAACATCATCATATTGAGATGATCTGAATCTGTCTATCACCTCAAACTGAATCTGAAGGCCCTACATCTGAACTTCTATGTCCGGAACAATCACCTCGATATCCAAACAATCCAGATCGGCCAAAAGATGACGATCTGCCGTCAAATACATAGTGACTGGATACCTGCTCAAGGCATCAGCAACTACGTTGGCCTTTCCCGGATGATACTGCAATGAGATATCAAAGTCCTTTATCAGCTCAAGCCACCTCCTCTGCCACATGTTCAACTCCTTCTGAGTGAATACGTACTTCAAGCTCTTGTGATCTGTAAAGATCTCAACTCGCTCTTCGTACAGGTAATGCTTCCACAACTTCAATGCAAAGATAACAGCTGCCAACTCCAGATTGTAGGTAGGGTAGTTCTTCTCATGAGGACATAACTGCTTAGATGCATAGGCAATCACCTTTCCGTGCTGCTGAAGAATGCAACCCAAGCCCTTCCCAGAAGCGTTACTGTAAATCGTGAAACCACCAGTCCCAGATGGTAATGTTAAGATAGGAGCTGTAGTCAACCTCTTCTTCAGCTCATTAAAGGCAGCCTGAAACTCCTCAGTCCAGATAAACTCTACGTCCTTCCTGGTGAGTCTAGTCATCGGCTCTGTAATCCGAGAGAAGTCCTGGACGAACTTCAGATAATAGCTTGCCAAACCCAGAAAGCTCCGAATTTCGGCAACTGAACTGGGTGTAGACCAAGACTCTACCGTTGAAATCTTCTTCTGGTCCACAGAGATCCCATCACCAGAAACAACATGGCCTAGAAACTCCACTCGATCCAAGAAGAACTCGCATTTTGACATCTTTCCATACAGCTGCTCCTTCATCAGAGTCTCCAGCACAATCCATAGATGGTCCTCGTACTCCTCAGGCATCTTCGAGTATACCAAGATGTCATCTATGAAGACCACCACGAACTTGTCAAGGTATTGATGGAATACCTTGTTCATCAAGTTTATGAACACTGCTGAGGCATTGGTAAACCCAAATGGCATGACGGTGAACTTGTACTGGCTGTACTGAGTTCGAAAAGTCATCTTCGCAACGTCATCCCGCTTCACCTTCAACTGATGATACCCAGACCGTAAGTCGATCTTCGAGAACACCTTCGCATCGCTCAACTGATCGAATAAGTCGTTAAGCCTCGACAATGGGTACTTGTTCTTGATAGTGAGGTTGTTGAGCGCTCTGTAATCGATACACATGCATACCGTACCATATTTCTTCAGTACAAATAGAACTGGCGTGCCCCAAGGTGAAGAACTTGATCTGATAAAGCCCTTGTCCTGCAGCTCGTCGACTTGCTTCTTCAGCTCTGCCAACTTGCTATTTTTGATTCTATAGACATGTTATAAAATAGGCTCAGCGCCCGACACCAAGTCTATAGAGAACTCAACATCTCTATCCGATGACATCCCAGGCAACTCCTCGGAAAAAACATCCAAAAACTCTGCTATAAATAGATGTGGCAATTCCTGCCCCGCCAATAAGGCTCCACAGTATCCATATCCTGGTTCTGCTGCTCCTCTAGCAAACTCAAACTCTGGCTCTCCTGGCTGTCTAAACAAAACTCTACCTCCTCAACAATCTATACTAGCATGGTGCCTGCTCAACAAATCCATAATGAATACCATATCGTAACTCGGAAGTGGCATTACGAGCAAATATATGCTCAAATTTTGGCCTTCCAGTGTAACTCTCTGTTCCTTGTAAATATTATTAATCAGGATAATGCCTCTTCCGATCATAATCTTGCAACTCTTACCCAGATATTCAACAATAATATTGTGTCTAAGAGCAAATGAAACATACACAAAACTGTGTGTAGCACCGAAATCAAACAAAGCTAATATAGGAAAGGAATCGAGTAAAACAGGGCCTGCCACAACATCTGCCATCGGCTCAGTCCCTTCGGCTGCTAGAGTAAATGCTCTGTCCTGAACACCCCGCTGGTGGTGGTGCTGCGTAAACCGCTGCTGCTGAGTCGGAAGTGGATCCCTCTGTTGTGTTGCAGGTGCCCTCGTCAGTGCCTCCTGAGCTACCACTGTTCCACGGGTTACCCTACGAGGGTTTTCAGGACATTCTCTCAACTGATGTCTGACATCACCATAATAGAGGCACATACCCAGCCTCTTCCGACAGACCTCCCAGATATGACCAGGCCTCTTACAGTAGTTGTACGGTGGAGCATTCTGCATCTACCTCTGTTGATGATGCTGCCCCTGCTATACTGGTGCCCTGACCTGACCCTGCGGCTGATGATGCTGAAAAGAACGATACTGAAGCTGATGGCGTTTAGCAGCCCCCGCGCTGCTAGTAGTGTCACCCCCAATTTCCAGAAATAGGGGTATTTTTATAATTTTCTACTTTAAAAATTATTTTGGAATTATTTATTTATTATTTGTATTATTTTGGGGTTATTTGAATCGGGTTCGAATTTCAACTCATTCAGACTTGTTTTGACTTGTTTCGGGGACCCGGGGTAGTTTTGACCTTAGCGGGCCCACACACTAGCTTGCCATGGCCCACAATATTACCATCAAAAGTTAGAGGGATTTGTCATGACTCCATGGATTAGGTTAGACCTAATTAGAACATTAGATTTACATTTTTAACCCCCAAATCCTAAGCAACCTTGTGTAGAGCTAATAAAGAAATAGGAGGGCAAACTTGTAAATAGTCAAAAAGGGGGTTTGGGCTTGCTTTGGCCGGCCACATCATGTAGGGATGGGTAGGAGAGGGAAAACTACTTTATTTTATTCTCATCCACTTCTTCTTCTTCTTCTCCAAAGGTTCCTTCCATTTTTGAGAGCTCACCATTGTTTCATCTCCAAAAATAGGTAAACTCTTCTCTAAATTAGTTTTCCCTCTCATGTAGAATGGTTAGGAACCCATAGGAATGTGTCCCATGGTTGTGTCTCCATTAGAGACCATTTTGTGTCCATTTGGATATTTTTAGAGGTGTCCAATATGTAGGATTGTGTCCTAATGGAGAAAACTCTATTTGGACACTTGTAGAATTATTGGTGTGTTGTTTTGATGCTATTCTAACTTGGTTCCAGATTTTTACATGTTTTGAGAATGTATTTTTCCATGTATCATATTCCTATAATCTATATATATCTATATATATATATATATATATATATATATATATATATATATATATATATATATATATATATATATATATATATATATATATATATATATATATATATATATATATATATATAATCTATATATATATATATATATATATATATATATATATATATATATATATATATATATATATATATATATATATATATATATATATATATATGTATGGTTATATATATATATATCATTATATATATATATATATATATATATATATATATATATATATATATATATATATTTATATTATTATCTATATATATATATATATATATATATATATATATATATATATATGGAGGGTTATTTATGTGGATATATTATGTGTTGTGTGTGGTTTGGTGTTGGATGGGGAAGAGGCCATAGGTGGTCGGCCATGGTGTGTGTGTGTATGTTGTGTTAGTGTAGGGGTTGTGTTTGATGATATGGTTGAATGGGGGTTGAGTGTTAGAATAGAGGAAATATTGAGAGGGGTAGAGGGAGTTTGAGAGAGTGTTTAGAGGGAGGGGAAACCAACCCATGGCTGTCCGTACAGTCCCAGAACAGCCCACCAAACTCCCCTACTTGCTGTCCAAGAACACCTCAAAACAGCCCCCCCTAAAACCCATTAACTGCTGTCCAATACCACCCCAAATCAGCCCCTAAACTTCCCATTTCCCTGTCATTAATCACCCCCTTTGCTGCCCCAAAAATCTGTCCAGATTTGCCATCTTGTGGCTGTCAATGACAGCCCAAGACCCCCACTTTGCTGACCTCAAAACAGTCCACCAAAGACCCCCTTTGGTTGTCCTTGTTAGCTCCCACACCACCTCCAAAAACCCTTCAAATTAGTCCCCTTACATGCCACCAAAAACCTGTCCTATTGCCATTCAAATTCAGCCACAAACCCCACTATATGATAGCCTTAAACCCACCAATTTCAGTCCACAAACCCATCATATCATTCCATATATTAGCCTTATGTGTGTGTGTGTGTATTTGTGAGAGCTTGTGAGTGTGTGAGGGTTATGAGTGAAACTAGTATCCTATAGTACATCCTATAGCTAAACTAATAGGAAACCTATAGGAGAGCCTATGAGAGTGATTGATATGAGTGTGTATCATGAGAGTGAGTGGTGTAGATGAGTGTGGTAGAGTAGAGGGTAATTACATGATATGTTAAGATAGGTAATAGGGTAAATCGATACCCCGTATCCTAACATGGCCTAGATACCTAGGATACCCAAATTTCTTGGTAGGTAAACCTTAGATAGGTTGATATCTAGCTACCCTAAGGAGCCTAGGCTAGTACCATGGGTATTTGCGGGGTTTCATTGCTATTGGGCAAGGTATCGGGATTTACCTTAGAAGGGTAAATGCTAGTTTTACCTAGAAATAGGATATTGGTGTTAGAAGTCTAAGATGGAGTTAGAACTTGATTTTCGTGGTTGGTAATGATCAAATATGGTACTCATAGACTAGTTTTGACGTCGGTTGACCTTTTTGACCAAAAGTCAACAAAAGTCAACCGAGAGTCAAACTTAGTCTTTAAGCGACCCGATTTGACCGAAACCAACCCAGAGTTGACCAGTTGACTGAAAATCAACTGTTAGTCAACATTTGACTAGTTTGACCTAGGGTTGACCAGAGTTGACCAGAGTTGATTTTTTGACCAAAAGTCAACTGTAAGTCAACCATGACCCCGATTGACCTAGTTTGACTTGGATTGACTTCCAGTGACCTAGTGTGACCTAGTATGAACCAGTATGGCCTAGTATGATCCAGTTTGACCTAGATTGGCCTAGTTTTGACTTAAACTTGCATTTATGGATTGTATTAGTTTCCTTTTTCAGTATTAAGCCCTGTTTGACTCATAGTATCTTATTTTAGTTCTGTGATCACTCTGAGCGTCTGTTCACCCTATCAGCTCAGGACCACAGGCGAGTACATTCACTGATAGTTTTTATTGTCTTGATATCTACTATATCCGATTCAGTCGTAGTGTTTTACTTGATTTCTGACACGACGTTTCACAGACTAGTATACGTCGGATCCTGTCATGAGATATTATTCCTAGACTCTCTTGGTATATGAGTATGTGATATTCCTGTGTTCCTGTACTTATATAGACACTGATTTGGGAGTAGACTGGCCCCCTGCTCTTGAACCCCGTGTCATGACGTGCCATGTCCGGATCCGTAATACTATTCGGGGATGGGGGAATTATTAGGGGTTATGTGATCAAGCCTTCCTGTAACTATACATTGCTAGCTTCACCCTCACCTCACGTAGGATGTTGCAGACACCCCATTACCAGTTATCCAGGTTAGACGGCATGATTCTCCGTTGAGTACACCGCGGATTGCCGGGCCAAGTGGATAACCATCTCTTGCTTCCCTAGCCGATCACATATCGCTCTAATAGTTCAAATCACTTTTACATTTATTGTCAAACCTTATATTTCCAGTTCAGCTTTACTTACTGTACTTTTACCATGCTATGATTCATTTTTCACATGCTCTACCTGTCTTTCATACTGTACCATGATTTGAGACCAAGTTCTGTTTGGAAGAAAGGTTACAACTCCGGTCCTTGTTTGGTTCAAGGGTTGTAACTCGGCTTTCAAATGGTTTCCAAGTCGCATATATCTTTTGTCTTGTATTTCATTATTACTGTCTCTTATAGTATTTCTCAATTCTTATGGAACTGATGTTGGTGTTTGTACTTGCTCATTTTCCTGACAGGATACCGTTGACAAATTTTACAGATGTCTCTGAGACTGACTGCCCGACCTATTATGGGGTTGAGTCTGATGGACTAGATTTAGACCGTGGCTTATTGGTAGAGCCACTGGACTTTGCTCACCATGAGTAGCCTAGTTTAGTTAGGTTTATCTGGCCTGCGAGCCAGCTAGTACATTTCAGTTTGTAGTATCTTTATACTTATATTATCTGAGACTCTAGATATTTGTGTTAGCTCTGACTTGTGGATTTTGGACTCGTTTCCTGTTTTATCTATCATATCTCTTTTCATGCTATCTACCTTAGCTTTGATTATGTGATTGAGAATGTATTGCTATGTCACCTCCATTCGGAGTGTATATAACTGTACAGGTACATTTATCTGTTTTAGTCGTAGTATTTACAGACCCTATATACAGCGTTCTACCGCCGATTCTGCGACGTAGGCTGGACGTAACCACGTGCTCGTGCCCCTCTTCAGGGTACGGGTTATGACAAGTAGCCCATGAGAATAGATCGCGATCCCTCTTAGGCTTCAAGCCCCACTCCCGTTCTACCTTGTGGGCCTCCACAAGGATCTCGGTATACGTCGCATAGAAAGAGGGGATAAGGATCTTGATATCCCAGATCAGCCCCTCTCGAAAATGGCTCACAATGATCTCCGGGTCGCGAACCATATACTCCGCATATCGGTCCAGCCGGCCGAACTCTGCAGCGTATTCTTTCACAGACATGCTACCCTGTTGAAGGTTCTGAAACTGCCTCACTAGGCCAATCTTGTCTGTAGGTGAAAATAACTTCTCCTTGAAGAGGCCCTTGAAATCGGCCCAGGTATGGCCCTCCCCAGCAAGAGCTGGCTCGTTCCTGAACTAGGTACGAGCGATGTGCAACAACTGTTGCCCCACCGCCTCGACCTTCAGGTCGTCTTCTAGGCGGGAAGCTCTCATCTGTCGCTCGATGTCCTCGAGCCAATCGTCAGCATAAACCACGCCCTCGGTCCTGCTAAAATCATGAGGCCCTATTTTCTTGAAGTCCTGAATGTCGCTTGGCCTCGGGCGCGCTCCCTGATGTGGAGCCCTCTGCTCTACGGCTGCTAAAGCCAACTGATGGACATCCTCCATGCCCTAACGCATTGTGTCGTTCTGCCTCTACTGTGCCTCAGACTGGACCATCTTTGTCTCCAACATCTGCTGGAAGAAGGTTAACATCTGACCCACGTCTGTAGGCGGAGGAGGAAGAACATCTGCAACTGACGGAGGAGTCTGCTGTGCAGGAGGAGAAAGAGTGCCCACGTCAACTACTGGTACTACGATAGGAACAGTCATAGCAACCTCCGGGACAGTCCTCGAAACTGGTGGAGGAGTGCCCCCAAAAGCTGCTGCCGATGCTCCGATTGCAACAGAAGTGACTGGATCAGGTTCGCGAGATATAGCAGACCTCTCAGTATCTGCGGTCTCAGGATGCTGTGATCTTGTCTGTACCATCCTGAAGACAGATTAAAAGAAGAAAATCAATATGGCACAATAAAGATTATATCAAGGAGGACAGTTAGAATGCAAGAATCAATATCAAAAAGGACAGTTAAAAAGATCAGCAAGTGAAAGTTTTTCTATTTTGTGATTGAGTAATCTTAGCCTACAGCCTATCCTAGATATGTACCACAAGCTCGCAACAGCACTCTGAGTCGAGCGCCACTACGACATCGTACTAATTGTGACTTCTGACCTGCATGGGCCATCACTAAAAATGTGTCACGACCCACACCCGGGGTAAGGGTACGAGTGCATAACAGCGCCCAGCATATGCCACAGAAACGGCGTAGAACGCTGTAGGTCTGCTAATCTAACAACAATATATAATAACCTGTCATTTTTGTACGGAGGATATAATCTGGAAAATAGATAACTCAGTCACAATCTAGCAGGAAGAGTTTAAGGTACGAATATAGATAGATATGAATCACAAGAGTGCAATATCCAGCTCAACAGAGGGAGAGGGCCACAAATAATATAGTTATACAATCTCAAAATAATATCACAAACATAAGTAGCAAGCTGGAGACAAAGTCCAGTCAAAACCTACTATAACTGAGCTATAGCTAAAGTCTCCTCAGCCGGAGCTAATCCCTGCTGAACCAAGGTCTCCAAGTCAAAACCCACTACGTCATATGGACCGTAGTAAGTACAGCAGTCCTCCTCACCGTTATCTGTAATATTTTATCAACATATCCAGTCAGGATGGAACGAGCATAATCAACTAACAACCATTCATAAGATATGATAAAAGCTACAAGACTGTAAATAAAGAGTATATATAAGAAATCATGAATGTACATGTAAGTATCATGGCAAGGTAAGCTGTGAATTTAGAGCTAGAACTAGGCAAGTAAAACTGATCATAGCATGTACAAGAATCAAGAATCATCTATCTAAGTATGTGAATACTAGCTTCGGTGTGTGGCCGGCTTGGGTCAGAGCAAGGTCTAATGATCTAGCCAAACATACGTGAAGCGTAGGATTGACATTCACAAGGTTTACAAGAAATAAACAAGGGGGATAATGATCACATATTTACGCTAATACTCTTCGCCCCCGACTGGTAGAGTGGATGCAAACAAGACATGTTACGACACGGGATTCTACGAGAAGGGAGCAAGTCTCCTTGAGAATCGGTGTCCATATACTGCACAAGAACTACAAGGGCTTGCACAAGATATACCAAGATAACAAAGAATAACATCTCATATCGGGATCCATGAATACCAATCCGTATGACCAATGTGTCAAGAACAAGTATGTCTACACTAAGTACATGAATTATAACAATTATCGTAAATTAGAAAAAGTTATCAGAGAATGTACTCGCCTGTGATATAATGGAAAATGTCAATTGAGACCAATACAGTACCTCGAGGATCTAAAGATGGAATGTTGTATCAATATAATGTTCTTGAAGTAAGTCAAACTAAGTGAAACTAAGTCATACTATGTCATTCTAAGTCAAACTAAGTCAAACTAGGTCACATGAAGTCAAACCAAGTCAAACTAGGTCACATGAAGTCAAAATAGGTCAATCTAGGTCAAAGGTCGACCTACAGTTGACTTTTGGTCAACTGGTCAACCCCCAAACCCATCTAGGTCAAACTAGGCCAACAGTTGACTTACAGTTAACTTTTGGTCAACTGGTCAACTCTGGTCAACTCCTAGTCCATTCTAGGTCGGGTGTTGACTTTGTGTGACTTTCAGTCAAAATGGTCAACCGTGGTCAAACTAGACCACAAAGCCTATTTCTAATCTTTACCTACCAAGTTATCCTAATTCTAACCATATCTAACCTTATTAACCTCATTACTTGAGAATATAGGTAATACCCCTTTACCTTACCTTAGTACATTACCAAGGTAAACTCATTACCTTAGCCTCTAACTAATACCCTTGCCTACATTACCCTCACACTATGTATCCTTTAATACCCTACTAAGGTATTCTAACATCTACCCTAGTATCTTAATACCATACCTCGGTATCTTGATACCTACCTCATTACCTTACCTTAGATAAGGTAAATACCATTTACCTTGTAGGTAAAGGTAAATCTTAGGATACCCACCTTGGTATCCTAAGATACCACTCTAACTTAAATCCATCTAACATCCTAACCAAGATACTACTTGGTATACTATTCTAGACACTAACACACACTCTAACCATAGTATCTAGGATACTAACATCTCACAACACTAATATCCTAACATATATATATATATATATATATATATATATATATATATATATATATATATTTTTTTTTTTTTTTTTACACTAATATCCTATCATATATATATATATATATATATATATATATATATATATATATATATATATATATATATATATATATATATATAATATCTTCCCTCCTTAAAACATACATCTAACCACTACTAAAACTAACCAAAACACACACACACACACACACACACACACACACACACACACACTAGAAACACTCTCTCTCACACACACACCATATATACATACATGTATGAAGCCAAGGGGGAGGGGTTTATGGCTGCTAATAGCAGCCATGAAGCTGCTGAAATCATCAACTTTTATAAGCTGCTGCTGCTGTTGAAATTTTAGCAGCATAGCTGCTGTGAGTCCCCCTTTGGGGAGGCTGCTAGCTGCTGTTGTGGAGGGGGTTTGCTGCCCTATAATCTCCCCCCAATACCCCTTCATACACTCTAGAAAACCCCTTTCTAAACACCATCTAATCACTCCAAAATCCCACTCAAAACCACTCCAAAAACACTCCAAAAACAACCACACTCCAAACCACTTCTCACAACCACTCTCCACATTATCAACCGAACACTAAACCACAACCACCAATTAGATAGATATTATTCCCCCACTCTCTCTATACCTAGCAAACACCACCACACACCCTCACACATATCAAATATATATAGAAATGCCCAAAATAGTCCACTATTTAATAATGTGAAATTTGACACATTGATACATACAAATATGATATGTAGTTTTAAAGCACATGTCCAAATTTGTAGCGTACCTAATGTAACCCATGGGGATCAATCCTAACATGATTAAACTACCCTCTAATCAATCTAAAACTGAAATTAGACATCAACATGTCCTCCTTGGCATTTTCACAAGCACTTGGTGTGCTCTCTTTGGAATCTCTCCATGGGACACACCTATATTCATGCGAACACCAAAAGAGGACTCTAATGAGCCTCTAAAACATTCTAAATGATGAATCTATCATGTGGGGTGGGTTCCTATGGATCAAAACTACAAATATTATATAAAATGACAAGAGGGAGAGAAATCCACCTATTGGGAGTTGATTCCCAATGAAAACTTCAAAGGACACGGAGCCGACACAGACACTTCTTCCAAATAGACACCCCTCCTTGCTTTGACTCCACAAACACTTGTAGCTCCTTCTTCTTGCAAGAATGAGAGAGTTTGGTGGGGAAAAGAGAAGTTTTGAGGGATAAAACTATGAGATTTGCTCTAAAGTTTTGGGAGGAACCCTAAAATAGTAAGAGGGCTAAAATATGAAATGAAAGAGATGAGAAGACCTACCTCTCTTGGCCGGCCCCTATAAACTAGGGTTTGTTATGTTGCAATGTCTAAAATACCCCCTTCTAAGTCTCCTTTGTCTAATTAAATGAATGGAAGAGGTTGGGGTCAAAAAGGTCAAGTTTAAGTCATTAATCTAACCATTCTAATCAAGTAGGATTTGACTAATTACACTAACATAAATAGTGGGATTTGTGGACCATAGCTAATTAATCTTGGGGTCCCGACTAGAGTCTAAACTACCCGGGTCACTAACTCAAGTCGAAACGAGACGAAACTCAAACCCGACTAACAAATCCCCAAAAACACAATATATGATAAATAAATATTCACAAATATTCTAATATTGAAAAATGACAATTTTACCCCTTCTTTTGAAAAACTGGTAGTGACACGTGACACCTACTATGCCTTGACATATCCATTTGCCCAAATAACTCAATTGGCTCCGAAAATAATATTAATTTATATAGGGCTTTACGGTCCTATATATATATATATATATATTTATATATATATATATATATATATATATATATATATATATATATATATATATATAAATATATATATATAGGACCGTAAAGCCCTATATATATATATATATATATATATATATATATATATATTTTATATATATATATATATATATATATATATATATATATATTATATATATATATATATATATATATATATATATATATTTTATATATATATATATATATATATATATATATATATATATATATATATATATATATATATATATTTATATTATATTTATATTTATATATATATATTTATAAATATATATATATATATATATATATATATATATATATATATATATATATATATATATATATATATATATATATGATAAAGTGTTAAAGCTCGAGCAATATACACTATCTACTTGGAGTTTAAATAATCAAAAATCATTATCATCAATATTATTATATTGTCTAATTATATTCCAAGAATATTTTCTTTAATAATAATAATAATAATAATAATAATAATAATAATAATAATAATAATAATAATAATAATAATAATAAAAAAAATTTAATATTAAAAAATGGATATAATTTAGGGTTAGTAAATAATAAAAAAATTAACCAAAATTTTATTTGGGAGGAGGGTTTACATCCTATCCACCTTACAAAAATTTTATCCTCGAAATTGAAAATCATATATTCTAGCAATCTCTCAGTAGAAGTCTCCCAACAACTTCCACAACTACTCACTACCTGTTACTTCACCTCTACCTAACCCTCTGTCTAAGGCTTTTGATCTTTAAGCCACTTTCTCACTGTTTGCCTATAATATAATCATTGTCATTAGGTTGACCATTCTACGCTCATTTTATCAATGACTCAGCAACTTGACACATATGTGCCTTGGCTACTCGAGGATATTGCAAATGTGACCTTCCATTAAAACTTCTATCATACCTATACGCCACCTTGGATCAAAGCTTTAGTATTATCGTGAAATGGCCAATTTCACTTAATAGTCTCTATTTTTTTCTTTTTCCTAGTCCCTAGTGGCATAACCAACAAAGTTGTATCTCGTCTTCGTCGAAACAGTTGTAACCTTAGTGCTAACCCTTGTTTTATCATTACTAAATCCATTGTCACCTAGAGCATTAACTCAATTGTCGAAGGCATGCATTCGACTCATTCACAATAATCCTTTAAATATTCAATCCTTATGGTCACAAGTATAATGATCATTACCTTAATATACAGTTAAGGCGGATGTCGTATCCTTATTCTATCATAGGCTCAATGTAATCGAATTGCCCTGCCATTTGCGTAATTTCACTCCTAAAAATACACAAATATAGGCGATCTGACACACTTAGCCAAATAGTTTTATCGTTAAGGTGTAAGGACCCTAATTTTTAGGAATTATTATTTATATTTATTTTATATGATTTATATTTTTTAGATTATATTTTATATTTAAATATGACTATATATGTACTTTTTCGTAGCTTTGATTTTTGGAGCACAAAAAATGCTAATATTTGGAAACGTCCTTCATGAGTTTTGAATTAGACAAGTCCACCTTCAATTTGATATATCATATCCCATCCAAATTTGTTCTCCACCATTCTTTTCGACTTCGCGTAACTTTGGGTCAATTTTGGCTATTGACCATTTACCGTAATTCTAATCCTAATCTCCAACTCGAGTTCGAGACTCGACATCGATTAAAATCATTTGACCTAATATATAATTTTGACCATTTTGAGCCTACGACACACATGCCAAAGGTGTGCCACTCAATCAAGTTCCCATGTGCTATTTATTTCCGATTGGCACTAGATACTCATTGATTGACTCTTCGAGTTCGATTTGACTAGAAAATATATTTGGACCCTAACCTAGCATATATATATATATATATATATATATATATAAAATATATATATATATATATAGAAAAATTCTACAATACATCTACCCTTTTTGGATCTATCGATACATCCCAAATCTGGACCGTTGGATGTTCATCCAATGGTTCAGATTAAATAATGTAGGAGACATCATTTAATGCTATTTTTGACTTTTGACCTCTTTTTAACTTGCTATAGCAGGTCATTCTTCAATGCAATTTTTTCAATGAACACCCTAAATTAACTCATATTTACTTTCTCTTTCGTCCATGTAATTTAATATTTTGTGCAACTACGTATATATAACAATAATTGTGTGTCGGCCGAAAAGGAAGGACACAGTGTGTCCAGGTCTGTAGGTGATGTAGACGACGACACCACCGCTGCTGGCGATCTAGATGATAACATCGACGATGACATGGAAGAAGTTCCTGTAGCCAATGTGGATAATAGTAAGGGAAGAATTCAGAGGAAGAAGAGTGGTAGGAAGCCGATAAAAGCTCGTTCTCTCAAATATCTTCTTTGTGTAAATTAAATCCAATGAGGACACAATCCCTAATTTTAGTTATTGCTTAGCAGAGTCTGCTTAGTTGTTGTAAAATTGTGGTGTTGCTTCTGTAACATTTTCATCTTTAGTCTAATGTTTTATATGAATATGTGTTCTGATTGATTTTAATTTAGTAATCTTTCCGTAATTTATTTTTTTGTTTCATCTAACAATTTAATATTTTTGTTATAAAGCTACAGGCCATGGTGGTGGTGGTGGAAGGAGAAACGGAGATGAAGAAGGAAAGAAGAAGAAGTTTCGGTTCGCGGCAGACTTCGTCGAGCCCTCCTCGAACAATGAGGAGTACCAGCGGAAATAAATCTCTTATAGAGTTCCTCAAATTGTTAATCATGATAACCTTTGTACTTTTCAAACGGCTAGTAGAATCTTCCTCGAGCCCTCAATGAAACAGCTAGTAGATTGTTTGCTAGTCTCAAAATTTATTTGTCTTTCCATCTTCCTCATTTTTGTACTTCTCTCTTGCTATATATACAATAGTTTTCTTGTTTCATAGTACTATTATTTATTCTGAAATACATAGAATAGTTTTCTGAAATACAATAGTTTTTTTGTTCTCAAGATTTCTACTCGTGTCGTAGGAAATATAGAAGACGTAGAAGATTGGTTGCCAGCTCCAAATGAAACCTTCATTCCGCGTATGTTGCAGGATTGAAGAACAACTGTCGACGATTTCAGCTCAAGTTGCATCGACCAATTCTAAGCTTGGTTCAATAGAAATTGAACAAATGAATTTATCTCAATGTTTGGAAAAGATTGAAGAATCTCCAGCTTTGAAGAAGGCATCTTCATCTGGAGTATTTAATAATGTGGAGGAGGTTTTCGTTGAATCTTCCGATGGGGAGGACGTGCTCTTACAGAATCATAATAAAGCAATGTACCGAATTCTCGCATTGTGTCCTACAGAAGAAACTGACTTTAGCAGTTCTTCAAAAAGAATGCGTGGAAATTTAGATCCGGTCACACCATTGAAAAGTTTAACAAAAACTTCAACCTCGAAGCCTAGCAAGTGTACTAGTTGTTCTTCGAGTTATTACGACTATATTTTTGTGGATGATAGACCTGAAGAGTAAATAATATGAGTTTTGATTTAATTCCAACAGTTTTTTCCTCCTAATTTATTTGTTTCTTTTCTTAGAGAAATAATATCATCTTGCAACAAAATCTATGTGTCTCGGGCTGAGATGAAGTCCTTAGCTCCTTTAACGAGAATTAAAAATAGGGTATGTATAGATAGTATATTTCTTCTTAGATGCCATCTATGTTTACTTCGATTCCATCGCTGACATTTTTAATGATTTATTCAGATTGTAGGCATTGTCTCTGCTCTTCTCACCGCGGAGGAACGAAAAAGAACCTCCAATAAAGCTAATGTATGGTTTTTACCAATAAGGATAATGGTGAGTGAGCATTTTATTCTTCAATGCATATGCATTAACAATTTTTTTTTTTGTTTGTCCTTTGTAATGTATTAATTGGTGTGTATGTAGAAAGCAATGTTACCTCCATCTGACAAAAAGCTTCATGAAATATGGAAGAAGTGCAAATATTTCAAGGATTATATGGGATCTTTAAGCATTTGTAACGAGGTATTAATGTATTTCTGTTTAAATATTAATCCTAATTTTCTGAAAATTTACTAATTTGTTTTACCTAATTAATCATGATTCAGATATACATACCCATTCTTTAAGACGGACACTATACTCTTACAAGAGTTCTGGTTAAAACAAGGACTGTTAAAATTTGGGACTCACTTGCATCTAAAGATGATCTGATTCAAAACAAATCAGTCATAAAAGAAATAGTAAGCTCATGTTCATCAATTTTTATGAATTGCGTACAAGATCCGCGGTATACTAATACATATTGTATTCTGGTAATGTAGCTTTCATATTTGGATCTCTTTATCGAAGAAAAGATTTTAAAGTTGAGAGATGCTACTTTCAGCTTTTCTACTTTTGCAATAAAATGTCGTCCTTATGTTCCACACCAAGGTAATTTACTTGATTGTGGGATTTTTGTAATTGCATTCATGAAAGACCGATGTAGTCTGGACTACCGTTCTCTCAATGTAAGTCAAAAAATATATCGTCAAAAACTTAAACTTTTTAGAGCAATATTTTTGATGTTATGTTTGTTATATGCAGTTTGATACGGGAATGGAAAGACGCAAAGCTGCTGAATGGATTACAACTTCAGAGCACAATGAAGTACTATCCAAGTTGCGTATATAATATAATTAAGCAGAAAGGAGTCCAAACTGAAATGATTGAATATGGAAGACGATAATTTTTTTCTTCTTCTTTTATATCTAATGTATTATGTTCATTTATTTTGTTGAGTTGTAATGTTCTTAAAATATGGGATAAAAATGATATCAAAATGTCCATTTGTTTCATAATCTTGCTGCCATATAAACCTAAAATTTGGGAAAATTTATGAAATGCCCAAAAATTACAAAAGTTTTGTGTAAAACCAACCGCAAAATAATATTTCATCGCGTGCCCAAAATTAACAAAAAATATATAAAAAATGGTTTCGATTCTTTTTGCCCTTCCATCGAATGACCTTTTTGCCCTTCTAATTAATTCAAAACACCCCCGAACCCTATTATTACAAAAAACAAAATGGTTTCGATTCTTCCTCTTCTTCCATACGCCACTCTGTTCTCAAACCTAGGTCATTCTCCTCCAAAATCTTCAAACATTTCTCCCCATTTACAATCTTCACACTATGTCGGCATCAGCGGCAGAGTCATCACCGACAGCATCACCAATTAGAGAAGATGCACCAGTTGCAGAAAATCCAAAAGGGAAAGACAGAGAACAACGAAAACCCTATTCTAAAAAAGTTGTACAGAAGAAAAAAGAAAAAGATGCTAAGCAAAAAGAAGTACAAGAAGAAGTGCAAACAAAAGGTATAACTTTGAGTTTATGTTCGTAAATTCTGTATATATTACACGGAGAATGACATTCTTCGTCATAAAACGCATTTGAATGTTCATTCTTCCTGTCAAATTACACTGGAAATGCCATTCTCCATGTAATTTAAATCAATAATATCATTCTCCATTTAATTTAACAGAGAATGGCATTCTCAGTGTTAAAACACATGAGAATGTTATTCTTCGTGCTAATTTGAAACGGAGAATTTTTTTTCCGTGTTAATATAGCACGGAGAATGGCATTACAAGAGTTAAAACGAATGAGAATGCTATTCTCCGTGTATTTATAAACGGAGAATGTTATTCTCCATTTTGAATTACACGGAGAATAGCATTCCCAGTGTTAAAACACATGAGAATGTTCATTCTCCTTGTTAATTTGACACGGAAAATGACATTCCTCCTCCTAATTTGAAACGGAGAATGTTATTCTCCGTTTTGAATTACACGGAGAATAGCATTCTCATCGTTTTAACTCTTATAATGCCATTCTTCGTTTAATTTGACACGGAGAATGGTCATTCTTTGTGTTAATCTAGCACGGAGAATGGCATTACAAGTGTTAAAACGAATGAGAATGCTATTCTCCTTTTTCTATAAATGGAGAATGCTATTCTCCGTGTTGAATTACACGGAGAATAGGTTTCCCAGTTTATAACACATGAGAATGTTCATTCTCCGTTTAAATTGAAACGGATAATATTATTCCCGTTTAACTTAACACGGAGAATAGGATTTCCAGTATTAAAAAATATGAGAATGTTCATTCTCCTTGTTAATTTAAACGGAGAACGACATTCTCTGTGTTAATCTAAAATGGAGAATGGCCATTCTCAGTGTTAAAACGAATGAGAATGCTATTCTCCGTGTAATATGAAATAGAGAATTCCATTCTCCGTTTTAATCTAACGCGGAGAATAGTATTTCCAGTTTTCTCTAAAAACTTTTTCTAATACTCTTCCTTTAAAACATTATTAGTTATGGTAACAATTTGTAATATCTGTAAAGTCAAGGGCCAAAATGCAAATTTGGAATTCAAATATCAAAATTCAATTTGAATTCCATACAAACTAACCCTCCTTCAAACCCCGGCTTGTCAACTCGCAAAAAGGATGATACCCTCCTCCAAATCCAAATCTCTATGGAGGGTGATCACTCCAAATCCAAATTCAATTTGTTTCCCCTTATCTGATAACACCTGACCGACCTAGACGCTATAGATATATATATATAGGAACTTGCCGATCCCTAAGACCCTTACAAACCCTAATAGCTCTGCATCAACTGCAAAAGGGAAGAGCAAGTTCGAGACTCCTTCAAAGACAGACATGTGAGTTTTTCTCTACTCTGCAAATTGGTTGATTTATTATTCTGTGCATACACTAGAGAACTGGAGGAAAGGGTAGTACAAGTGTTTGATTTATAACCTAAATAGTACCATAGGAGTACCCCATGGAGTTTTATTACCTGTCGAACCCATTAATGGTGGGATAGGAAGTATGGGTATCATGGTGACTTGTACCAAAGACTGACAAAGACCTGTACCAATGGTCCCTACTGCAGGATACCCTAGAAACCTAGGAGTAAAGCCACACATATATCAGACCAGTAAACCACACTTGTTACCAGTAGACACAGGCTGGGGCTAATCCCTAATGCCATTAATCGACTTTCCATAAATATCATATGAGTACTGCTAACAGGGACATGTCGTGAGTATCAGGCATACTACCAGGGGACCAAATTAGCCATGTTGTGGGACATGTTGTGGGTATCAGATGTATACTGCTAACCGTTTCCTGATACCTAGTGCATAGGCCAACTTGGCCATGTATATTCTTGTACTACTGTAGATACCACACAGGAAATAGGTTAGGGTCTATAAGACATGGTATGTAATTGACACATCCATCAGGTTACAAGGGTAGTCCAGTTAATCTAGGATAGCCTGGGCATGGGTATACCAGCAGTAGTATCATATATCAATACGGGACCCCACCGATACCGGAAGGCCAACTTACTCACCAGGACGATCCAGTCCAGCTGCAGTACTCGAGATTCTGCAGGGATGACATTCCACCGCCACCGTAGTTCCCTTCACAGACTCCAATACCAATATCCATCCCTCCTCTAGCACTTGTTCCATCCACCATGTACCCGGCACCAGCAGTCTATCCACCACCGACGATACATCCAGTGCCAGCCATGTATCCAGCTCCTATGATGCAACAGGTACCCTACATGTACCCAGCACCTACTATGCACCGAGCGCCAGCGATGTACCCGACACCTGCTCTGCCACCGCCACCGGTACTGGACAATATCACACTCCTAAGCATTTTCCAACAGCAGGCCAATATCTTTCGCGATACCTTGCGAGAGGGCCTTCAGCAAAAGGAGGCCCACCAACAGCCCTGGGACGTCCAAGAACTTCATGGACCTCCACCCCAGAGAGTTCCATAGGACCGAGGGTATTATCTACTCTGATGAGTGGTTGGAAAACGTAGACCGATACCTGAAGATGGCTTGCGTCTCAGAAGATCTAAAGGTGGAGTCAGCTAGTGGACAACTTTTCGACATCGTACGGACTTGGTACCAAGGCGAGCCACGATTTGTTGCTCCAGACGTGACTTGGGAAGAATTCAAGCGGCTATTCAAGAAAAAATTCTACCCCGACGTAGCACGAGAGGCATTGGTAAGCCAGTTCGAGCACTTGGAGCAGGGAAATCTCACTGTTGATGAGTACATTGCAGAGTTTCCACGCCTTAGCCATTTTGCGGAAAGTATGGTCAGCACCCCAGAGAGCAAGGCCAGAAGATTTAGAAAGAGATTATCGCACGAGATTTGCTTAGCTATCGCCACCAGCCGAGCCACTACCTACGAGGAGATTTTGGAGGTCGCCCAAGCTGCAGAGGAAGAACAGAATTATAGGCCGAAGAGGAGTCGAGACACTTTCGGCGGAGGCAACCACCAACCAACACAGGCGAAGCATCCTCAAGTGCATCCAAGGACCTTTCAGTACTAGAACCAATTCCAGTCCACTGGTAGAGCCCCAACACATCAGCAAAACCGAGGCCCGGACAGAGCTCAGACACAGCAGCCATAGAGACAGTTCTAGCAGGCCCCGTATTGTATATTTTGGGGGAAGACCGGACACATTTGGAACGATTGCAGACAGAGACTTGGATCGTGTTTATACTACGGATCACCTTCACATCAGCTGAAGGATTGTGCATTGGCTCTCGACCGAGCAGGACGTGAGACATCTCCAGCACAAAGAGGACTAGCTAGACCACCAGCCGCCACACAGCCGCGAGGTCTACCGCTCCCTACTCAGCAGCAGCGATTCGTGCAGCACCAGCAGAGAGGAGCACCCTAGCAGGGCAGAGCCTTTACCATGGCTATTGAAGAGCCCGAGCCTACACCAGATGTGATAGCAGGTTCCATACTTCTCGATTCTTTTTCCGCTATAGCTTTGTTTGATTCGGGTGCATCCCATAGTTTTATCTCTGTAGCTTTTGTATTCAAGTATAGTATAGCATCTGTACCCTTGGACGGTAGTTGCAAAATTATGACAGGCGGAGGCGCTATCCTAGTCAAGGATATTTGCATGAGGCGACGTATCACCTTGGGAGGTAGAGAGTTACGCGCCAACTTACTCGTAATGCCACTATCGAGTTTCGACATCGTCCTCGGTATAGATTAGTTGAGTAAAAATTTTGCCAGTATAGACTGCCACCGAGGATGTGTGGTATTCAGTCCTCCCGGGGAGTCTGTATTCGAGTTCGCCAGAGGAGCGATAGAGCAGCAGAGTGAAGGTTTTTGTAGAGCTTTGATTCAGGATGGAGAGGCACTGTATCCCATCATTGCGGAATTTATGGATATTTTCCTGAGGACTTGCCGGGATTGTCGCCAGACTGAGACATCGAGTTTGCTATTGATCTAGTGCCAGGCGCAGAACCGACGGATCAATCGGTGTACAGGATCAACAACAAGGAAGCTGAGAATTGAAGAAGCGGATCGATAATTTCTAGAGAAGGGGTTCATCAGAGAGAGTTCGTCACCATGGGGATCCCCTGTCCTTTTTGTGTCGAAGAAAGATAGTACGGTGCGAATGTGCATCGACTATCGAACCTTGAACAATCATACTATCAAGAACAAGTATCCACTGTCGAGGATTGACGATCTCTTCGATCAGTTGAGCGGCGCGTGGGTATTCTCAAAGATAGATTTGAGGTCGGATTACCATCAGCTGAAGGTGAAGAAGGAAGATATACCGAAGACTACCTTCTGGACCAAGTACGGACAATACGAGTTTATGGTGATGCCGTTCGGGTTAACTAACGCCCCGACAGTCTTTATGAACTTGATGAACAAGGTATTCCATTCGTACCTTAACAACTTCGTAGTGGTGTTTATCGATGACATACTCATCTATTCGAAAACACCGGAAGAGCACGAGGAACATCTGAGGATCGTGCTAGAGACCCTCAGGAAGGAGAAGCTCTATGGAAAACTCTCAAAATTTGAGTTCTTTTTGGACAAGGTGGAGTTCCTTGGTCATGTGGTGACAGGCGAAGGTATATCTGTCGACCCGAAGAAGGTTACGGCTGTGGAAGCTTAGGCTACTCCGACTACGGTGGCAGAGATACGAAGCTTCTTGGGATTAGCAGGGTATTATCGGAAATTCATTCAAGACTTCGCTCAGATTGCAGAGCCGCTTACTAGGCACACTCGAAAAGACGTAGAGTTCGTGTGGACAGAGGACTGCCAGGCTGCGTTTGATGAATTGAAAAAGAGGCTGACGACAACCCCCATTTTGGCTTTGCCCTCGGGGTCGGGAGGTTTCACCATTTATAGTGATGCCTCGGACAAAGAACTGGGTTGTGTCCTAGAGCAGAACAAGAGAGTGATTGCCTATGCGTCTCGACAGTTGAGACCGCATGAGAAGAACTATCCCACACGGCCTAGAGTTGGCAGCCGTGATCTTTGCCTTGAAGTTGTGGAGACACTATTTGTACGGAGAGCGAGTGAAAATCTTTATTGACCACAAAAGCTTGAAGTACGTCTTCACACAAAAGGAGTTGAACATGAGACAGCGCAGATGGCTTGAGCTGATGAGTGACTATGATATTTCTCTACAGTATTATAAAATCCCTAAATTTCTACTATTTTTTAAATAAATTTGATACTGATTTTTTTTATTTTTGTATATTGTACATCGCGTAGTTGCATTGTACGTCGCGCGCGAAATTTTGTTTTTCGTAATTGCTCGACGAGTGCGAATATGTGCGAGCGTACATATTTTGAAAAACATTTTTTTATTTTTATAGTTTTAAAATCATATAGATAATAATTATTTTTAGCTATCGTACCAAAATTTCTAAGTTTATGATTTTAATTATGAAAAGCCTTTCATTTATACAGATAAAATAATAAATAATTTTCCTATAAAATGGTATATTAGAAAAGTATATTTATGTAAATATTATTTGGGCATACATATATATTTCGTAATTATTTATTAGTTTATTTTTAAATAATGATGTAATTTTCGAAATTATTATTAGTATTTTTGAAAAATATATTTTGTAATTATTGTGGCGATCTAAATCTTGATTTGATTTTATGGATTTATTTAATTAATATCTATATTTGAAATTTGATTGATTTTAAACTAAAGGATGGAATTTAATTAGATTTAAATTGATTTAGATTTGGATTAAAATTTATTGAATTTGATTTAAAATAATAGATGAATTATCTATTTTTGGGTTTAAATATTCATAATCCTTATCCAACTGGGAATTCCCACATCCTATAAAAGGCAGGTACTCATCCATAAATTGCTACCATTCATAAATTCAGCCACAAATATTTTACCACCCACATTATTGCGTGCATCGTGTCCTTGTCTCCATCTTTTTACTATTTTTCCTCCATTACAATTACATTATCATCTTCTTCGTGTCCACACACGGACACCTGTCTTCACCCTTCCTCTGACACCAAGTCCTAAACCTAAAACCCAATTCCTAATAAATCCTAACCCTAACCGAACTCCTGCCCCTCGCCGGCGGCCCACACCGCCACCACTGACCCGAATCCTCGACTAGCCAAACCATCTCCACGCCAGAACCACCATACCCCGCTGGCACACCACCACTTCCCGTGTACTCTGCCACCACCGGACCTTGCCTCTGACCGTGGCCAACTTCGGCCAACTCCACCAACATCGTCGGCCGTCAACGTCGAACCCCGTACACCACCGCCCGCACCTACAGCCAGTCCACCGCCACCGGTGACTCCCACCATGATCAAAAAATCCCCAAAACTCTATCATCACCACCACCACCGTCACCGTTGTCATGGCCATCCCGGTCGCTGCCACCACCACCACCACTGTCATCATCATCACCCCCATAACCACCATCCCCAAAAGAAACCCCAAAGGAACCCTAAAACCCGTGCCTCCTGTACCTGTCGTGCGCCGAGCTGGCCCCAGCGCCGGCGAACGGTGCACCCACCGCCGCCCTAGACACCCGATCGCCGTACGCCGCCGGAGCGGTGAAGCCCCGACCGGATTCCCTTCAGAGTCCTCCTCCTGGCTGCACAGCCGAACCCACCTGGCGCCGTGCGGCGTCGTCCTCCGCCGATTGCGCGCACCCTCCGTCGCTTGTGCGCACCCTACACCGCTGGTAACCCACATCTTCCCTCCGCGGCCTCTTCCAGCCTCCGAGCTCCACCGTCACCCCGTGCGCAAGACCCCCTCTCCGATCGCCCCTTCCGACGAGCCCCGCCGGACCGCCGCTCCCTCCCCGTTCCCTCTCTTCCTCTCTCCCTTTCGCTTCCACTCTTCTCTCTCTCTACTCTCGATCCTCTCTCCCTCTCCTCCTCTTTTCTAATAAGAGGAACAACAGCCCCTTTGCTGGTTTATTTTTGTTTGTTTTGATGATTTTTATGTTTTTTTTTGTTTAGCTTTGTTATTATTTATTATTTTTGTTTAGTATCTATTATTATTAGTTTAGCATCATTATTATTATTATTACTATCATTATTATTATTATTAGTACCATTATTATTATTATTACTATTTTTATTACTACTACTAATTAAGTGTGTGTAGAAAAATAGCAGTTGAGTTGTTATTTTGTTATTAATATTTTTAAATATCAAGTATATAGCTACATGTATATATGTATTATTAAATGCATTAATGTTGCTATTATTTCTATTATTATTATTATTATTATTATTATTATTTACTTTGAAAACAATTTATTAGTATTTTCTAAATTATGTTATAACAAAATTTTGTATTATGCTAATACTTATTTTCCAAATTGGGTTTATGAGCCCTAAAATATTGTTATATTGTCTTCTATTAGTATATGGCTTTTTAGTTTAAAAATTATATTTGATAAAGATTAGTTTTTGTCGTAAATTGTTTTCCTATATTTTTCAAGTAACTATTTGCATTTTTGAATACAAGAGAAATATAGTCTTATCTATAATTGATTTTCAAATTTGGTTTTCAAATAAAAAGTATTTATAAAAATAGTTATAGCTATTTTATTATACCAAATTCTTCGAATATTTATTCTTGTCTATGACTAAATTAATTCCTTCCTACCTTCTTACAAATCTCGAACCTCCCTATACCATCCTTAGCTAACTAGACTGTCCCGGACCAAATGGAACTGTCCGTGCCACCCTCAGAGGTCACCTTGCATAGTTGTTGCACCAAAGTCATAATCCGTGCCATCTTGATCATTGCAGTACACCAGACGTCCTACCAGGCAAGATACCTTGCCATCTGCTGTTTATTTATTTTAGCTAATATTTCATGCATTATTCATTATTTTCTTTATGCAAAATAAACTGTGATACATTGCATAACCTGTTAGAACTTACTGTTTATTTATATTTCCTGCTATGTATTAGTTTTCTTACACATTAAACCCAGATTTAAGGGACCACCTTTGTGTATTGCATTCATTGGCCTTGACACGTTGTACCACGAAGTTGTGTGTCGCATGTAGAACACGGACATGCGTGACTAGCTGGCCACCGGTACGTATAAGCCGTGCGATAGAAATAACTGCTAATAGAGGTTGCATGCATAGTTTGAATTAGCGGTTAATAGAGGTTTTATGTTGTAGATACAACATAGTAGGCATTGGGCGGGGAGGACAATTCCTTAGCGTATGGGCTTCGATGCACTTTCCCTTGTGACCCGGAAGCTCTGCTGGAGATACGGGGTTGATGACCCATGATTACTGACGGCCACTGACGTTCTGCGGAACGTTATGCTCTTACTGATTGGGCCTCTGGTGCCCCAAGGGGGGACTATGCTGATCCTATTTAGCCAGGGCCCATGCGTAGGAAGGATTGTTCTTAACTATATTTTACTTAAGAACGGTTAGACACCTTTATCCGTTGGGTACGAGTACTTTTGGTTTGGGTACTTGTATCTGACCGTGGCTTGGAACAATAACTTGTCGCGGATTAGTTCGTCACATCTTGTCCTTGTTTGGTTGTAGGTGTGACTTACTACTCCAATGAGATGGTATTGAACCTTGTTGGGGTCCGGATACCATATTGGATTCATAGTTTGGAAAGATACGTCACCGTGAATTAGTTTACCATCTCATGTCCTTGTTTGGTTGGGAGGATGGTAAGCTAGTTCAATAGGTGTGTATTGGACCATGTTATAATTCAATTGACTTATTTATTTGAGCAATATTTTTTTCAGTTTATATGGCATGATATTATGTGTCTTGTTACGTCCCTCTGAGGACCTGGTTATCTCTCCAGGTGTGTGCTCTTGTGTTTTGCAGGTATTCTAGCTCTAGCCGTGATCATCGCTATTTCTTCGAGGATGATTGCACTTGGATTGTCTTCGCTTCGCTCGCCAAAGTCATTTCATTTCCCATGTATTTTTTTTCCTTACTTGTTGGTAGTAGATTTGTCTCCGCCCAACATATTATATCAAGACAATTCTTTATGATTATATGATATCGTTTATTCTTATATTTTGTGGATGAGATTAGTTAGTTTTGGTTGACTGCATTTTACAGCTTATGTATCCATACGAGGCCTATGTACTTCGTATGAATACAGCTGGCATGTCTACGTTCCAAGTCCTACGTATTTTGGGACTGGGGCATTACAAGTATCATCCGGAAAAATCCAACGTTGTTACGGATGCTTTGAGCAGGTATCCCGTAGCAATGTACTTGACTCGAGATCGTCACTTATTAGCAGACTTGGAGAGTTTAGGCATCGAGATCGTCATTCTAGGGGCTGAGATACAGATGATGGGCATAAAGATTCTGTCAGGACTGATGGACAGGATTCGGGAGGCACAGCACTAGGATGAGCAGCTAAAGAGCATCATAGCACAAGCACGGGTTGGATTGCTAGACGATTTTACTATTGCAGAGGATGGTTCGTTGAGGCACGGGATGAGACATTGTGTACCTATTGGAGAGCTTAGAGAAGAAGTTATGCAGGAGACACACCGTTCCCAGTATTTTCTACATCCGGGAGCCAATAAGATGTACAAGGATCTGAGAAACCACGTGTGGTGGTATGGTATGAAATGCGAAGTGGCCTGCTTCGTTTCTAGGTGCCTCGTATGTCAGCAGGTCAAAGCCGAGAGGCAGAGACCAGGAGGATTGTTGCAGCCGCTACCGATACCCGAGTGGAAGTGGTAACACATCACTTTGGATTTTGTTTTCGGCCTTCCACGGTCATCGGGCGGGAAAGATGCGATTTGGGTCATCGTTGACAGATTGACCAAATCAGCCCACTTTATACCATTTAAAGTGGGGTTATCTACATAGAAGTTGGCAGAGCTTTATGTGAAGCAGATAGTCCGGTTACACGGGGTGCCAGTGAGTATCATTTCCGACCATGACAGCAGGTTCACATCTCACTTTTGGAGGAGCCTACAGGCTAGCTTGGGCACAGAGCTCAAGTTCAGCACCGCCTATCATCCGCAGACGGATGGATAGTCAGAGCGGACCATTCAGACGCTCGAGGATATGTTGCTGACGTGCGTGCTGGACTTTGGCGGCTCATGGGAGGACCACTTTCATCTCATGGAGTTCTTCTACAACAACAGTTACCAAGGTAGCATCGAGATGTCCCCGTTCGAAGCGTTGTATGGGCGAAGCTGCCGTACTCTGCTATCTTAGGACGATGTGGGAGAGCGTGCACTGTTAGGACCGGAGATGGTAGTAGATGCTGCAGAGAAAGTCAAGATGATTAGAGAAAGGCTTTGCGTGGATCAGGACAGGCAGAAGCACTGGGCAGACAGTCACCGTAGACCGTTAGAGTTTGAGGTATGGAATCCCCTTAATATAAATTATGTATTAATATAGATTCTGGGTGAGAATTGTGCATTTTTAGGTTGTCAACTTGGTATTTTTGAAAATTTCTCCGACACGTGGCACTATTCGTTTCGGTAAAGGCGGTAAACTCAGCCCGTATTTTATTGGGATGTTCGGTATTTTCGATAAGATCGAAGCAGTAGCATACCGATTAGCATTGCCGCCTGTACTGGAAGGAGTGCACAACGTGTTCCACGTATCTCAGCTGAGACGATACGTGGCTGACCCCAGTCATGTCTTGGATCATTCAGAGATCGAGGTGGGACCGAGTCTCAGTTACCAGGAGCAGCCCGTAGAGATTTTGGACCGCAGAGAGAAGATCCTGAGGAACCAGACGATTCCCTTGGTTCTTGTCGCATGGAGACACCACTCCTCGGGCGAGTCCACATGGGAGAGAGAAGACGAGATGTGCGAGCACTATCCTTATCTTTTCAATCCATGAGGTAATACTTCATGACTTGTCAACCTCAAATTTCGAGGACGAAATTTTTCAGGGGGGAAGATTTGTAAACCCCTTGATCAAATTTCCATTTTTTTCTCTAAAAATTTTTCTAATACTCTTCTTTAAAACATTATTAGTTATGGTAACAATTTGTAATATCTGTAAAGTCAAGGGCCAAAATGCAAATTTGGGATTCAAATATCAAACTTCAGTTTGAATTCCATACAAACTAACCCTCCTTCAAACCCCGGCTTGTTAACTCGCAAAAAGGATGATACCCTCCTCTAAATCCAAATCACTATGGAGGGTGATCACTCCAAATCCAAATTCAATTTGTTTCCCCTTATCTGATAACACTTGACCGACCTAGACACTACAGATATATATATAGGAACATGCCGATCCCTGAGACCCTTATAAACCCTAATAGCTCTGTATCAACTACAAAAAGGAAGAGCAAGTTCGAGACTCCTGCAAAGACAGACAGGTGAGTTTTTCTCTACTCTGCAAATTGGTTGATTTATTATTATGTGCATATACTAGAGAATAGGGGGAAAGGGTAGTGCAAGTGTTTGATTTATAACCTAAATAGTACCAAAGGAGTACCCCATGGAGTTTCAGTACCTGTCGAACCCATCAATGGTGGAATGGGAAGTATGGGTAGCATGGTAACTTGTACCAAAGTCTGACCAAGACCTGTACCAATGGTCCCTACTGCAGGACACCCTAAAAACCTAGGAGTAGAGCCACACATGTATCAGACCAGTAAACCACACTTGTTACCAGTAGACACAGGCTGGGGCTAATCCCTAATGCCATTAATCGACTTTCCATAAATATTAGATGTGTACTGCTAACAGGGACATGTCGTGAGTATCAGGCATACCACCAGGGGACCAAATTGGCCATGTTGTGGGACATGTTGTGGGTATCAGATGTATACCGCTAACCGTTTCCTACTACCTAGTGCATAGGCCAACTTGGCCATGTATATTCCTGCACTACTGTAGACACCACACAGGAAATAGGTTAGGGGCTATAAGATAGGGTATGTAATTGACACATCCATCAGGTTATAGGGGTAGTCCAGTTAATCTAGGATAGCCTGGGCATACCATCAGTAGTATCCTGTGTCAATACTGGGACATGGGATATCAAAACCAGTCCAAGTCTAGTGCCAGCAGTGAGCAAGGCCTTGCCAAATAATGGGTTGAAAATTTTTGAGTAGGTAGTACCTGATAGGACCTCTTCGAACTAGAACCTCAGTTAGTTCTTTGTAGATCCTGTTAGCACCATGATAGATAGGGTAGGGTATGCAGGCTATCCCCAAATTCTGGGATATTACTGGATGTCAGTAGGATAGAGAGTCAAATCAGCCATTTATTGATTGGTAAAGTCTTAGCCAAGCTCTATAATCAACCAACCTGTCACCATATGCAACTGGCAAGCATATGACCTATAGGCTGGAACATACCTAAGCTAGGTTATCAGCAGGTTGTTCTAAAAAAGGAAAAGCCTAATGGAAAGTTGAGAAGTATGGCATTGGGGTTGGTCCTACATCAGAAAATCTGGGGGTATCGGTTACCTAGTAGTGAAAGGTGCAGGGAGCCTTAGGAACCTGCAGTTATTAAGGGACTCATGTCCTGTGCAAGTGTGGACTTGTAATGGGCAAGAGCCACTTTTGAATACCCATCCACATTACTCGATTGACCAAACAAGTGTATCAGGTCTATTACATGTAGGCTATGCATAAACTTATTTCTACTCACATAGGAAACAACCCAGTAATAGCCTAGTATAAACCCCCATTTGAATGTCTTGAACATCTACTAGTCCCTACAAGAAAATATGATTAGATGTCACCAGCCTAGTGAATAACAGGGTAACATAGGTTATCCTCAGGATATTGATGGATACTGAAGAATTGATGTACCATAGTGACAGGAATGACTGGCAGGTTTGAACCAAACTAATGAGGGTCTAAGGACACTTACCTGGTATCAGGTTCAACCCTACGATTTCTCCTATAGTCTATCAGAGGGTTGGGTGGTGAACTCTGTATCCATATAACTCATGTGAGTAAGAGAACCCTCTTAACTTAATGCAACAGAGCTTTCCTTAAATAGAACTATGTATGTACTTACCTGTTGCTTTTGAATACTTTCATATGAACTCGTTTGTACAAATTGGGTACCAGCAGATGGGAACACCCTTGTTTTCCTAAAAATGTTTTGAAAGAGGGTTAAGGCTTATTGAACCCACATGTAAGGTAGGGTACGAGTACATACTAAGTATTTCACTTAGAGCACATACCTGGTAGATAAGTATATCTCAAGTAGGGGCATATGCAAAGGCCAGTAAGCAATATAAGTCCATCAAAGGGGTATAAGCACATCAACAGGTAGGCTACCTTCCTGGCAATAATACAAGTAAGAAGGATAAGGGAATAGAGATACTAAACTAATAAGACAAAATTTTAGAAAGAACACCAACCCTTCATATTAAATTGTGTCTTGACTCTATGATTCCTTAAATAGGTTCTTTGGATCTCGATTTGGACTCTGACCAGTGCCAGCAGCCCGGGACGCCAGGCGAGTACAGTTTATTGCTTGTTTTCAGTATTAATTTTTTTACTATACATCATTGTTAGTCGGTAGAGATGTGATTTTAGTCTTTTATGTGGATTATATTTTGTCGTATCGGGGGAGGCGAAGTACCAAAGATGTGCGATCTGACCTTATACCGTGTCGACAGTGATTATTATTGCATTTATACCGTATAGACAGTGTTTCTTTATTGTAGTATACCGTGTAGACCGTGTTACTTTATACAGTGTAGATATTGTACATAGTGTCGTGTAATTGTCCCGAGACCGGTCACATAGCAAAGGTACTTCAGTCGGTCAGTCGGTGAGTATTTTCTTGTATTTCATTTACTGCTTTCGATATTTAGTTTTATTCTGTTTTTCTTCATTTATAAATCATATGTCTAAAGTCTAACCTCTGTTATATAGTCATATTCATATATAAAACTACATTCAGTGAATTGTACTCGTTCTATCCTGACTGGGTAACCAAACAAAATTTAGGTGATTGCGAAGAGGTCGTGTGTCCTGACCAGTATGGCCCGTAATTGGAAGACGTATTAGAGACGGAATTTGCTTATCATGAGGAGTACGCAGTATCTAATCCTGCTGTGCTTTCTTAGATATTTTAGTTAGTGCTGAGACATTGTACTGGATATTTGAGTTGACTTTTGAGACATGTAGTTGAGATTATTTTTGGCTTTAGACATCATACATTTCTATTATGAGACGGTTCTATTTATTTTTATCTATTAGATGCTGAGTTAAGATATGGAGTTATTCATTTTCCTTGTGGTATGTCTTTTATTGCATGGTTGTTCATCATATTGTTACAGCGTTCTACCGCCGACTCTGTGGCGTAGGCTGGGCGTGTACACGGTTCATGCCTAAATATTGGGTGTGGAGAATAGCATTCTCCGTTTACCTTAACACGGAGAATATCATTCTCCGTGTAAATTAAGACGGAGAATGCCATTCTCCATTTAACTATCACGAAGAATGGTCATTCTAGTGTTAAAACGCATGTGTATTACCATTCTTCGTGTTTGGATGGAAGGAGAACTACCATTCTCCGTGTTAAGGTCACCGAGAATGGTCATTCTCCGTGTTAGATTCACATCATACATTTCATTGTTGTTTGTTTTATTTCAGTGCAAATAATCGAGCAGCTTAGAGAAACAAATAAAAGGCTCGTTAACGAGAAAAGGGAGCTTCAAAATAAAGTTGAATCGTTGAATATTGAAGCCATTGAAAAGGATACGAAAATCGCTGATCTCCAAGCCATTGTTATAGCATTGCAGCATGAGGAGACTCAAGCAGCTGCTGAACTTGCTGCTCCAAAAGAAGCCAAAAGAAGAGGAGGATCGGAGGGAAAGAGGTTCAAAAAACCATCAGCGGTAGTAGCCGATGAAGATGTTTCTCCCTTGGAAAATAATATATTTAGAGAGGCTAATAAAAAGTGGAAGATGAATGCCGCTCCAAAATTCGGAGAAGACGCCAAAATGGCTGAACTAAAGAGGAAGGGTGTCATACTAAGGGAATGTGATGAACTCTTACTTTGGAAAGATACGGTTGAAGAGCTGAAGAAGCATTACATCGACATCATAATTCCCAAAAAGATGAGTCCAAAGTATGTATTCTGAACTCGACCAATCTCCGTCCAATTCATAACGGAGAACAACCATCTCCGTGTCAGTTGGACGAAGAATTACCATTTTTCGTGTTAGTTGGACGACGAATTACCATTCTCTGTGTCAGTCGGACGGCGAATTACCATTCTCCATGTCAGTTGGACGGCGAATTATCATTCTCCATGTCTGTTGGACGGCGAATGACCCTTTTTCTTTTTTTTTAGACTTTTTTCACAATTATGTCCTGAGAATCTCTATTAATTTAATCTAAACTAAATTTATGTGCAGTGATATTGTATACTTATTTATGCCGAAAGAGGGTGAAAATGAAGTTGCAATCCAGCTGTCGGCAGTAGACCTACAAGACATACTCAACTATGAAGACATGGAGGCTGGCATACTGAACCTAATAATAAGGAAGCTGAGAGAAATTCAAGGCATTGCATATGAATTTGTAAAGCAGCTATCATATTCATCCCGTGTTACGTGCGTTAGTCCAAGCAGTGAAAGGGATGTGAAGGTTACTGGCAATGTCAAGTCATCATGGACTATAGCTGGGTTAGACGGCGACCCTTTCGCGGCAGGTAGCGAGCCCTGTGCGAAAGTTCCCGAATAACCTACGCCGATGTAAGGCTGGCACTTGTTATACTCGTTCATCCCGGGCCGAATCGGTCCCTTGGCCTAGGCAACCGTTCGAGGAAACTACACCTTGTCGACATGTTATCCAATGACCGTTTTGCAGAGTCTTGAAATATGATATCTCTTTTCTAGAACCGTATCCTTTCTCTTTTATGTGCGAAACTTAGCCTTTGTTTTCAACTTAGTCGATTTACTCACTTAGCCGTATCGTTGAGTTAAATGTTAATCGATTCATTCATTGTCTTGCATAGGCTAAGTAGAATTGCATGAGGAAGCATGTTTTCCATTTTCAATACCGGCAGTTTGATAGCAAGTATTTCATGAAGAATCGTGCCACAATTTTCTTTGATTATATACTATTATGACAAGCATTCATTTACTTCACATATTGATTTTGAAGTAGAGGGACGAGGCGAAGGAGGTCAGCCACTCGTCTTAGACTTGCTTCAAGCGAACGACTGGTTGGCTGCGCTGACGTCGCCTACGCGATCACCTGCAATCGCATAAGCAACTGATTAGAACGCTGTGTAATTCAAGGAATTTTGATATGAATGCGAAGCTCGAACACGCAAGTCACGAGAACCCATCGAAAACATTCACGAAAAATGCATTCATGAAAACCAAAGCCAAATCCAAATCAAGTGCGGCATGAATATCAGAACAACGGGAGGTCTCTTCCGACTCAGCCGCAGAGCCAATCCTTGAGGCGCAACCCGCTGACTATGGGACTTGGTTCCAAAGAAGCCATTCCATAACGTGGAATGGATCTTAATTCAACCGTTCCCGTTCGATCGGCTCGGCCGATTCCGACCTATCGGTCCCGACCGAATCGGTAGCGACATTGTTCCTTTCTCGTGCACCCTGTGGACGGAAATGGGGCATGATGTAGGGACGGGACACTACAACGATCTCAAAGCTCGTCATATAAAGTATGACTTGGGCGATGGAAATATTATAAATATGTCGGGACTGTAGGTCAACGGCAGGTTTGGACGTGTGAAGATGGGCGATAGAAACACTGCACCATGTACCGAGTTTGCGCTACAACTTAGTTTCGGTAGGGAGGCTGGCAGATGATGGCTGTCGCAGTCTGTTTGGGGACAAAGATTGGATGCTTGCGAAGGGTTTCCAATAGTTGACTCATCCAAATCAATGGGGACTCCTATGGCAACAACGAAAAAACTTGATAATGATGAAGATGGTATCTCGGTCGACATTCGTAAGTATCGAGGTATGATCGGGAGCTTACTCTATTTAACTGCTAGCCGACTCGATATTATGTTTAGTGTTTGTATTTGTGCACGATACCAAGCAAACCCGATATTATGTTTAGTGTTTGTACTTGCACTTCTATTAAATGTGATAATACTAGCTCTATAAATCTCACGATAAATTCGATTTATCACTCACGCATGAAACACATTAAGATTAGACACTATTTTCTTCGTGAGCATCAACATTGAAAATACTAGCTCTATAAATCTCACTTCCATTATTGAAACTAATATTAATACTAAAATTTAAATTAGTTTTGATTTAACATTTAAACTTAGATTTAAATTCACAACTTAAAAGTAGTTAAAGTTAAAATTCCATTCTTTTTATTTACAATATATAATAATATTAGAACTAGAATTAATATTAAATCTACAGTGGCATTTCTGTTAATTTAAAATTTATAATATAATTGAAACTAATATTAATACAGTGGCATTACCGTTATTTCCAAATAGTCTTTTCCTTGTTCGGTCACACCCCTCCACGAGCGGGTTACACCCCCGAAACGAGCGGGTTAAATAGTATTTTCCAAAGAAAAGAACCCATCTGACTAAAGAGAAACAAAGGAGAGAATAAGAAGAGCTGCAATAGAGAGGAGCAAGAGCAAGATCAACTGCAGCGGATGGGCCGTCATCCCTACGGAGATTCTCTCGATGATACTAGTACTGTCGGGGATGCCGACGGACGAGGTAATATGCAATGTGGCCCCAGTTTGCCGTTCGTGGTGGAAGGCGCTCAACGGTCCCTTAGACTATTGGTCCAACATCGACTTGGTACAGTGGTGCCGGAGGACCCAGCAAACCGCTAAGATTAGTTTGACCGTAAAGAAGCTCATGGCTCGCAGTGGGGGATATCTACTGTCCTTCTCCGTGTATAAGCTCGACGAAGCAGCCTTCCCTTTTGCATATTTAAGGCCTGTACAAAATTTTATTTGATCTTATTCTAATACTTTATTTTTTCTATTAAAAAATTTTACATATACTTTGTTAATTTTTATTGATGTTTTCCCCTTTTTATAATACAGTAGGAAATTTCTAAGGGTGCTGCGCATTCCGAAGTGCGACGTGAGTGATGAAACTTTCGTGAGACACTGGGAGTTTCTCCCGGTGCTGGAAGAACTCGATATTAGCTACTGCCTCTATATCACGTCGATTGGAATATTTTCCGCCGGGAAGTATTGCCACCGTCTGGTCAAGCTGAGGAGGAACATGCCCCTCCATATTTCATGGTCAGGAACAGATTCGTGCTGAACACGTCGAACGAGACGGAAGAAAAGGTCATGGCTGATTCGATGCTGCGTCTCGAGCACCTAGAGATGGGATCAAGCATGTTCAATGGAGACACGCTGCTGCAAGGGTCTTCGCGTGCTCGACATACGTGGGTGCTTCAACGTGCACTTCGACGACGACCTCAGAAAAATTTGTGATTTAATACAGACGTCTAAACGACCCTTTGATGATGTAATCCCAGGGGAACCTGGATACGAGATGTACAGTGATTTAGATCTCATCAATTAGTCCTGGGGTGAATGGTTCTTCTGACATTAGCATGCACGCATGCATTTCTTTCTATTTTTCACTAGTCTATATATACGTACTTTGTACGTATTTTAATTAGAATATTATAAAGTTAGTTGTCATATTTTCGTCTTTTTCAGGTGACTATTTATATGTCAAGAGATTTGAAGTACAATTTTTTTTAATTTTTATTTTCTATTGAGAATAATAACCTTTAGAAAATGGTAATGACATAAAAATTTATTACCATTGGAACATAATGTTATACGAAAAAATGAAACTTGCATGCAAACTTTATTCCTTTGACTCTTAAACATAAATGACATGCAAGTTGACATAATAACATCATGTTTATAAATACTCAAGGGTATTTTAGGAATTCAAAAGTTTCACCACCAAATTTTCTTATTATATAGTGGAATAGATATAAAAATGTATAATATGAATTTTATCCAATTATAGTTAAATACGCTTCTAACTCATTTGGTTAAGGTGCAAGGTGTAAGGCATTTTTTTTAGTTCGATTCTCGATTTTGACAAAATTTTACTTTTTTCAACAATTTTTTACATAATTAATTTTTTTAAATAAAATGGACTGTGATATAATGACGGCTAAGACGGCTCACTTTTGAGCCGTTTTGAAACCTCATTATATAGTGGAAGATATGATATCGGTATCTTAACATTAATACAACATCTCAGTGTAATCATATCCAAGAGATTTCGACATTTTCCAACACAGATTTTACCTTCTTCAAGATGAAATTTGGCGGTACAAATTCCACTCATATTAGTGGTATCAGTGCCATTCACTATAATTAATGATAATCGATGGACATTTATACAAGAAGAGTGGCCCGGGGGAGATACGAAAAAATTAGTTTCTTTTTCACAACCCTTTAAAATCTATTTATACTGCCAAACAGCCAAACTATTCATCTTCACCAGCCTTCAAAACCAATTTATATAGATTCAAAACAAAACAAAACAAAACAACCCAACTATTTAAAATTCACAACCCTTCAGAACAGTCTCAAATGTACCATTCTCCGTCCTAAATGTACTATTCTACATCCTAAATGTACCATTCTCCATGTTAGAAGAACAGAGAATGGCCATTACCCGTCCCAAATTGTTCCATACTAAGTTAAAAGCCTATAATAGTACCAAAAAATGTTAACAATAGAAAAATTTTATAGAACCCACACACCAGACTCGAACCTAGGCCTTCATGTAAAAGCCAAACAGCACAACCAACTAAGCTTGGAATAAGAAGAGTCACTAGAGGTTATTGAATATCCCCAACTTCTAATAAGAAATAAAAAATTGAATATCCCCAACTTCCAATAAGGAATAAGAAGAGTCGGTTTGGAACATGTATATATATATACATAGGGGTTCCCATTCATTTGAGTAGGTTGCACATTTAACATGGCTCCAAAAAGATTATCTGGTTGGGAACCATGGCTAGAGTCTTCTTTCAGTCGTCGTCAAGCCTCTCCGCATGGAGCACCCTCTGCGCCGCCTCCGGCCCATGACTGGCTGGCAGAGGCGACGGACTTCCTGACCTCCTGCGGGTTGTCACTGGAGGTCATCGCTCGACCTCTTTATCTTGCGCCCAACTTTGACCTGTTGCCGATCACTCCGGAGGAACGGGGTTCTCTGGAGAAGAGGGAAGGGTTTCACCGCCTGTGCCATAGGGCGGGTGTGCGCACCCTGCAGGACTTTGCGGAGATCCTCCGCGACGCTAGTGAGGGGTAGACCTCTTATTTTTCTTTTTTTTAGTTTTTTACAGTTTTTTTCCTCCTCTTGTATCCTTCGCCGGAGAATGTTCCGACGACGAAGCTGGGATTTAATACAATCTAATATTTTGTTAACTCAATTTGGTTTCGGCTACAAGCGACTAACTATTTTATCTATTTTTTAATTAACAAATCTTGTTACGTCAAATCCATATATCAGCGACGATATTCCCATCAATGACTTGTTACGTCATAGAATTGATTATGCTGCCAGCGTCAATCTTGCCGTCAAATCCATCTTAAATATGATTACAAAGTACACTAGAGGACAACTTTGAGTGTTTTAATTTTACTTTTTTCAAGTACATAGTCTTGTTATCAAGTCGTCAAACGTGAAAAATTCGGGATGGCAAAAATACGAGTATAGAACGGCTCAATGCAAAAAAAATACGTTCAAAAATTTAATCAAATATTCAAAATATAGAAATATTGAGATTAAAAACTTCACATTCTTAAATATGTTGTCAAATTTTGTTAATTAAACATGTTTCCACTACGTTTTTTGTGCCAAATTTTTCAATAATTTATACGAAACACGTGGATATATACTAGTAATAATAGTAATAAATTTAATTTTGGAAAGTAGTTTTTAAAATTAGGGTCTAAAAATCCCAAAGGTTTATGTAGTGATTTCACATGGATATATACTAGTAATAATAGTAATAAATTTAATTTAGGAAAGTAGTTTTTAAAATTTAGTAGTAATAAATTCGACCGTCTTACACTAGTAATAATAGTAATAAATTTAATTTAAGACTCAAAACTATTCTAATTTTTTCCACTTCCCAAGGTCATATAAGATGGTCGAATTTTCCTTCTTCTTCTCTCAAACCCTCTTCCTTCTCCCAAACCCTCTCTCAAACCCTCTTATTATCAAAATGTCGTCGAAGAAATAATGACCATCTCCGAAGGGGAAGAATCTATAAAGGGATGCGATACAGGCCCGAAGGGCAGAACTTGCAAGGGCAGCGAAAGCCAAGATTATGGTCGTTAGGGCAGAGGCCGAAAGGGCAGAGACGGAAGTGACGGCGACGGCAGCGACGATGAAAGCGGAGGCGACAGCCAAGCCACCTGCAAAAAAGGCTAAAAAAACTCATTGCTCGATAAAGACCAAAAAATCTATCTTCGATACTGAGTCGTCGGAAGACTCAACTTATGTAGATCAAAGGCGTACTCAAGCGAAGGCTAAGGTGGCAACGGATACAGAGTCATCAGCGTACTCTGAGGATTTTGAATCCTTATCATAAGAGGAAAATGAAGAGAAAGTGCAATCATCAAATAAGTCCCAGGATGGAGAGGAGGTAAAAAAATTTAAAGACTCTAAATCTAAGAAGATTTACAATAAATATTTCAAGAAAAAGGCTGTTATGCCTGAAAGATCAATTAAGATGGATGATGTCGAAGACGAAGCTTTCCTGGATATATTAAAATTCTATCAATTGGAGAAACTGAACAAATCCTGTCTTGAGAAAATCTCCCAAACAATAGTAAGAGAATTTTACTCAAATCTTCCGGCTGAAATTAAAGAAAAAGAAGAGGATCAACAACTGGTGTTTCTGGGAGGGAAACTGATTAGGGTAAATATTGTTGTCATCAATGAATTTTATGGATTTGATCCAGTTTCTGAGCTTGATATGAAAGATATTGATAATGTTTCCACGAGGGATGCAATTCATGAGATTACAGGTGTATCAGTGGGTGCCAAGATCCCTCAAAACGTATACAAAGATCAATTAAAAACTTTGTATAAATTGTTGCATGCGTACGTATCTCAAACACTCGACCCTACTGGATATGAGTTTTCCATCCATCCCGAGAGAGTAAAATTTCTTTATTATATGGGGAAGAAAAAAGGATGGATATAGGTTCCTACATGTTCAGTAAAATGATGCATCTCGTGGAAAAACCAACTACAAAGATAGCTCTCCCTTTCGGAGGATTTGTATGCTCGATGGCTAGTAAACATTCTGTCCCAAGCTTAGCAGGGGATGTTTATATTAAAAACAAAGGCCCCATAAGAAAACTAACCTTCACTCGAATGTTTAAAAAACGGGCAGCAGCTGCAAGCAAACCATCAACATCTGAAAAACCATCAACTTATGGAATCAAATACACTAAGCACAGGGTTGATGATCTATACAATTTTGTTGTTGCAAACTTTGAGAATGCCTTCAAAGAGATGAAGACTATATCCGACAACCAGAAATTGATTCTGGATAAGATTAACCAGATAGAGGTTGAATTTTCTGACCAAGAATAAGATTTCCCTTCCCTCTTGAAGAAGGTAAATGGGGCTAGCCCAAACTCTTATGTAAAAATACACACTGTGCACATTGACACTTTAATTCTAGCCCTCACTTTGATACTTCTATTTATATTTCTGGATGTCATTTCTACATATACAGTGAGTCCATACTGACTATAATTTTTCTTATTCCGTCCCTCAAGGTGTAGGTGAAGGATATTTTGAAGAAGAAGAAGAAAAAAAGAAGAAGATGGAGATGGCTATGAAGATTCATCTTTTGAGTTTTGAAGCTTTTATTTCAATTTAGAAGTAATATTTGAATTGTAATATGGTTCTGAATATTTGTTGGTCATGGCGGTCAAACTAAATTTTGTGTTTGAAATATTGTAAGACTAAACTTTTTGCTTGTACTAAGTGCATAGTTCATAATTTGTTTAGAAAATGTAATATGGTCTTGAATTTAGAGTAGGTCTGATATTTATTTGGATTATTGTATTGTAAATTATGCAGGTTTTATTTTGAATTACTAACGTGGATTGGGCAGATTACTGTAACGTAGATTATGTAGTTTATTGGACTTAGAATAAAGTATACTTAATTTGATTATAATTTTTTGGTTGAAGCGTTTATTTGATTTGTAGTTGGCCTTCACAGATGATATTGATCTTTTGGTGTATTCCTTTGATTTGCAGATGCCCTTCACAGATTTTATGAGTCTTGGGTACATTCCTAGGATTTACAGATGGCCTCATTACGGATGTATTCCTGGGATCACTAAAACTTTAAAAAAATTTGATTGTAATGTGTTTTGCTTTCTGTATTAAATCATTACATCAATGCCATCAGTATGAATTCGATGCCAGTTTAATGCATAATGTAATCCTGTCTGTTCATCCATTATTATTGCTGAAGCAAAATTGTAATCCTGCATGTTCATCCCTTGTTATTGCCATCAGTACATCGATGCCATCAGTATGAATTCGATGCCAGTGTAATGCATAATGTAATGTAAGAAAAATTCTCTTGGATAGTAGGTTAATTATATTCAAACACTCACAAGAAATTTTGTGCAGTCATACAGCGGAAGACTGATAAAATAATATTCAGATTTTCTTGAACATGATTTAATATTAAATAAATATACTTTGGTAAATGATATTAAAAATACTGTAAATATTTGGTGAAAAAAATATGAGATACTTGAATATTTCCAGTCCTAAATGTACCATACTTTGTTAAAAGCACAGAGAGTGTCCATTCTCCGTGTTAAAAGAACGGAGAATGTCCATTCTCCGTTTTGAAAGAACGGAGAATGGCTATTCTCAAGGAGAATGGCCATTCTCCGTCCAAAAAAATATTCTCTTCGAAAATATTATCATTAGAAAAGTAAAAAATATTTCGTCCGATCAATACAGATTTTTTTAAAAATATGTGAGCAGATGATCCGCCCGACGTCAGAAGTAGGTTTCCCCAGTTCACCACCACCACTATGACATGTAGCTTTATTAACAAAATATTAAATTGTTAGATGAAAAATAAAATTTGTGACAATGGCATAGACAGTAAAATTAGAGCGGCGCCGCTGGTACTTTTCCTTGTTCGAGGAGGTCTCGACGACGTCCGACGCGAACCGGACCGATTCTTCTCGGCGCCGCTGGTACTCCTCTTTGTTCTAGGAGGGCTCGACGACGTTCGACACGATCCGGACTGATTCTTATTTCCTTCTTCATCTCCGTTTCTCTTTCCACCAACACCACCACCACCACCACGGCCTGTAACCAAATTTTTTACAGAATTTATACGTTGATACACAAAATATTAAATTGGATGGACGAAAGAGAGTAAATATGAGTTAATTTAGGGTGTTCATTGAAAAAATTAAAGTGAAGAATGACCTGCTAAAGCAAGTTACAAACAGGTCAAAAGTCAAAATCAGCATTAAATGATGTTTTTACTCTATTATTCAATCTGAACCATTGGATCAACATCCAATGGTCCAGATTTGGGATGTATCGATACATCCTTTTCCAGGGGATGTATTATAAAACGACACAAACACACACACACACACACACACACACACACACACACACACACACACACACATATAAAATAAATAAATAAATAAATATATATATATATATATATATATATATATATATATATATATATATATATATATATATATAAAATAAATAAATATATATATATATATAAAATAAATATATATATATATATATTTATTTATTTATATATATATATAAAATAAATATATATATATATTTATTTATTTTATATATATATATAAATAAATATATATATATATATATATATATATATATATATATTTATTTATATATATATATATTTATTTTATATATATATATAAAATATATATATATATATATATATATATATATATATATATATATATATATATATATATATATATATATATATATATATATATAAATATATATATATATATATATATATATATATATATATATATATATGTGGCCTTAGTCATGGTTAAGTTTTAAGATGCATATTGACTATGAATTTTGGCACGGATAGTATAGTAATGCACTTTGACTAGTGTATTAGCCATGCTAGGGAAGGCCTGGCCATAGTACCGTCCCTACTAGAAAAATCAGTCAAGGTTGTGACTTGACCCCTATAAATAATTTAATAGTTATTTATTAAGAATATGACTTTTAGGAGATCCGGTTGTACCAATCTAGTCTAAACTTGACCCGAACCCAACCTAAGCCTATGTAGTCATGTAGTACGTCCAAAGATATCCAAGTGGATAATTATTGTGTAAATATAATTAGTATATTTATTTAGTGGTTAAATAAGTATTTTTTTTTTTTATAAATAAGTGTTATATCAGATATATATATATATATATATATATATATATATATATATATATATATATATATATATATATATATATATATATATTGCTATAAAAAGAATTTGATATTTTGTTTGAGTATATGATAATAATTTCTTAAGAATGTCTTTTTAGATTTATTGGGATTATTTTCTATTAAAAATTATATATAACTAATTTTGGATTATCACTATATTATTGTGTAGAATTTATTATATGATTTATTTGGACTAATAAATATTGTGTATAAGTTTATTTGTTATAAATAAATTCTTATTAAATATTTTTGGAATTTATAATATTATTTAAATATATCGTACGAATAATTGGGAGATTTAGAGTATCTAATATAAATATATATGTGTATGCATATATAAATATACGTATAACATAAAAAAATAAAGAAAGAAATCTGAACAGTGCAAGAGGCACTATTCCACCATCTTCCTAAAACGGGATGCGCGCAGAACAGGCAGCCATCCGAGATTTTTTTCTTTTATTTTTTTCCAAAGATTTAAACCTATCAATTATTGAATGAGTCCCCTCTAATTAGATTCAACCAAATCTAGGATTAATGTTTAAATCGAATACCTGAGAGAATTCGAATCCCATATATATATATATATATATATATATATATATATATATATATATATATATATATATATATATATATATATATATATATATATATATATATATATATATATATATATATATATATCGGGACAGGGAAATTTTGGGGATAACTTGAGAATTTCTCTCGAAAACCAACCAGGGCCTCGGCCAGTTAGTTACGCACATCCTCTACCACTGTACGACCTGTCCCGACCGTCGTGCGATGCCGGAGCCACGACCAAGCGCACGGCGTAGCAGCAAGCGTACAACAGCACGTAGACAGCAACAGCAGCAGTTGCAGTCATGAAGCCAACTTTGGGACGATGAATCTCCCTCCATTTTTGTCCGTTTTATGAACGGATTGTGCAAGTATAAAGACAACCTAACCAACACCAAATTCCTTCAAATAGTTTATTTAATTACGTGTTGTACGCAGCAAAAATCGAGTTCCAAAATAAAAAAAAAAACTCAATTTTTGGATGTTAGAATCTGTCCCAACATCCCTTGTTTGCGATAATTTGCGACCAGGACAACGCAAATTTTTGAAAACCACTTGAACAGAGTTTTAGACAACCTAATCGAGATCAGAACACGTAATTAGTTTATTTTTTGTTCATTTTATTCTGTTTAAAATTAGGTTGAAGTTGACCAAAAATATGTTTCAAAACTTAAAATTTTACGATACAGAGTGCATTATGTCAAACTGGACCACTTCATTGTGTACCAATTGCATCGAAAGATTCGTATGATATACCCGAATGTGTGGGCTTTTACGGAAGTTGATTTGGACTTGTGTGCACGCCTGAATCAACTCGTATCCGTCGAAAATTCCCGTATCGACCTCTTTGCAAAGTAGCCTATAATTTCGTGCACATTCATCACATCTTAACGAAACTTGTGCCACTGGACTCATATTATTTTTTTGGTCCTACGACCCAAGTTTGGTCCTATTCTGATAAGGTTGACCGAAACAGTAGTTTGCGGGCCCGTGATCCGACTCAACGGGCGATTTTATGCACGGTCCATCGGAATCCAAATCTAGACATACCTTTGAGTTTGTATCAAAAAACTGGACTTGTAGGTATATATATTGACTTTAGAGACCATAGGCTATGGCACGTTTTTCGGTGCAAAGCGGGTCTAACGACGGACACCGTTTTGGCCCAAAATTATCGTTTTGCTCCTGTATCCAGAGTTAGACTGATGGATAGTCAAACTTTGACATTTATTATGATACAAATGTTGGTGATGTCTGTTTCAGCATCCGGAGGCATTTGTGGGAGTTCAGATTTCATGACTCTTTGATTTGACGAGTTGTTTGTGGGACATTTTGCTACCTCCAGACAAGTATATATTGCCACTTGTAAAGTATATTATGCGTATTTATTTCCAGTCATCCTATTTCATGTTTATTTCTTTCTTGTATTATCACATGATTCCTGTACATGCTCATGATGTTCTCTTTTCATGTTTTCTTATATGCTACATGTTTTCTTTTTTCATATTATCTACTGGATCCATATTTCACTATGCTAGATTAGACTTTCGTGCCTAGTGCGTTGACTTGATTTCACCACTTGGACTTGACTTGCTTACCTGTATTTATCTTGACTTAACCCTGACCAGTTATTAGATGTTGACTATACCTAACCAACTCATTTGTGAGCTCCCATCGAGTGCGAATGAGCCTTACTATAGTTAGGGAGTCCCCATCGGCCTACTGACTATAGGACTGTGAGCTTCCATTGGGCTACGGTTATCCCGATTTACTTGTAGTCACGTCTAGTACCACACTTTTAGTATGGCTTGCCAGTGTCTTAGTTTTCTTGTGTCTTAGATCTTGGTGTCTTAGTCCATTGTGCCTCAGTTGGTTTTTTCCTTGATTATTCCTTATTTCTCTGCATATGTTGTACTGTTATATTTTGGCATGTTTATATGTATCTTGCTAGTCTCCTAAGGACCTGGTGATCTCTCCAGGTTATTGATGAGCGGCGACATAGAATAGGGAGGTGGTTGATGATTGTCTGCAGGATTTCAGGTATCAATAGTGGTACTATTTATCTTTCTTCCGTATTTATCTTTATTACCATATCTCTTATTGTTGTTATAGCCCAGCTTTATAGGCCTATCATGTTCTTCGGGTCTAATCGAACACATATATTAGTGGGCTGCAGACCATGAACCATATTATTTTTTCTTGTGGTTTATTAGTTTAAGTGGATTAAGATTTAGTTTTGACTTGCCATGATTAGATTTATTTCCATAGTATAGACAGCTTCTACATATTCGAACGGGGCTGGAGTCCTTTCGATACGTAGCTGGCATGTATACGATCTCCTAGTCCTACGTATTTTGGGACTGAGATGTTACATAAGGGAATCCTACATCCTTAACTACTCCATCTAAAGCAAAATTTCTAAGTTCCAATTTTATTTGTATTGCTCAATGCCAAATATAAAGATCAATTTAGATTCAAAAAGTTGCATCCTTAATTACACCAACATCATCCAACAGAATAATCATCCCAGCAACCTATTTACATGGTCTGGTCAACCTAGTCATCAAATACTAGATGTGTTAATTAGGTCCTCAAAATCGTAAGTATATTTACTCAAATTCCCTATTTGCAACTAAAATAGTCATTGTCTCAATATTCTTTTATAATCTATTTTATCATCAATGATTTCTTCAGTTGCTTTTGCTTTCACTTGTAATTGACTCTAAACCGTATATAGACAAGTCACTCATACTTGGCCTAGAAGCTGAATCTGATTAACCTGTAAGAAAGTTTGCTCACCTCTGACTATCCAATATCATAATCACAGCAATAACTTATCTTTGCTACACCCTATAATATAACTATAAGGTTTGTCTAGTTTAGCCAATTTAAGAGGTAGAAGGTAACATGAACCTAAGGCTATGTCAAATAGTCCATACAAATATTAAACAACGTTAGGATCAAGCAAAGTAGGAAGAATTGTTGAAATATTACCAAGAACGGTATGAAGCCAATTAACATGCATAGTAGGACTGTTGAGCACCTCTAGAGGGAGGGTGAATAGAGTTTCGCAGTAAAAATAATCACCTCTTTAAAATATTTGCAGTTATAAACTATGACAGTTATAAAAGACAGTAAATAAATGTAGTAAGCAAGAGATAGAAAATCAAACTCAGAGAAAACCGCGATGTTTACTGGTTTTTCTCTGAAAGGACAGTCCAGTCGCGAGTAATCTTACTCGCTGTTAATCCACTATTCATAAGCTAAATGAGAGCTTGCCATCTCTTTACAACACCGTGCCTTGGTGATGAGTGCACGACCGACACCAACAAACTATTTCAAAAAATGGAATATTTTCTGAAATATGCCTCTGATTCAACTCTTCAATACTAAAAATCTAAATCGAATAGAACTATACTGGCTTTGGCTAAGAGTCGTATAGGCAAAATTTGAAAGCTTTAGAGCATTAAAAACACTTTAGAATAGATAGAGAGAAGAGTGAATGAGTGATTAGAACTACTTATAGTTTTTTTTTGACCGAACTCGGGCAGAGTTCGGCCAGAGTTCGGATGCTAGAATATCGCATATGAACATTAGATACGGATTTGGTGGGAACTGTATTTCGAATTTACCCTGACGAACTCGGTCAGAACTCGGACCGAACTCGGTCAGAGTTCTGGTGCGTCAGATCTCAATTTGAATGGGACAAATTGCATAGGTTTTGGGCTACTTGGATATGTGTGGTTTTGGGGATAAATAGGTAGGCTTATTTAAAATTTTAGACTGGAAATAACCTATGCCAGTATAATTTTGAACGATCTTACATTTATATTTCCTAGACTCAATAATTTTGAAAATACAGAAGAAAATATAAAATGACTCGATGAAAAATTCTAATAAGATTTCTGGATGATCATGCGATATTCCTTGTGGATGTAGACGTTCCTCGGTATCAATTCATGTAACCTATATCAGTTCGTATATTTTGTGTATCGACCAAAGTTTTTGTTGATTATCAAAATCATGTGTGATCATTAGCTAATGGGCCAATAATCTTTTCCATTTTGATAATTGACAAACTATGCATCTATACCAAAATATAACAAATATATAACTTTGAAAATGTATACCAGACTTTGTTCGAACTTTGTTTTCTGGAATTTTTATATAATAGCCTCTTTCTCCCCCTTAGTCAAGTACTCAAACATTTGGATCCCCACAATATGTGAAGCCAACAAGCCAACAATAACAAAGAAATAGATAGAGTGAGATATAAACATTATAAATATAACAAGTCACAGCTTAGCAGAAACACTAGCAGTAGTAGTAAAAATATGAGAGAGAAATACTAATAAAGTATAAACTCCACCACTACTGAAAGATAAAGTGCATATAGTCACAGCTGAAAGAGTTTAGACTACTACATAAGTCCAACTGAAAATAAAAGTTTTATTACTACATGATCATCATCAGCAGATAACATCCACAAAATGCCAAACTAAAGCCCATATCACATCTCAGCATCGTGGTCGGTTGGATCAGCAGGAGGATGAGAATCGACGTAGGCTATCATCGAATCTATGAATCCAAAAGTGTCCGGGTCCTCAAGCCTCGATTTGTCAAATCCAGGATAACGGAGGATCTGAAATGGTGCAGTAGGATGATGTGCCAGGGACCACTGAATGTCAATAATGCCATTTCTTAAGATCTGAGCTTGAGAAGTATTGGCGGAACTCAGTATCAACATAGGACTGATGACGTTGTCCCTGAAGAGTGACAAAGTCATCGAATCACTGATAGAACTGAGGATCAAATCCTGGAGTAGCATGAGCAGGAATAGGAGCAGGTGCAACTAGATCAGGTGGAGGTAGAACAGCACCAAATGGAAGTGGAGGTAAGGATATCTGCTAGACCTAGTCAGCTCAGAAGGTGACCCAAAGATATGACATATATCATGGTCGATTTCAAACTTTCTAAAAATTATCGCAAGATACATGGGGTAAAGGAGGTTGCGGCCCACCCTCCGACAACTGATCATCCAAGCCATAAAGGTCTTAAGAATAGAAAATGTGACTCCATAATGAATATGATATATTATAGACATCTTGAAAAAGGTGATCTCATCAGTAGATCCCTTTTTGGGAAGCAAGATAGAGTAAACAAATTGATGGAGTTCATAGAAATTTTGATTAAGGTGCTTTGCAAACAACCTACCGCCTCTAGGCACTGGATTCGGATGACACATAGTAGCCTTAATCGAGTCAAAAGTCACGTTATCGGGGAAATTGGACTTTGTTTATCTCGACTAATGCTTCGCCGTTGTTCGGCATATGAAAGTATTCACTAATGTCAGTCGAGTTAAACTCATTTTTTTTCGGCGACACAAGAATAAATGCTGCCATCGTCTTTTACTTGCATATTACAGTAAACATACGAACGACATCAGCATAAATTCTACTAAATGTTTCAAAGAAATCTCGGAGTCCTAAGTGTTCAAATGTGGAAGCATACTCCGAGAAGATAGTGAAATTTACCAATCGTCCGGGGCAAATTTCTCGGTATATATTTCCAAAGATGGAAATAAATTTGTATCAAATTTTTTGTCATCGGTAGGATGAGCGGGACAGAACACATTGACGGGATCGTATTCCAAAGTGGAAGACGACGAAGCCGCAGACTCTCCCTTACTTTTCTTGAAGAGTTTGGGGGCTTTGGAATTAAAAAGTGAGAAAGGAAAAGATATACCTCAAAAGAATAGGAAGATGAGTAGGGAACACCATCTTGAGCCTTCTAGATCTAAGGAGGAAGAAGATTAGATCTATGGATGGGGAGTACCAAACTAGGGTTTGTGGATTTATTGCTTGGATAAGGAGGAAACATGGAGAATATAGAGATTTATTGAAGCTAGGGCCAGCTGCTGTTGTTCTGGAAATTTGAACCAACGCCAACCGAGTTCGGCTCGAACTCGGTCAGAACTCAGACCAAGTTATGTCCGAGTTCGGCCACTTGCTTTTTCAATTCATTATGTGTAATGAATAATAAATATACCTAATAGCTTTTGATTCTTCAATTCATTAACTTCTATTAGTTTAGGTTAGATATAGGGTCCGGATTCCAGCTAGCGGTAGTCCGAAGACACGTGGCACCGTGTCGCTTAGACTTTTACGTCTTTTTAATAGATGGGCCCTTTCGGCTTGTACCTAAAATAATTTCAATTAATAAATCTTAAAATCTCTAGTTTTAAGCATTTTTATTAAACATAATGTATAATAAATCTAAAAATTTAAATATGCCTAACTTGCGACGCAGATAATTGAAACGGTCTTCAGCCAATTTTATGAAAATATCTGCTAGTTGATGATCTATATCAATAAAGTCTAAGCAAATATCCCCGTATTGTTGGTAATCACGTAAAAAGTGATGACTTATCTCTATGTACTTTATGCGTGAATGACAAACATTGTCCTTAGTTAAATTAATTATACTAGTGTTATCACAATATATGAAAATCTTCGTATAGTACAGATTATAGTCTTCTAGGGTTTGCTTCATCTACAAAATCTATGTATAACAACGTCATGTGGTGATATACTCAGTCTCAGTTGTTGATAAAGTAACATAGTTTTGCTTCGTGCTAAACCAGGAGACTAAAGCTTTTCCTAGAAAATGACACGTACCGCTGGTACTTTTACGGTCTACCTTGCATCCAGCAAAGTCCTCATCTGAATAATGGATTAGGTCAAAAGATGTGGTTTTAGGATACCACAAGTCGACTGTAGAAGTTCCCTTAAGGTATCGGAAGATACGCTTAACGGTGCATTAGTGTGATTCCTTATGATTAGCTTGATATCGTGAACAAATGCAAATATTAAACATAATATATGCACGACTAGCAGTTAAGTATAACAAACTACTAATTAAACCTCGATACTTACGCTGGTCGATAGGTTTGCCACTTTCATCAATGTCAAGTCATGTTGATGTAGCCATTGGAGTTTCGATAGGCTTTACGTTGTCGAAGTCGTACTTCTTCAGTAAATCTTTTGTGTACTTAGCATGGTTGATGAACGTTCCCTGTGAGTTTTGTTTGATCTGAAGTCCTAAGAAGTAGCTTAGCTCTCCCATCATACTCATCTCAAACTCACTCTGCATATACTTAACAAATTCTTGACAAAGATTTTTATTAGTAGAACCGAAAATTATGTCATCTACGTAAATTTGCATAAGGAGAATACTATCATCTGAAGACTTGATAAATAAAGTAGTATCAACTCTTCCTTTTGAAAATCCATTTTCAAGTAAGAAGGTACTTAGGCGTTCATACCAAGCACGCTTGTTTGAGTCCATAGAGTACTTTCATAAGTTTGAAGACATGATCGAGTTTTTGAAAATCTTCAAAATCAGGGGACTGTTTTATAAAAACTTCTTTTAAAAATATATTTAAAAATGAACTTCTTACGTCCATTTGAAAAAGTTTAAAATTGTGAAAACACGAAAATGCACAAAACATACGAATGGCTTCTAGTCTAGCAACTGGAGCATATGTTTTGTCATAATCAATACCTTCTTTTTGATTATAATCTTGTGCCACTAGACGTATTTTATTGTGTAGAACTTGCCCATCCTCACTAAGTTTATTTTGAAATACCCATTTGGTACCAATTATCAATTGAGCAATAGGTGTTTGCCATGACAAAAGGTTATACGAACTTTCTATATATTAAATATGTAAAGAGTACAATCGCTTCCTAAACATGAGATCTAAGTACAAAATTTATGAGAAAGTATGACGGTGGATATCGAGCACTACAGCGGTTCATTTACTCCATTGACGATGTGATGACGAGTTGAACTTGCTCTGGCTTTTTGGTACTTATGACTGGAACTCTGGGTTGCCAATCAAGAGGATATCAAAGTTATGAAGATTCCGTAGCCTCTTCATCAAAGAAAAACTCCTTCTATTTATAGGCGAGCACATATACGATGTGCATAAGGATTGTTCAGGAATGCTATACGTAGAGATATGAGAGAATCTTGAGGTTGCACGGTGAGGGCTGCTGCGGAGTTGACACGTGGCGGACGCTGGGATTCTCTTTTATCAAGATCTTAGAGAATTATCAACATAATTGAATAAATGACACATGGCTTACGTTTATGTTGATTGGATGAACCCGAGTAGATTCTGCTCCTATCCCTGAAGTTGGATTTTGTCCTTATCTTTAGAGGCCATTGGTCTAAATAAACTGATTGGATATAGCCCACGTCCATAGAAACAAACTCCACCCTTATTCGTGGTTTAAACAAACTGATAAGATATTGCTCTTATCAATAGAATCAAACTCTGTTCTATCTTAAGAATGGTGGTTTAAGCAAACCGATTGGGTAATATCTGACAAGATAAATATACCCGTTTGGGGCTACGTGGGACAATATTACCTCACAGGACCGTGCATCTATGCGAGCTGCGCTTCTGGTGAGGCTTCGATGCCACTATGCCATGTTTTTGAAGACGATGGGGCCACTGCGCTTCTAGGCGACGAGGAGACTGTGCTTCAGGCGACGGAGTCACTATACTTTGGAGCGACGAGTAGACTATATTTCAAAGATGACGGAGTCACTATGCTTTTGGGCGACAAGGAGACTATTTCGAAGACGACGGAGTCACTGTGCTTTGGAGTGACGAGGAGACTATATTTCGAAGACGACGGATTCGCTGTGCTTTGAAGCAACGAGTAGACTGTGTTTTACAGATGACGGAGTCACTGTACTTTTGGGCAACAAGGAGACCTGTGTTTGAGGTAACAAAGTATCTGCTGAAGGAGCCATTGAACGGGCTACGCTTCTGGATGGTATGGAAGGAGCTGCGCTTCTAGGTTGTGAGGGAGCTGCGCTTCTAAGTCGTTTCGAAGCGACTGCGCTTTTGAGTCGAGCTGAAGTGGCTGCACTTCTGAGTTGAACTGAAGTGGCTGTGCTTCTGAGTCGAAGGAGCTAGTTTTTATCAAAGTCATAAGAGCAATTTAATGACTGCTCTTTTAACGGATGAGTCAGTCATCCTCTTCTTTAATTGCCGCCGTCATTTGGAGAATTTAAGAAGTTTGTGGCCTAGGATTCATTCAAATGAACCTATTAAATGAGATTCATTGTGCTGAGTCCCATGTTAGTCAAATTAATTTGGGGGTCTTTGACGAGTTGACACGTGGCATTTGGGTTAGACAACACTCAGCTTATATAAAGGGGAGCTTTTTTGAAGAGTTACGTCCTCTATCTCCTAGCATTTCTACCGTCATTCTCGATCCTGACATGGCTTTGAACGGCCGTTGGCCTTGCACAAGTCGATTGTTGGTTGTGGATCTCTTCGTTCAAAGAAGCTATATACTTGTTGAAGAACTGCTATTGGACTTTGAGATGTACTTGAGTGTTTGGCATGAGGAGTTCGAACCTGAACAACATCTTGGAGGTCTTCGAGATCCAAGCTTCCGGGTTTGGATTGATTGCCAATCAGAAGAGCCACAGGTTGTGCTCTGCCCTGCTCAAGAGCCGCAGTAGTATGGCGAGCAGGAGCTACATTTTAGCTCAGGCCAATGGCTGCTTCATTAGCCATATTAGAGTTCCTCCACTTCTGGCCAGGAAGTGGCTTGCTCTGACGAGGAAGTGATTTGCTCTGACGAGCTGCGCGTCTGAAGGGCTGCACACTTTCTAAAGATTGCCTACTTGTAGACTTTAGGTGTTTTAGTCTTTATATGTAATCATAAAAAATCTGAATAGATCTTTGTAGACATAATTTTAATAAAGAACTTTTTATGCACCATCTTTGTCTGTTGTAGATTTTTATTATTGTCTGCGCTTTTAGATACCTGTGCTTTTGTGAAGTTTGAATGCATCAACTTCTTATCACCTACACTTTTGTTACGGCTACGCTTTTCCGTGCTTCTACAAGACCCCCTTCAAAGTGTTTCGAACTTGAGTCAAGCTCGAAATACTTTGAACAGAAACATGACATGTGTCCTTTGCAAATGAATGCCCAGCACGCTTGCTGACAGGCTGTCGTCACGCTTAGCCTTCCGCATTAAATGCCTTGAGCCGTCGTTTTATTAAGAGTTTGATCATAACTCCTCGTTTCTAGGAAACGGTCATCATGATCTCAACTCTTGATTCCCACGTCGTCCGAAGAGTCTCTTCGAGCATGAACCATTTTGTTTTCTTTTGCTTACGTGGCCACGCCTTATAAGTAGGGGTTGTTTGGAGAAAGAAAAGCTTTATTTCTTTTTCCTTCCAACAGAAGCTTTTTGTCAGAGCTTTCTTCTTCCTTCGAACCCTAATTCTTCCGCCATGGTTTCCAAGAAATCAAAAACCACAAAAGCTTCTATGACGACTACGACGAGCACGAAGAAGGCTAGAGGAAAGTGGCCAACTTCAGAGGCCGTTGATGTTGATGACTCCCCGCTGTCGGTGTCGTAGTTCACAGCAACGTACGGCCGCCTGTCACAAGTAATAAATTTTAACCCTTCATTTTGCTGATGCGCATGAGCATCTACTCCTCAGAGTATCGTCTCTTAGATGTACGAAAGCTTTTCTTGCTGATGCGCATGGATACCGGCTCTTCGAAGGAGTGTCTGTAGATGCGATGAAGCTCTATTCAACCGATGCACATGGTCATTACTTTAATAAAGTAACGACTGCAAGATGTGCTGAATTTTTTGCTAACGTGCAGGATTACTATGCCGTGCCTGCACAGATTCTCCTTCGCTGAAACGCAGTTCTGTTAAGTAGCATATGCGCAGATGCTTCCTTACTGAAACGTAGTGTTAAAGGCAGTATCTGTACGGATGCTAGCTTGCAAAAAAGCAGTGTTACTAGGTAGTACCTGTGCGGATGCTTGTTTTACTGAAACATATCTCAGACTTTTATTCTTATTTTTGTGTAGTTTCCGTGACCACCTCCCTCTTTAATAAGGTTCTCTATGACTTCTCCATCTGCACGCTAGGGACAAACGTCGACCAGGAGCTCGTCGAGCTAGCTAGGAGGTAGATCGCTGAAGATCAACCAGAGGGACGACTAGATTAGATACAGGAGCAGCATCTAGGTTATTTTTATTGTATGTTAGATCATGGCAGGCTGATACCCTCTCTTGACGTCGGCACAGGGATGCTAAAGTCTTAGTTCCTTTTTGGTGATCAGTTGGCCCTAAAGGAGACGAACCACCTTGCACTCAAGACAAACTGGTATTTTGAGAACAATGGCCTTCCCTTATCTGTTCCGGCGACCGAACGACACTTGCCGTTGTCCGTCTTTTCTTGTTTTGTCGAAAGATGACATATGGAGTGGAATCTGACCCCTAGTCAGGGGGGTCTAATCATGGGCCGCTTTATGGTAGACAAAAGTTCTAAGGTGAGGGATACTTTTACGTACGCTCGGGGCGGTGCATCGTATACCTTACGGGTGCTACTCCCTGGTCATAGGTTCAGCGATCTTCCCACGGATTTGCATCTATTCGAGGCTTCTATCTTTTCCAATAGGCTTCTGGCGGTCAGTTGTACGTACTCGACGGACTCCTACTGGGTCGACGACTGGGTTCACTCGGACAAAAAGTGGGGTGACTTGACTCGGTGGGTATTAGACACTTTTAAGGAGGATCTGAGTGGTACTGACTTACGCCGTGCCATAAAGGCTTCTGAATATGGAATCCCCATCAACCAGGCCTTGTTCTTGGCTTTGATAGAGTTGTATAATCACCATCCTGGGACTTTCTTTATGCCATATGGAGAGATAGAATTGGCTCTTCACGAGATGTTCGCCATTTCGAAACTACCTTGGGGGGAGCACCCGTATGAAGAGCTCATGGGGCTGGAAGGTAAATATCCTGAGATAATAGCTGTGTACAAAGATATGCTTTGCCATCATCAAGTGAGTATGCACCAGGACTCTGTAAAGGGTCAGCCTCACTTCAATGCATGGAAAAATTACTTCTTTAAGGAGGAACCGTCGAAACGTGGAACGCTTTGCTTTACCACTCCCAAGGCGTATACCACTACCAAGGTTGAGGGTATGATGGCGAAGGCAAAGGTTTTAGCTCCCCCGTTGGATGCTGAGGGGAAGCCCAACTCCATAGTTCGTAGCTATTTCTGTCAAAACTTGACCGCCGTGAGTCGGAAAGTGGCGCTAGCTGCCGTTCTAATGATGTGGCTGAGGAAAGCTGTGGTGCTTGGAGGCTCAGGCTCCATAGGGCAGCTCAGTAGGGAGCTTATCATGACGGCTGTGAGGTTGGCCTTCGGGCATTCTCTTACTTTGCTTCCTGCCATGGTGTGCAACACTCTTCGAGGCCTGTGGGAGCTCTTGAAAAAGATAACAGAGAATCGCGGGTGTGATAGAGAATTTCCCCGAGCAGAGCTACCCTACCATTATCTGATGGCCTGGTTAGCACTGCATCACACTGGTTTAATTATTTCAGACACCATAGACGGTCATTAGGAGGGGGACGCGACCTTGTGCAACTACCACAAAGCAAAGTAGGTCTACGATGGCGTCCCTGCCTGTAGAAGAGCATTAAACTGATTGGATGGCTACAACTTTACCAGGATCTTGCCTTTCTATGGCGGCTATCTGGCAGGTGAAGAGCTAGTTGACCGGGCTGAAGAAAGGTACACGCTAACTACCGGTGCTTTTCGTTGGTTGTTATCCATTCGTCCTTTGCTCCTAGTGTACCAGAGTCAGAACAAGGTATACTTGAGCCTTATTTGTCGAGCCACTTTGCACGATAGTTTGGCTACAACTAGACTATGATGAACAATCCAAGCTCGTGTCTTGGTTATGAAGGCAGCTTGTTGGATGGTGCCCTTGCATGGGGTTATTATAATGCTTGATTTACTGGACCAGCGTTTGCACTCCCTGAGATGCATTGGGAGCCCCGCATCTTGTATTTTACTGTAAAGTTTTATTGTTTGGTGAATAATTTCTCGTAAGGTTATAACCGAGAGCGGAGTTTTATTTTGGGTACGAAGTTTGAAAGGCCTCAGCGACTGTCTCAAGAGTTCGAAGCTACAGGGGGTAGGTCGTTGGATGATTCCAGTGCCTCTCGGGAGCGAAGGGAGGATGCAGCACCCCTGGATTCCTCGACGAAGCATCGGGCTTCCCCGGCGGCGAACCCTCCTCCTGCCAAGAAGATCAAATGGATGGCATTCAAGCGTCATGCTTCGTTGTGGCAGAGTGCACCGCCTGTTACATCAACTTCCCGGGTATATTTCAGTTTTCCTTTCATTCAGATTTTTACCCGCAACATTTTGCTTATCCTTGCTGTACTGGTGCAGACAAAGGAGAAGTCGAGGAGGTCAGAGGAGGATCACGTCCCTGAAGAGGACCCAACAGCCGCAGCAGCTGGAAACATTCGGCCAGAGGAGGTTCCTTCGCCTGTCTTATTTGATTATGAGACTCACGACTTTTCGGAGCTTATGGATTTCATCAAGAAGCGGCTTCGGTTGTGATACCCGGGGTTGGCCTCGCGTTTTCCGAAGGCATAGTTCGGGAACCTCGATTTGAGACGGGTTGTTCGGTCGAGGGTGCTGAAGGTACTGTCGCTATTTTTCCTAGGGAGCCTCATCTTCACGGAGGCAACACAAAAACAGTGTTAGAAGAATTAGCCCTGGCGTACATCAGACCTCGGCCCCGGGCGGTGGTTGAAGAGAATGTCAGAGATTCAGCGGCAGATATTACTAACGAGCTGGCTGGCCGAGCTAATGCAGCCGCTTACGAGCCGATTACTAAGGTTCCAGCCAAGGTAGTTACAAGAAGGGCGGTCGATGGTGCTGCTGATGAGCCCGTCGACGAAACCCTTAGGAGCTCGTCCAAGGAGACTAGGGAAGAATTGGTCGAGAAGACCACTAAGGAACTGGTTGAAGAACACTCCAATGTAGTCACTCCCGAACTGTCTGAAGAGGTTTCCCTCGAGCCACCTGCTATGGACTTGGTTGAGAAGACCGCGGATGAACCAACGCTGAAGCATCGGTCAGGAAGACTATTAAAGGGTTGGTTACACCGACCGTTGAGGAGACGGTCACTGAGATTGCTCAGGCTCCAGTTCACACAGCTTCGATCATGGAGTTGGTTAAAGAATTAGCGAGGGAGTCGGCTGAAGAGCCGGTTATACATCAGACAGTGTTAGCTTACACCGTCTCTGTACCGCCGACGACCTTTGCTCCAGTTGTGGCTCCACCTGCCCCGTCGCTTTCTATTGCGGCATTTCTGGTGACCCTAATGAGCTTGGTTGACAACGTATACTATGCTGACCTTATTTTCGACACAGTTTGTCATGCTTTGATGTGCGACATAGAGGGTGTCGTACGGGATAACCAATCGCTTAGACGGGCCAAGTCTATAGTGGGGGCCTAATTGGTGGCCTTGTGTGACCATCCAGAGTGTGAGGTGATGGCGGACGCGATAAAGGATTTGCTGGTAGAATTGGAAGCCATCGTCTCAGAGCTTCACAGTATTGAGCGCGGTCTTTCGACCCTGGCTGCTGTACAGGTAGAGAAAGTGGCCTCTGAAGTTTCCCAGCACGAGCAAAAATGTCAGGCCCTGTCTGTCAGACTTACCAAGGTTGAGGCCAAAATTGAAGTAGTGACCGACGCCGAAGAGGCTCAGGACTGCCGTCGTACAGCCTCGAAAGAACAGTGTGAGGCCTACTGGGAGCGGATCTGAAAGTTAGAGGAGACTTTGGCCCTTACCGAGAGTGAGTTTGAGAAGTCGAAGTATGAGCAGGAGGTCCTTCACCAACGCTCCGAGGCTCTGGCTCTAGAGAGGGAAATTATTGGCGTCCATCAGACAGGGCTGGCCCTTGCACGCCAAAACCTGTCTCAGCTCGAGGACGAAGCCGTTCGACGTCATGAGGCAGAGCATCGAGCCAAAGCACTGGTTGGGCCCCATGTAGCTCTTCTGAAGGGCTGGCTAGAAGAACTCCTGTATCAGTCTTCTCAATGCTAACATCCTATTGTCTTTTTGTCTCTCGCTTTTCTATAGACTCTTTTGTAGCAGAAGAAAGAAAAACCTTTCCATTTTATGAATAAAATTTTTGGCTTTATTTTTCTGCTTGTTTTTTGTTTTATACTTTCTTGTACAAGTGTGAGAATCCCCTCAAAGGTAGTATGACGTGATGGGATGGAGATAACTTTGCTGGGGATAGGGTGTTTTACTTAGAGGTTATATGGACATGGTAAACACAAAAATTTTAGTGGTAGGATCTTCCTTAGTCAGAGGTAATATGGACATGGCAATGATAGACTCTACGGGTGCATAGAACGACTCAGAGGTGATATGGATGCGAAAGGTTCTATAGATAATTATAAAAATCACGGGATATTGTCATGGAAGAGATGTATACTCAGAGGTAATATGGACATGGTAGGCACAATCTTCAATGAGGTGTAATATAACAATTCAGAGGTAGTATGGACGTGAAGTATTTTCTAGATAGTTATGACAATACGAGGTTATCATGGAAGAAACGACTACTCAGAGGTAATATGGACGTGGTAGACATGAAATTCGTTAGGGTGTAGAATAACAATTCAGAGGTAGTATGGACGTAAAATGTTTTCTAGATAGCTATGACAACACGAGGTTATCATGGAAGCAATGACTACTCAGAGGTAATATGGACGTGGTAGGCACGAACTTCGTTAGGGTGTAGAAAAATAATTCAGAGGAAGTATGGACGTGAAATATTTTCTCTACTGGGGGAATATAAAAGAGGTGAATTCGTTAATAGAATTCATGAACATCCGCGGAGGGGATGCAGAAATATATGTCGTTTTAGACCTCAGACATAGTATTTCTTTAGGAACTTGCCATTGATTGGCATCATTAGAAAGTCGCCGTTGGGTTTGTCCAGTCGGTAGGCACCATTGGAGTAGACCGTCTCTATGACGAATGGTCCTTCCCACTTGGGCTCGAACTTCCCAGCCGTCTTGTGAGTCATCACCATCGGTCTTCGAACTAGATAAGACGAGGTCACCCACTTGGAATGTTCTTTCCCGAACCTTTTTGTTGAAGGCCCCAAAAATTCAAGCTTGATAAAGCTCAATCCGTTGTTGAGCTAGCAGATGTTTTTCGTCTAAAACCTCCAACTCTTGTAGCTGCCGGCGTTGATTGTCTTCGTCAGTCAGCTGGTTGGTGATGGCTACCCGTAAAAATGGGATCTGAATCTCCAGAGGGAGCACCACCTCGCTCCCATAGACAAAGGAAAATGGTGTGTTACCCGTGGGTGTTCGGACTGTCCTGCGGTAAGCCCAGAGACATTCGCCCAGCTTCTTATTCCAGTCGTACTTATTAAAAGGTATGACTTTCTTGAGCAGCTTAACAATAGTCTTGTTGAATGCTTCAGCTAGTCCATTTGCTGCAGGATTGTAAGCCGTCGATAACACATTCCATATCCTATTCTTATCACAGAATCAATGGAATGCGTGGCTCACGAACTGAGGGCCATTATCATGGATTATCCTTCTGGAAACTCTAAAGCGGTATATGACGAGATACTTAACAAAGTTAATCACGTTCGAGTTTTCACCTCAGCCAGAGTAATGCTTCTGCCCACTTGGAAAAGTAGTCGGTGATGGTGAGGATGAACCGGTGTCCTTTAAAGGACGGTAGGCTAATCGGTCCAATGATGTTCATTCCCCATGCTTCAAACGGCCAGGCGATCGTCGTGAGGTATAGAAACTCAGAAGGTTGGTAGATGAAGTCAGTATGAAACTGACATACCCGGCACTTCTTTGCATAATCTATGGTATCTGCCATTATAGTAGGCCAGTAGTAGCCCATACGACGCAGTCTGTCCTACAACTTAGGACCAGACTGATGGACTCCACAGGTGCCATTATGCGTCTTTCGAAGTGCCTCTTGCGCTTCTGTATTGGATAAACATCGCAAGAGAAGCCCGTCGTATGAACGATGATACAATGTTTTGGTAGTCGTGTCGTAGAAGAACCGAAGAGAGCGTCTCTTGACAGAAGTAGCTTCCTTCGGGTCTTCGGGTACGATTCCGCAGACTTCATAGTCTATGAGCGGGAATTGCCAGTCTCGAACGTCAACATTATTGTCTATTTATATTGTGTAACTTAGATACGTACGTAGATTGTTCCTCGGGCAAACTAGCTCTCGACACATCACCGTGTTAGTATATTAGGTTCCAACAGAAGTTGCCAGAGAAGCGACGAGGCCAGCTAGTGCATCGGCCTCCAAGTTTTGTGACTACGGTACATGTTCTATAAAGACTGCAAGGGTAGTAATGATATCGAGTGCTACCTATGAAGAACAAATAGGCAACTCTAGAGGGGGTGAATAGAGTTTATGACAATAATGTCCAATTAAAAATTAAACTCTTTGACCAACAGTAAATAATCAGAGTAAATACGAAAATAGGAAAGAGCGAGAAAGCATACACAAACACAGCCGATTTTAATCTGGTTTCCCTCGTGGAGGACTAGTCCAGGCCTGAGAACTTTAGCTCAGGATTAAATTCACTATTTGTGAAATAGTAGTTACATCCCGTGCCTTTTCTTCGGAAGAGCACGTCAACTTCTTACAGAGATCGCAGTGGCGATGCTTGGAATTTTCCAAGCGACTTCTTGAACTCTTGCACAAACTCCTAACTGAAAAGTACTAAGCACTTTGAGGCTTAGAGAGCTTGTGGCTAGTAGATGAGAAGGGTATGGCTTGTATAAGGCTTTAGAGAGAAGAGAAGAGAAGATTGGATGATTGAAAATGGGAGAATTCATGGCCTATTTATAGGATACCATATAGGCAGAATTCAGCCAGAATTCTGGGTCAAATATTCAAAAATTTGGCCGTTGGACGACTTGAATCCAGCCAACTCTAAAAATTAGGGTTCTGGATTTTAGGAGACAGAGTTCAGCCTGAACTCTGTGTGGAGGCAGAGTTCGGCCCGAACTCTGTCTCCAGAGCACAGAACTGGTCCAATAGGTAAATGGGCTTATTTGGATTTTTGTGGAGCTTTTGATTTGAGGTATGGGTATAGGTTAAGTCTCAAATTGCTCAGTACGACTCAGTTTACATATGTCTAGACTCAATAAAAGTGTAAAATACAGACTTTAAATATTTAACATAGCAGGTGCGAGCTGTCGTCCGTCTTATACTGAGTTCAGTCTTCATGTGTCGTATTGAAATATTACAAGTATCATGTCGTCAATTGTATCAATATTTGTTTGACTGTGATTTTGTGTCAATAATCTCCCCCATATTGATAATTGACAAAATGATATTTGTATATTCAATATTCATACCTGGACACATTAAAGAGCAGTAGCGTAGCTCCCCCGTAATCAGTGCATAGCTATCAATAGCTCTCCCGTAAACATTGCTCTGTTTCTGTTGTCTTGATACAAACATTCTTTCCCAAAGCACAAATACACAATGATATGATGATGAATATAGCAAAAATATTTCTTTCCCTTTTGGCATTTATCAAACAACCAGAAATAATGACTGGCAAGCATACCAAAAATAATAATAATAAACTGCATAAACTGATAAATGGCAGAATAAAATGTCTCAAGAGTCACATAAAAAGTTCTAATACAACCAAAGAGCAGAATAAAAACAACTACGTCAACTAGAAATACAGAAAAAACATAAACTACGATCCTCAGCAGCAGCAGCAAGTAGAAATCCATATCCACATTCGAGCTCGTGAAGGCGCAGCGTCGTCGGATGGATCAGTGAAGGAACGACGAGGGTCCACGAAAGCTGCATCCGGATCCAGGTAGCGGATAACCCAAGGGTCATCGATACGGTATCCATCGTGAGCAGGGTCCCGCTCCATAGGAATAGGCATAGAAGGATGCCGGGATATAGAGTATCGAATATCGTGCAGTGAGTTTGTCACGACCCGATCCTAAAGTAATGGGTCTAGTCGGATCATGCCCAGCCTGTACCGTTATGAGACGGCGACAGTAAGCTCTATCAAGCAGTGTAACACAACATGCAGAAACATCTAACGGAAATAAAATATTTTTATTTGTCACGTCCCGCTTCCCGAATGGAAGGGTGACGTCATAACACATCCCCAGGCTACGCGCCGAAATTCGCGATTGTCGCCTGTAAACATCAGCAGAATGGAAAATACAAGAAATTACATGGTATTAAAATATAGTGTAGTAATATTACAGGGAACTTTTCCAACAATACTATCACAGATTATTACAAAAATAGAATTGCAAAATGACAACGATACTGCTGGTCCTAATTGTGGATAGCCAGACAGTTACTCCTCGTTGTAATGCGGCGGTACCTCGGCGGAGGCGTCTTCTTCTTCTTCACCTAGTGAACAAATACTAGGTCGTTTAGAAAACGACGAGCAAGTCCTCGGCCAAGAACGGTAAAAGTTAAACAAAATAATGAAGATGTAGTTTTAAAAGAAGAGACATGGTATACTAAATTGCACTGCTATATATATATATATATATATATTAGTAAAACATGAATGAAGATCAATATCCTACTCCATGAATAATAAGATTTCCGAGCTTCCCTTGAGCTTTTAATAGGAATTGCTTCCCTTGAGCAATTAATGACACTGCCTACTTGCAATAGGCAGCGTTGTTTTCTGGAGTAAGACTTGAAGATATGCAGTTTGAGAACAATACTCTGAATAATCCTCTAAATATTTCCCGTGAACAATCCCGTTAACCTGGGATCAGGTTGTAATTTCCGAGCCTCCCTTGGGCTAAAAGGACATCTATTGATGTTACTGTCAAATAGATGAAATTGATTCACGAGCCTCCCTTGGGCTAGTACACCCTAGTCGCAACTAGATGTACTGATTCACGAGATTCACGAAATACTGATCAGCTTTTGTTATTTATGTTACGGGATATCTAGGGATATTCAGTTGTTCTCCCCTCCCAAATGCTTTCTAAAATAAGAAATTTCTAAAAATCTCCGGAAGTCGAAAATTTGTCTATCTCCTAAATTTCTCAAAAATTTTGGCAGAGTCCCCTTTGTATTTAGGAGCCCCGAAAATTTCAAGAAACAATTATGTATGATGAAAGAAAAATACGGGCTCGCCGACCCCTTCGGTGGAGCAACTCTCAACACCGGAACCACGCAAGTAAGTATTGGGCTCGCCGACCCCTTCGGTGGAGCAACTCTCAACACCGGAACCACGCAAGTAAGTATTGGGCTCGCCGACCCCTTCGGTGGAGCAACTCTCAACACCGGAACCACGCAGGGAATAAAAGAACAAAAGGAATTGGAGATTTATACCTGAGCAAGCATTGATTACCTTTTCTTTAGCAATAAATCAATTTGCGGCTTGCTATTAGCTTTGCGATTTGTCGCATAGAGCAAAATTTTTCCAACTATGCAGGACTTTATATAACTATATGTGTACAGGTATGTATATGTATATATGTATGTATATATATGTAGATATATATATATAAGGAGATATACATATATATGTATGTATGTATATATATATTTGTATGTAGATATATATATATATGTATATATATATATATGTACATGTATGTATATATGTATATAGATATATATATGTATATGTAATGTATGTATATTTGTATATATGTATATGTATGTATACATATGTATGTAGATATATATTTATATATATATACATATATATATATATGTATATGTATGTATACATATATAGTATGACGGAATTTAAACCAAATGAAATTCTTCCATAATAAATGCATGAAGCAGGAAATAAAAGAGATAAACGGGAATTATTTCTAACTATAAATATACACAAAACTACATAGTGAGTAGAGAGAAACAGGGTCCCTCTTACCTTTCCGGCGTACGGTCCAGTTGTTCAGTTCCAAATTTTTTTTTTTTATGACAACTTACCATTGGAGAGTCCCATATGTTCATATATGTTTGTGTGTTCGAGTTCAAGTAGTTCAAGTCCACAACTTGTTCCCGTGACAAGTCATAACACCAGTTCCAGTGCCGAATTTAGTTGTTTTGCTTATGTTTATTAAAATTGAACACTTACTAGAAATTAAAATTAAAATATCTCAAATTGGATTAAATATTATTAAAATTTCAGAATTTGCTTAATTCATGATTAGGGATAATTCTTTAATCTTTATTCCAAACAAAAAAAAAATATTACGAGATGAAGAAATTAATATATAACAAGAAATTCAGATTTTTAACGGGTTAATCTATACAAATTTTGTTTCCTAATATTACCAAAACTTGACACAAAAATTTTGTATGATCATAGCACAATTTCAGAATTAAATGTAACTTATAATAATAGTTCTTATTAACCTAGATGAAAAAATTTTAGAGAAGAGGAAGAGGAGAGGAGAGGACTTGCCTTGGGTTGGGAATGACCCAAAATTCTCCACAAGCCCTAATATTGAAATCAATAGTAAACAACAAGCTTGTTAGTATTCAAACCTAGTTATAATAGGAATAAAGGAGAGGTTGGGGAAGAAGAAGTAGTTACCTAGGTTTTTTTTTTTTTTCTTTTCTTCTTGGAGATTGAGAGTGGAGGAGAAAGAGGAAGGAGATGGAGATGATGGAGTGGAGGAGGAGGTGGCCGAGAGGGGCGGCCGGCGGCGGCAGCGGGCGGCGGGCGGCGGCAGGCGGCGGCGGGCGGCAGCGGGCGGTCAGCAGGGAAGAGGGGGGTCGGGTGAGTGTTTTGTTTGTTTTTTTTTTTTTTTTCTTTTTTCTTTTTCTTTCCTCTCTCTTTCTTAAGTGTGTGTGTGTGTATATATATAGGGAGAGGGGGGGGTTGAGGTGCTGGTGGAGTTGGGCTTTTGTGTGTGTGTGTGTTTTTTTTTTTTTGTGTTAAGGGGGGTTTATATAGAAGGGTGAGATGGTGAGGTGTCCCCCCCCATTAAATACATGGGGGACACCTCTCCTTCTCCAATCTTCTTTATTCAAAATTTATTTATTCTTTTTTTTTCAAATAAGATTAATAATAATAATAATAATAATAATAATAATAATATTAAGAGTATTACAAATCTACTCCCCTTAGAAAAATTCCGTCCTCGGAATTTGAAATAACTAGTACAACAATTTATTGCTAACCTGGATTAGGGAATAGATACGGATATTGCTTCCGCATATCTTCTTCCTTCTCCCAAGTTGAATCTCCAAGCAAATCCTTGCTCCACGCGACCCGTACTAGTGGAATGACCCGATTACGGAGTACCTTTTCTCTTCGATCCAAGATCCCAACGGGTCTCTGTTCGATCCGTAGTGTAGGTCCAACGATGATTTCTGAATGATCGAGTATATGGCTTGGATCAGACACATATCTTCGTAATTGGGAAACATGGAATACATTGTGGACTCCCTCTAGTGTTGGGGGTAAGGCAAGCCGATATGATACATTCCCCACTTTTTCCAGTATGTCGAAGGGCCCAATGTATCTCGGACCCAGTTTTCCTCTGGTCCCAAATCTGATGGTTCCCTTAGTTGGTGAAATCTTCAGAAAAACATGATCTCCAGGTTGAAATGGTATTTGATCCAGCCAAAATTCACATTTACTAAGCTTGGCATATAATTTTTCCTCCCGCAAAGTTTGCAATACTATCCTCAAGTGCTTTTCATGCTCCTCTTCACTTTTGGAGTATATAAGAATATCATCAATGAATACAATCACAAATTTGTCCAGATATTGATAAAATACTCGATTCATCAGGTCCATAAATATAGCTGGTGCATTTGTCAACCCGAATGGCATAACTAAGAATTCGTAATGCCCATACCGAGTCCTAAATGCAGTCTTTGGAATATCTTCTTTCTTTACCTTTACTTGATGATATCCGGATCTTAAATCAATTTTTGAAAATACCCTTGCTTCTCCCAACTGATCAAACAATTGATCGATCCTAGGTAAGGGATATTTATTCTTGATGGTAACCTCATTCAAAGCCCTATAATCAATTACTAGGCGTAGGGTACCATCCTTCTTTTTCACGAATAATATCGGTGCACCCCATGGCGAAGCGCTAGGCTGAATAAATCCCTTGGATAATAATTCTTTTATTTGTTTGTTTAACTCAGCCAGCTCCTCCTTGTTCATTGGGTATATCTTTTTGGCTATGGGTGCAGCTCCAGGTATTAAATCTATAGAGAATTCTACAGCTCTATCTGGGGGTAGCCCTGGCAATTCTTCTGGGAATACGTCCTTAAATTCTTCTACTACCCTGGGAAAGATTTGCTCTGCCACTCCTTGCAGCAGTACTGGCAATTCAAATTTCTCTAATTCTTCTGCATTGAATTCATTCTGGTTCCTTACAAATTCACAAAATTCTCCGTCAGGGAGTTGAAAAGAAACTTTCCCCTGACCGCAATCTATGTTGGCTGATGTTGCAGTTAGCCAATCCATACCCAATATTATATCATAGTTGCTTGTTGGGAAAACGAGCAACCGGGTACGAAAAGCTCCTCCACCCAATTTTATGGAACATCTATTACATACCCGACTGACTTCTACTACTCCATTACCGGTGAGGACTTTCAGTGATTTAGGCAAAGGTTGTGATTCTATTTCACGTTGTGATATAAAAGAAGATGCTATAAATGAATGGGTAGCCCCGGAATCAAATAATACTGATGCTGGATATGCAGAAATTAAAATAGTACCTGAAATTACTTCTCCGGGAATATTAGCGTCTTCGGCTCCCATCACAAATGCTTGCCCTTGCTTATTCCTTTTCTTGTTATTATTTTGGACTTGAGTCGCCCGTTGTGCCTGTTGAAATTGATATGCCTGAGGTGCATAGGGCGGCCTATACTGATTTCCATAAGCCATGGCTGCTTGTGACGTTGGTGCCTGCATCATAGGTCGAGGTTGGGTTCCTTGAACTGGAGGTCGATATCCCTGATTGAAGCTTTGAGTGATTGCCCCAGTTGCAAGTATTTGAGGGCATTGATTTGTTAGATGGTTTCCTGCTCCACACTTCAAACAAAGCCCAAATCTCTTCCTACATACATTTATTCTATGGCCTGGTTTGTGGCAGTAATTACAGACAACGGATCTGTCTTGGTTGCCGTTCTGAGGACGCTTAGGCGGTCCCTGCCAATGATTCTTGGAGGATGCCCCCTCCTCAAAAGTCCTCTTAGGTTGTGGAGACCGGAAAGGTTGTTCTTCTTTTAGTATCCTTTCTTGGTCTCGAGCAGCTTCTGTTGCTTCTGAAAATGTTCGGCACCTATAAGAGGCGACCCTACTTTTCAGTTGGGTCCCAAGTCCTTCTACGAACCTGGATATCTTTGTGTCTTCATCTGCTATCATGTTGGGGGCAAATCGACTAAGCCGGGAAAATTCTGCTACGTACTCATCAACTGTACGTCTTCCCTGTTTCAGGTAGTTGAACTGCCGTTCTAATTCTATCCGTGCAGACTTGGGATAGAATCTGTCTTCAAATCTCTTCTTGAATTCTGCCCATGACATAACCTCGTCAGAATCCTCAGGGTATTCGGCACTCCACCAGTATCCAGCTATGTCTTCCAGCTGGATGCGGATTGCTGGCACCATGTCCTCAGGCTTAACTTTGGCAGCCTTCATTAAGCCTTCAATGGTTCTCAGCCATTGACTTGCTTCCATTGCATTTTCAGTCCCCTTAAACTTGGGTGGCCTAAGATCCCTGAATTCCTTTAGGGTTTTATCCTTGGTATTATTTGAATTCTGCATTTGTTCTAGAATCGTAGCATTTGTGGCATGGGCAGCATTGGCCTGTTGACTATTGGATTCCAGGAGTTGCTGGAATAATCGGAACATGTCTGCCACGGTTGGCTCAGTCGACGTTTGAGATTGTGTATTGTTTGATTGATCGTGATTGTCCATATCCTGAAATAAAGACACAATCCCTCAGGCTCGCAATGTTTATTTACAACAAGGCATACAGCAGAGTCATATATATCGTTAAAAGAGAGTATTACAAAAAGTGGTTCCCACTCTCAATTCTACATTTGTTTACATCCATTTCCATCTAACCTACTTATGTCACTCCACCGCCCCAAAATGTGACACAGTATCTATCTTTAACTATCCTTTCTTGTATACGCATCTGCTGATTTCAGAATACCACACAGCAGACAAAAAGATTCCTTCTTTACTGTACATAATGTTGGTTAGGTTTTTCTTATTCTATGGCCTCGATGATGATTCTGTCCTCAGTGAGGATGTCAACTTCTGGATGGAGTCTTTCAAAATCATCTAAGGTACCCTCATATCCATGCAGTCCGATATAAATACGGTTTGGGTCTCGGACATGCAGGCAGTAAGTTATATTGGCCTGATATACTTCGGCTCCGTCTTCAATGTCCCTGACAATGGGACGCGTGACTGCATAGAATATTTGATAAACATGGATATCGTACCAGTCAGGTGCGTTCCACATTAGTCTGGCATAGCGCTGGTATAAGTATATAGTGTAATCACTTCCGTCCCATTCCAAACTTGGCATAAATAGATCCATTCCTACATTCATAGTATCTTTAAGAAAATATTTACCAAGAATAAAATATAGGAAAGGCATATTTATTTATAGATAGCATAACATGCTTCTGCTATATATATATACATAAGCTACATACATTCATATGTTACTTACCTATTAGTGCCTAATACTTATTTTACATATCTCATTACATATATTCACACACACCCTATACAAAGTCAAGGATCTAATACTTGTTTACATAATTATATTTATACATCTTCTTCTTGCTGGAGGGTTTTCTAAATCCACATACGTCTTATATTTAGAATCCTTGCTTCTGGGTGGGCCTGCTTCCATTCTTCTAGTGTACCATTGCGTTCATTCTCTGGACCTTCCGATGGTTCTGCCTTGATTAATACATAACAGTGCACTGTATTATAATATACTTTCCTTTCGTCCACTATATCTGTCACTACTGGGTACTTCAGCTCGTAGTGTACTCCATAAGCTTCTATCATTCCCCTTGGAGCTACTTTCCACATCTTCCTTACAAATGCATAATACTCATCCAGGCTGTGACTACCATTTCCTAATCTTGCAAAGGGTACGAAGCGGGACATGATCTACATTAAGAATTTCTTGAGTCAATATCTATTTACTAAGACTAAATAGTTGGCTAGAAAAGAGGAAATCAGCTACTATCTATTGATACTGCCTCCTTAGAGATTCCTAGAGCGTGATTGGGACTCATCGTGCTCCTTATGATTCTATAACCTACGTTTTGTCCGAACCTATGTCTTATCCTAGATTTTCCATTCTTGCTGACCTGCATGGGCCACCACTAAAAAGACGTGTCACGTCCCGCTTCCCGAATGGAAGGGTGACGTCATAACACATCCCCAGGCTACGCGCCGAAATTCGCGATTGTCGCCTGTAAACATCAGCAGAATGGAAAATACAAGAAATTACATGGTATTAAAATATAGTGTAGTAATATTACAGGGAACTTTTCCAACAATACTATCACAGATTATTACAAAAATAGAATTGCAAAATGACAACGATACTGCTGGTCCTAATTGTGGATAGCCAGACAGTTACTCCTCGTTGTAATGCGGCGGTACCTCGGCGGAGGCGTCTTCTTCTTCTTCACCTAGTGAACAAATACTAGGTCGTTTAGAAAACGACGAGCAAGTCCTCGGCCAAGAACGGTAAAAGTTAAACAAAATAATGAAGATGTAGTTTTAAAAGAAGAGACATGGTATACTAAATTGCACTGCTATATATATATATATATATATATATATATATTAGTAAAACATGAATGAAGATCAATATCCTACTCCATGAATAATAAGATTTCCGAGCTTCCCTTGAGCTTTTAATAGGAATTGCTTCCCTTGAGCAATTAATGACACTGCCTACTTGCAATAGGCAGCGTTGTTTTCTGGAGTAAGACTTGAAGATATGCAGTTTGAGAACAATACTCTGAATAATCCTCTAAATATTTCCCGTGAACAATCCCGTTAACCTGGGATCAGGTTGTAATTTCCGAGCCTCCCTTGGGCTAAAAGGACATCTATTGATGTTACTGTCAAATAGATGAAATTGATTCACGAGCCTCCCTTGGGCTAGTACACCCTAGTCGCAACTAGATGTACTGATTCACGAGATTCACGAAATACTGATCAGCTTTTGTTATTTATGTTACGGGATATCTAGGGATATTCAGTTGTTCTCCCCTCCCAAATGCTTTCTAAAATAAGAAATTTCTAAAAATCTCCGGAAGTCGAAAATTTGTCTATCTCCTAAATTTCTCAAAAATTTCGGCAGAGTCCCCTTTGTATTTAGGAGCCCCGAAAATTTCAAGAAACAATTATATATGATGAAAGAAAAATACGGGCTCGCCGACCCCTTCGGTGGAGCAACTCTCAACACCGGAACCACGCAAGTAAGTATTGGGCTCGCCGACCCCTTCGGTGGAGCAACTCTCAACACCGGAACCACGCAGGGAATAAAAGAACAAAAGGAATTGGAGATTTATACCTGAGCAAGCATTGATTACCTTTTCTTTATCAATAAATCAATTTGCGGCTTGCTATTAGCTTTGCGATTTGTCGCATAGAGCAAAATTTTTCCAACTATGCAGGACTTTATATAACTATATGTGTACAGGTATGTATATGTATATATGTATGTATATATATGTAGATATATATATATAAGGAGATATACATATATATGTATGTATGTATATATATATTTGTATGTAGATATATATATATATGTATATATATATATATATGTACATGTATGTATATATATGTATATAGATATATATATGTATATGTAATGTATGTATATTTGTATATATGTATATGTATGTATACATATGTATGTAGATATATATTTATATATATATACATATATATATATGTATATGTATGTATACATATATAGTATGACGGAATTTAAACCAAATGAAATTCTTCCATAATAAATGCATGAAGCAGGAAATAAAAGAGATAAACGGGAATTATTTCTAACTATAAATATACACAAAACTACATAGTGAGTAGAGAGAAACAGGGTCCCTCTTACCTTTCCGGCGTACGGTCCAGTTGTTCAGTTCCAAATTTTTTTTTTTATGACAACTTACCATTGGAGAGTCCCATATGTTCATATATGTTTGTGTGTTCGAGTTCAAGTAGTTCAAGTCCACAACTTGTTCCCGTGACAAGTCATAACACCAGTTCCAGTGCCGAATTTAGTTGTTTTGCTTATGTTTATTAAAATTGAACACTTACTAGAAATTAAAATTAAAATATCTCAAATTGGGTTAAATATTATTAAAATTTCAGAATTTGCTTAATTCATGATTAGGGATAATTCTTTAATCTTTATTCCAAACAAAAAAAAAATATTACGAGATGAAGAAATTAATATATAACAAGAAATTCAGATTTTTAACGGGTTAATCTATACAAATTTTGTTTCCTAATATTACCAAAACTTGACACAAAAATTTTGTATGATCATAGCACAATTTCAGAATTAAATGTAACTTATAATAATAGTTCTTATTAACCTAGATGAAAAAATTTTAGAGAAGAGGAAGAGGAGAGGAGAGGACTTGCCTTGGGTTGGGAATGACCCAAAATTCTCCACAAGCCCTAATATTGAAATCAATAGTAAACAACAAGCTTGTTAGTATTCAAACCTAGTTATAATAGGAATAAAGGAGAGGTTGGGGAAGAAGAAGTAGTTACCTAGGTTTTTTTTTTTTTTTTTTCTTTTCTTCTTGGAGATTGAGAGTGGAGGAGAAAGAGGAAGGAGATGGAGATGATGGAGTGGAGGAGGAGGTGGCCGAGAGGGGCGGCCGGCGGCGGCAGCGGGCGGCGGGCGGCGGCAGGCGGCGGCGGGCGGCAGCGGGCGGTCAGCAGGGAAGAGGGGGGTCGGGTGAGTGTTTTGTTTGTTTTTTTTTTTTTTTTTTTTTTTTTTTTCTTTTTCTTTCCTCTCTCTTTCTTAAGTGTGTGTGTGTGTATATATATAGGGAGAGGGGGGGTTGAGGTGCTGGTGGAGTTGGGCTTTTGTGTGTGTGTGTGTTTTTTTTTTTTTTGTGTTAAGGGGGGTTTATATAGAAGGGTGAGATGGTGAGGTGTCCCCCCCCCATTAAATACATGGGGGACACCTCTCCTTCTCCAATCTTCTTCATTCAAAATTTATTTATTCTTTTTTTTTTCAAATAAGATTAATAATAATAATAATAATAATAATAATATTAAGAGTATTACATTATTAAACTAAAACTGGTCTTAAATAGAAATAAAACAACAACACAATTCATTTTATTACAACTGTTCTGAAAATAAAGAAAAAAAAGTACTAAGCCAACAATCTAGGGTTCTGGGATTCCTGGTTCAGTCTCTGTGGGACCCAAGTCTGTCTCGTAGAAAGTGCAATAAGGTAGCTCCTCTTCGACGCTGTCACCTAAAAATGTTGGGTCTCCAGTCAGGAGTGAACAACAAACATATTTCCTCCACATCTAGCATTTGTAAATTAATAATAAATGAAAAATACGAGACAGTTTAAGAAATAATATATTTTTGTATTTAATAGTAAAAAGAGACCGGCAAGCAAGATGATGTCAATTTACAGCATTATGCAATACTAAGCTAGTGTTTTGAGTATATAACAGGGCCTGTGACCGACTGGTGATGCAATATGTATACTAACATTTTGGCCAAAACGAATAGTATATGGTACGACTCAACCCACAGTGAGGTTGGGGTTAGCACAGACAAGTAACGAGCAAGATTTTGGCTTTGGTTACAGATGTTATACTACTCCCCTAAGCAATCCCCAAGTCAATGAGTCAATAAGTCAATCCAGCAATCCGTCAAGAGTTCGAGAGAACTCTACGGTGAATCAGTGTCACTATACTACATGTAATCAACTGATGCATACATTTAATTATTAAAATAAAGACATAGATATCACTACCAAAATACAGTAATTTAGCGACTGAATATTAGCGACGGAACTTTTCCGTCGGCTTTCGCGACGGCTTTGTGGCAGCTAGCCGACGGAATTCCGACGACAGGCCGTTACATTTTTTATTTTATTTTTAGGAAGAGGAAAGGTCGTACATCCGACGCTAGGGCGTCAGAGATATAGCGACGGATTACTAGCAGTCGCTATTCAGTCGACTACTTGGCGGGAATTGTGTTGAGAATTGGCGGGACAATTCTCTGACTACGTACCGACGGATATTCAGTCGACAAGTATCAAATATAGCGACTAACGGGAGACGGACGACAGTTCTTCGCGAGTCCGTCGCTAAATATATGTTCCAGACTTAAAACAAAACGGCGGAAGGAACTTTTCGTATTCCTCCCAAATTCACTCTCTCTCCCCCCTCTCTCTCTCTCTCTCACCTGCGGCTTCGGTGATCGACGTCGGCGTCGACGTCCTCTCCTCTCTCTCTCCAAAGGTAATCCCCTCTCTCTCTCTCTCTCGATCTCTCGCGGTATCGTAGGGGCAGCGGGGGCGACGGGCTTGGGACGGGGGCATCGGGGGCTGGGCGGCGGGCTTGGGACGGGAGGCTTTGGTCGGGGGCTGGGCGGCGGGCTTGGGGCGGGGGCGTCGATCGGGGGCTGGGCGGCGGGCTCTGGTCGGGGAGGGCGGCGGGCTTGGGACGGGGGCGTCGTGGGCTGGGCGGCTGGCATGGGGCGGGGGCGTCGGGGGCTGGGCGGCTGGCTTGGTGCGGGGGCGTCGGGGGCTGGGCGGCAGGCTTGGGACGGGGGCGTCGATCGGGGGCTGGGCGGCGGGCTTGGGGCGGGGGCGTCGGGGTCTGGGCGGCTGGCTTGGGGCGGAGGCGTCGGGAGCTGGGCGGCGGGCTTGGGACGGCGGGCTTTGGTCGGGGACGGGGCGGCGGGCTTGGGGCGGGGGCATCGTGGGGAATACTCTGAGATATCCATAGACGGGGACGGGGACGGGGGCTGGGCGACGGGCTTGGGGCGGCGGACTTTGGTCGAGGGCGGCAGGCTTTGGTCGCGGGCGGCGGGAGGCTTTGCTTCTCAAATTCATCTGAGTTTATATATTGACTAAATAATGTGTTATCCATATCGGGTGTTATCCATTAGTTTGGTGGTGTTTGGATTAGTAAATGTGAATATGGGGTTTGGGTTCATGGTGTATATGTTCACTATCTCATTGTGTATCAGTTGTGTGCTTCTATATAGATGTATATATCTATACATCTAACTGTGATATACATATGTGTATGTGACAATCTCAGTTAGCGACGGACTAGTGACCGGTTAGCGACGGATATTTCCAGCTCCATTTGCATTAATCTACGGTACGACATGGTGATCAGGACATAGTCCCTGCAGCCATTCGACTGGCGAGGCAGAAACTATGTAGCCGTAGATAAAGTTGACTGTCCTCCGACCCTCATCCCTCGACAATGATGATACGACAACCTATCACTATATCTTATATAGTATTAGATGATGTCTTAGTATTACATTATGTGAGTTCATCTTGATTCTGTTATATATCATTCGGATACTAGATACGATAAGATCATATACTACACGATATATATACAGAATATAGATGATTCACAGTAATGTATGCTAGAATAAATTTTGGGTTGTGTTCTGAGCCATCCGTTCTCACACTTAAAACACATAGGAATTAGTAGTGTGAGAGCATCGGAGAGAGTGAGAGCGCAGGAGGAGGAAGGAGAGAGAGAGAGAGAGTAAAATGGTACGACATGGTGAAGTAGTACTGTATTTTGGCTCCAGTTCCAGCTCCATTTACATTAATCTACGGTATGACATGGTGATCAGGACATAGTCCCTGCAGCCATTCGACTGGCGAGGCAGAAACTATGTAGCCGTAGATAAAGTTGACTGTCCTCCGACCCTTATCCCTCGGCAATGATGATACGACAACCTATCACTATATCTTATATAGTAGTAGATGATGTCTTAGTATTACATTATGTGAGTTCATCTTGATTCTGTTACATTCTTCAGATACTAGATACGATAAGAACATATACTACACCATATATACAGAATATAGATGATTCACACTAATATATGCTAGAATGAATCTTGGGTTGTGTTCTGAGCCATCCGTTCTCATACTTGGCAAAAAATCAAATTTTTTGTACTTTATCTGCTTTCGAAAATGTACTTAAATTACATGATGGTTCCTTTAGTCAGCTTGCTTATGTTATAATTATATTATTTGTGAATATCAATCTTACCAGATGGCACCCATGACCCGAGGAGCGGCACGTCGTTTGAGGGAAACAGTGAATGCTGAGGTGGCTCCTCCTACAGTTAAGGAGGAAGTGGCATCGGTAGCTAGTGAGACCGGAAGTTCTATTCATCCAGCACCGGTAGCTAGTGAGACCGGGAGTTCTATTCATGCAGCACTTGCAAGGGACCACATCCATCCAAACGCCGTCGATCCCACTTTTTTGAGGTGGTTGCGTGATCGTATCACTGAGCGTTTGCGTGAGCTGCGTGGTTCTCATTAGCTATTAGTACTTATTTGTATTGGACTATTTGTATTGGGTTGTTTTTGTATTAGACTATTTGTATTGGACTACATATATGAATTAGTACTGTGTTAATCTCTGGATTATATTGGACTACGACATGGTGATCAGGACATAGTCCCTGTAGCCATTCGACTAGCGAGGCAAAAATTATGTATCCGTAGATGAAGTTGACTGTCCTACGACCCTCTTTCCTCGGTAATGATGATACGACAACCAACCAGAGAGGATACTCTGAGAGATCCATCTGAGTAGGACGTATACTCTGAGAGATCACCTTTACAAGAATGATATCAGTAGTGGAATTGAGTGTTGGAGGAAATATTATCAGAGTATACGTCCTACTCACTCAATCCCACTACTGATATCATTCTTGTAAAGGTGATCTCTCAGAGTATACGTCCTACTCAGATGGATCTCTCAGAGTATCCTCTCCGGTTGGGTTGTATTCTGAGCCATCCGTTCTCACACTTAAAATACATATGAATTAGAACTGTGTTTTGTATTTTCGGCAAACCCAGGGATTTAATTCTGTATTTTATATTTTGGTTTCTGTATTTTGGCTCCATCTCTATTTGCATTAATCTACGGTACGACATGGTGATCAGGACATAGTCCCTGCAGCCATTCGACTGGCGAGGCAGAAACTACGTAGCCGTAGATAAAGTTGACTGTCCTCCGACCCTCATCCCTCGACAATGATGATACGACAACCTATCACTATATCTTATATAGTAGTAGATGATGTCTTAGTATTACATTATGTGAGTTCATCTTGATTCTGTTACATTCTTCAGATACTAGATACGATAAGAACATATACTACACCATATGTACAGAACATAGATGATTCACACTAATGTATGCTAGAATGAATCTTGGGTTATGTTCTGAGCCATCCGTTCTCACACTTGGAGATACATCGAATTATAACGACGGATATTAGGTTACTCTTCAGGATAATTGATGTCTATTTTATATTAATTTGGTTTGGTCTATATGATTCTTGGATAATTGGTGTGTATTAAATTCGTATGTGGATATTTGGTCTATGTGATTCTTGGATAATTGGTGTGCATTATATATTTGGTCTATGTGATTGTTGGATAGTATATATTGGTTTGGTTTATGCATATTTTTGTGAACAGGGAAAGTGCTGCAATTTTTTTTCCAAAAATCTCAGTTAGCGACGGACTAGTGACGGGTTAGCAACGGATATTTCTAGCTCCATTTACATTAATCTACGGTACGACATTGTGATCAGGACATAGTCCCTGCAGCCATTCGACTGGCGAGGCAGAAACTATGTAGCCGTAGATAAAGTTGACTGTCCTCCGACCCTCATCCCTCGGCAATGATGATACGACAACCTATCACTATATCTTATATAGTAGTAGATGATGTTTTAGTATTACATTATGTGAGTTCATCTTGATTCTGTTACATTCTTCAGATACTAGATACGATAAGAACATATACTACACCATATGTACAGAACGTAGATGATTCATACTAATGTATGCTAGAATGAATTTTGGGTTGTGTTCTGAGCCATCCGTTCTGATCAAGCATCTTCCTTCTCTTCTCCTCTCCTCCACCATGGCTCTGGAACCATCTGCTCCTCCCTACTTCTCTTCTTCTTATTTGACTCTCTCAGCCATATATGATATCCACCTCAAGTGTAGAGTCGGGGGAGAAGAAGTGGGCAGAAAGAGGAGGGAGAGGCAGCACAGCCGGTGGCATGACCCGTAGGAAGTACAGATGTTTTCTTCAACATCCGTAGGAGAACTATAAGGATATATCTTTTCACAACATGTCACCTTGTCAAAGATCCTTAATGTGAATATCAAGTTACCGGGGTGTCGGAAGACTAACATGTCATAATTTTTTAAGCTGTGTGTTTTGATATAATCCTTACAACTCTTTCCTCCTATGTAGTAATCTTGTATTACTACATAGCAGGAAAGAGTTTGGAGGATTATGTCAAAACACACGGCTTAGAAAATTATGACATGTTAGTCTTCCGATACCGCGGTAACATGGTTGTCACATTAAGGGTCTTTGACAAGGTGATATGTTGTGAAAAGATATATCCTTATAGTTCTCCAACGGATGTTGAAGAAAACTTCTGTACTTCCTCCGGGTCATGCCGCCGGCTGTGCTGTTTCCCCCTCCTCTTCCTGCCCACTTCTTCTCTCCCGACTCTACATTTGAGGTGGATATCATATGTGGCTGAGAGAGTCAAATAAGAAGAAGGGAAGTAGCGAGGAGCAGATGGGTTTAGAGCCATGGTGGAGGAGAGGAGAAGGAAGATGCTTGATCAGAACTTGAGGTGGAAAAGTTGTGACGTTGATGGCGTGAGAGAGGGAGAGGGTGAATGGAGGGAGGGAAGTGGCTGCATGCCTTTGGCTTACTCGAGCGGTATTTGTCCTCCGACCCTCATCCCTCGGCAATGATGATATGACAACCTATCTCTATATCTTATATAGTAGTAGATGATGTCTTAGTATTATATTATGTGAGTTCATCTTTATTTTGTTACATTCTTCAGATACTAGATACGATAAGAACATATACTACACCTGTACAGAACATAGATGATTCACACTAATGTATGCTAGAATGAATTTTGGGTTGTGTTCTGAGCCATTCGTTCCCATACTTGGAAATTAAGCATGTGAAATAGAATTGATTATGTTTAGTTTGTCTTACGATACAGATTTTCACATCCAAATTGAAATGGATCGTTACTTCGTTGATCGTACATGGATGTACTAGCGGATCAACCTCCTGGACCGTAGGTACTTATAAGTATTGACCGTATCGGATTAGTATCGATCTATCGTTTTGGTATGGGCCGTATCGGTTGGTATTGGTCTTAGCGAATTGGTATCGTCCTATCCGATATGTATCGACCGTATAGTTAGGATTCATATTGGCCTTATCGATTTGGTATCGGTCATATCCGATAGGTATCGGCCGTGTTGGATTATTATATACCATTTTGGATTAGTATCGTGGAAGGTTTAGTAACAACTGTACTTGGATTTCTCTCTTCTAGAGCTAGATTACCATTGCAAGAGAGTCACGAGAGCGTAGCTGGCCAGTTACAGAACATACATACTTCCTTTTCAATCTCGCTTTTCCTGATGGAAAAGAAAGTATGTATGTTACTGTAACTGGCCAATCACGATCTGGTGACTCTCTTGCAATGGTATTCTAGCTCGAGAAGAGAGAAATCTAAGTACAGTTGTTACTAAACCTTCCACGATACTAATCCGAAATGGTCTATACTAATCCAACACGGCCGATACCTATCGGATATGACCGATACCAAATCGATAAGGCCAATATGAATCCTACCTATACGGCCGATACATGTACATATCGGATATAGGACGATACCAATTTGTTAAGGCCAATACCAATCTGATACGTCCTATACCAAACCGATAGACCGATACTAATCTGATACACTAGATACTAAGTACATCCGGCCTATACCAGCGGATCCACCAATTACTGTACGATAGGCCCAACGACTCCAGTTACATCCGGTTATTGGTGAGTACATGATTACATAGTAATTCTGTTAGTCTTGTGATACAGATTTTTACTCTCTCATGCTACCAACGTCACAACTTTTCCAGTGCTGCTCCCTCTAATGATGATGAACGCAAAAAACCAACGTCACAACTTTTATAATTTGAGTAAATTTCTTTTCCCTATATAAAAATTTCTGTTGTTAGAGAGATGGATCCTAGGACTCGCCGAGGTGGTGCTGGTAGTCGAGGAAGGGGCCGAGGCAAGAAACCCTTGGAGGTCGACACGGAGGAAGTCCCCGTCGTCAAACAAGAGTCGGTGACTGTTAATGAGGAGATGTTACCAAAGGTCGAGGTCAAGGAAGAACCGATGACCATCAGGGAAGAGATTGCTCCCAAGCTTGAAGTTAAGGAGGAGCCACCGTCAGAGAGTAGTAGCATCGGGACCGACCCTCCTGTCCCTACAGAAGACCTCAACCAGATTGAGCCTTCGTATGCAAAGTGGCTGATAGAATGGTACATGCCTCAACGCAACTATGATCCCTGGCTGTGAGGATTCATCGTCTGACTTGCGGTCTTTACTGAGGCCAAAGTTGATTTTCCTATGTGTTTTAGAATATTTGTGGAAATTTTGGAATATTTGTGGGAATTTTGGAATATTTGTGCTATGATCGGATTATAACGACGAATATTAGGTTACTCTTCAGGATAATTGATGTCTATTTTATATTAACAAATTTTGGTCTATATGATTCTTGGATAATTAGTGTGCATTAAATTCGTATGTGCATATTTGGTCTATGTGATTCTTGGATAATTGGTGTGCATTATATATTTGGTCTATGTGATTGTTGGGTAATTGGTGTGCATTATATATTGGTTTGGTTTATGCATATTTTTGCGAACAGGAAAAGTGCTGTAATTTTTTTTTCAAAAAATTTTCAGTTAGCGACGGACTAGTGACCGGTGAGCGACGGATATTTCCAGTTTCCGACTACTGTTCGACGGCAAATCCGTCGCTAACTGGAGATTTGAAAATGTTTCCAGGTAGCGACGGGTGGTCGATGGAATATCCGTCGGTAAAGTTCTGATGGTATATAGTTCGACGGAATAGCGACGACCTTTCCGTCGCCATGGTTCTGGAAATACCAAGAATTTCCATAACATTGTCGACGGATAATCCGTCCGTATTCCGTCGTTAAACCGTCTTATGTTAGCGACAGTTATCGACCGAATAGCGACGACTCATCCGTCGCCATGGTGCTGGAAATGCCTACCATTTCCAGAACCTGATCGATAGATTATCCGTCAGCTTACCGTCGCTAATCCGTTCTTTGTTATCGACGGTGATCGACGGAATAGCGACGGAACGATACACTCTGATACGCTATTACGACGGTTTACCGACGGACCGTTACGTCGCTATTGTCTACACAGTTCAGTATTTAATACTTGAAATGGATAAAAGTATGTCGAAAAGTAGTCGCTAATGTTTCGTTTTGTGAAGTCGAAATGCCATCGCTATTCCGTCGCTTGACGACTACGTAGCGACGGACCATGATTAGCGACGAGCAGATTACCGACGGATTTTTTTGGCCAAGATCCGTCAGTGATCGGTCGCTAATAGAAATTCCCGTCGGACGGATGACGGATCGGGCCGTCGCTAAATCGATAAATTTTGGTAGTGATGGAGTAGATATGAAACTTGCCTCAGATAGTCCCTTAACGTGGAAAGCGACGAGTAGCAGGTAACCGTTTGGGCTTAGGGTCCCGAACCTACAGATTCGTAACACCAGGTTCAGCAGCTAAAAATAATTACACTCTAATCCTTAAGGGCAACGCCAACTAGTTAATTAGGGCTAAGTCTGGTCGGGTTGAAAATAACATAATTTTGTTAATAACGTTGAAAAATATTTATATTTTAGATACTAAGTTACAAAATAATCGTTTTAGTAAAAATACAAGTTTTTAACGTAATAATTAAGGGTAAGAAAATTATTATTTAATCGTATTATAGAAATTAGTATATTTTTTTATGTAATTACCAAATTACGCGAAAATACAATTTACTAAAAAATCCATTTTTTGACTATTATTCACAAAATAAGGAAAATAATATTTTAACTGTATTTAATAAATTAATATTTTACCAAAATTATGATTTCCTCTAAAACTAATATTCTAATATTTTAATTAGCTAGAAATTATTTTTCGATTATTGTTACTAAAAATGTTATTCAAGAACAAAATAATTCATTAATGAATATTTTTATTATTAAGAGAAATTATTTACCGAACAATATAATAAAACAATTTTCCTTAGAAAATATATATTTTTAACCATTTTCGTAATAAAGGGAAAATAACTTTTTGAATACTAAAGATAGTACTTTATATATAAAAATACGATTTCTTGCCAAACTAACGGTTTTAAATTAATAACAAATCTTTTTCGATTAAAACCATTTATTTAACAAAATTAATTATTTGCAATTAAACTCATTTATGGAAATAATATCTTTTCTATTATTTATTTTAATTATTGAAAACTTTGGTATAAAACATGTTTTGGAAATATATATATATATAAGTTTTCAGAGATAAAATAATATCTTTACCAAAATTACTAACAAATTCTTTTTTCGTAATTATTAATAATCCTAACCAATAATCATTAAACATTATGCCATAAAAACTAACATTTAGACAATTAATTTCATAATCCTACTTAATAATTTAAATACTACAACTCCCACATAACAATTAATAACATTATTACAGCACTAAACTAATTCTAATTAAACAGGAGATACAAATTGGGTTCTGTGACAAAATGACAAAAAGTGATTGGGAAAGGGGTTACCAAACGGTTGCACGAAGGAGTACCGAGGGGAGGCCTCGGACTCGGAACAACACCGGGATTGACGAGCACGGACACGTGCGCGCACACGGGAGGACACGTGCGCGAAGACGTGCGAAACCGGGGCTGGCGGATGGCGACGGGCGGCCGGCTGCTGCCGGTCGGGCGGCGGTCGACTGCTCGGAAATGGGGAAAGTGGGGTCTGGATTCGGAGAGGATGGCAAGGGGAGCACGATGGCGGTCGCAATTTGGATTTGGTGGAGTAGGAAGAGAGTTATGAGAAATTTAGTGAAGGAGAAGAAATGGAGTTTCTGTGGAGAAGGGGTTTCTGAAGAGTTACGTAAAGGTTGAGATCCGGAAGGGGGGTGTGCGCACGGGTTCAGGGGAGAGAGGGGACGTGGTTTTGAATGGGTTTGGGTATGGGCTTAAGTCATGGGTTTGGGTATGGGCTTCACCACCTTTCCTCCTTAGAAAATTTTGTCCTCGAAATTTCAAAGATGAGGGCCGGGGTACAATCAAAATCACTTAGCTTGATCAAAAGTGAAATTTAAATCATCAGACACGATCGGATTCTAGACATGATTACTGGGTACAATGATAAAAATATAGGCACGATCAGAATTATCTAGATATGATCTGAGATAGAGATAGAAATTTTGTTGTGATAAAAAAAAATTTAGGCACGAGAAAAATCTAGGTATGATTAAAATGTGATCATAAAATAGGGGAAAATCAAACAAGATCTCGTGAAACAGAAAAGACAGAAAAAAAAATGAACGTTAACAGTTTACTGAGAAAGCATAAAATAATAGAATCTTATGAGATGAGGGACAAAATTCCAAATCAAATTAGAATGAGTTATAAGGGTTTGTGACGCAGGAAAAATCAACAAGTTGTATGATAGTAGGATAGCGAGGGTGATTATAATAATATAACTATGATAGGAATGTAATCGGATAAGATATTTTCGTTGAGAACTGAGTGATAATCAAAGGAGAATAGAAAGAATATTGTATCACTATTTCAAGTGTCAAAAGATAGGGTATGCAAAAATAAAATGACTTACAAGATAAAATCTTATTAATACACATGTAAAAACCACTCTAACTCGCTAAACTAGCTGAACTCTCAGGATCCACAGAAAACTAAGGCAGCTGCCAAGGTATTAAAACTAAACCTATTTGGAATCATTAATCATCTAAATCAAACTTCCATCCGTCGTTGTATGTAACGCATATGCCAAATGTATTTCAAATTTCAAGTATTTCTCTCGATCAAATCATTTTACGGACATCTTTTTTTTATTAGTCATTCTTCCAAAACTGACTACATCAAAGTCACAATCTTTACTTGTTATAGTAAATCCTTAGAAAGTTGTTCTATGATCTATATTCGAGAATTTTCAATTCTTGAAATCAATTGACCAAATTATAATCACTAATCAAATTTTAATCTTTAATCATGCACATGTCAATCGTTCTCATCCAAACACAATAGAAAAAATATCACAAAATCTCAATTATTTTTATCATAACTAATATGAGTCTCCAATGTGGTAAAAATTGCAAACACAATTGCTTCTTTCCAAAGTTGCATGCCAATAGTCTTATCTCAATTTCTTACTGCTTATTCCTTCTCTAGAACCTATCATTCCATTGCTTGTGATATTTTTTTCCATGGTTATATTCATCCCTTCTGGATACAGTAGTCATCTAATCAAAAAAATTAATTTTCGTCAAGTATCCCTTTACTTGATACTCATATTCTTATGTTTATATATTATCCAAATTCACTTCCTCCATGGAAGAATCTTACGAAATCTTAGACTTTCCTCGCTAACTCTACCTACGTCTTTTTCTATCTTCTATACTCTTCTTTAATTATCAAATTCAAAGTCGTCAAGTACCTTCATTTGTTTGAATGAGGTTTAAGCACTAGTGAGCACTACTAACGGTTCTAACCCAATAAGCCACAAGTTAAAATATACCACTCTCTCAAGACTAGCTTACCCAAGTTATTCTTCTACCTTTCTACCCTTTAGCTAACTAATATTGATCCTAAAGATGCCCTTCAAATGAGATAGGTAACAACCTTTGTTTCTCCCGCATATAGCTATACACCATATACAAATAGTCATCCATATTATGTATATCAACTATTTAATATACAAAGCTATCCACAACTATCTATAGCTTCCAAAATATGTAACAAAATATATGCAACGTACTAAAGTTGAACCAGGAAAGAGATTGAGCTAATAGAGATTGATATGGTCCTAATAAGTTCTAGGAAGATCAAGTAAAATTTCATAGGAAATCTATTCCTTCAGGCTTGTGATAAGAGATCTATGAAAATAGAGACAACCACTAGAAATACAAATCCTCTAATCGGGCAAAAGTCAGAATAATTTGATGGTGCCAAAAAGACAACCATGGTATGGAAATAGCCTTAATAATATTCGGGAACCAAATATATTTGAAGTCACTTTTGCTCAAATTCATGCCTCGCCAGAGTGCACCTGACTGCAGTAAATTTTTGGCTCCATAACTTGAATAATTATAGGTTACCGAGTAGTTATCAACTTTATCTATTTTCTGGCTGAACAACATAGGAGACAAACATGATGCATTTAGGTCATAGTCTCAATAATATCCGAAAACCTATAAACACCTGAAATTACTTCAACTTAGAGTCTATGCCTCGCCAGTACGCAACGAGTTGCAGTAAACTCGTAGTTTCCATAATTCAGACAAATAACTACAACGCAAATGTGCAAAGCCATATTAGTTCACTGAATATTTTCTCAACTTTGTCCATGAGAATTTCAAAGGAGCTTCCGAAAAATTCAAATGAGTTCTAAAGTTCTAATCATGATAGAAAAAGATGTAGATGTCTGTTCTTCTAAAATCAGGAAAATTTATCAGGATAATTATGTGTTCCAGTAGCTCTTGAGAATCAAGAGGTTGGTTTGAAGTCCAGAGGAGTATATGTTCTCCGACATTTCTTTTTCAAAGATTAAACTTAAAGAATGGATCAACTTGATTCTGACTAAATGAGTTGGACACAAGACATGATAGAAGCATCACAGCTTTGAGTTGAGTAGAAGGAGTCATGAGAATATTCCCGACAAATCACTTAGAGAATACTGACATTTACTGAAATTATTTTGAGAAGAGGAAAAAAAATTGATTTATAAACCAAGGAAAGTTTGAGAATTTGCTAGGTAAGTTGGGCTAAAGTTAGCCCTATTGGTTCAAGGAAGTCAAGTTGAAATGGTTTAGCAAAGCTAACAAGGGAATAGCTTTGGAACATTGGTCATGATCTGAGGTTTAGGTACAAACACAAACAAGGTAACCTACGAAACTATAAGCAAGCAAAAATAGATTATAAAATATATAATTTCGGCCCTATGATGTAACAGGGTGAATATCATCTAAGTGTTCTAGTTGATTCTAGAGTCTGTTTTCCTAAAGTCTCATCTAGGCCTATGTCAATTTGCAGGACTGCGTGCTGGTCTAGACTAAGTCGACTAGACCAATTTACAGACCGACCTGCATGGGCCACCACTAAAAATATGTCACGACCCGATCCCAAAGTAATGGGTCTTGTCGAATCATGCCCAGCCTGCACCGTTGTGAGACGGCGGCAGTAAGCTGTATCAAGCAGTGAAACGCAACATGCAGAAACATCTAACAGAAATAAAACATTTTTATTAAACTAAAACTGGTCTGAAATGGAAATAAAACAACAACACAATTCATTTTATTACAACTGTTCTGAAAAGGAAGAAAATAAAAAGTACTAAGCCAACAATCTAGGGTTCTGGGGTTCCTGGTTCAGTCTCTGTGGGACCCAAGTCTGTCCCATAGAGAGTGCAATAAGGCAGCTCCTCTTCGTCGCTGTCACCTAAAAATGTTGGGTCTCCAGTCAGGAGTGAACAAGAAATATATTTCTTCCACATCTAGCATTTCTAAATTAATAATAAATGAAAAATACGAGACAGTTTAAGAAACAATATATTTTTGTATTTAATAGTAAAAAGAGACCGGCAAGCAAGATGATGTCAATTTTCAGCATGATGCAATACTGAGCTAGTGTTTTGAGTATATAACAGGGCCTGTGACCGGCTGGTGAGGCAATATGTATACTAACGTTTTGGCCAAAACGAATAGTATACGGTACGACTCAACCCACAGTGAGGTTGGGGTTAGCGCAGACAAGTAACGAGCAAGATTTTGGCTTTGGTCACAGACGTTATACTACTCCCCCAAGCAATCCCCAAGTCAATGAGTCAATAAGTCAATCCAGCAATCCGTCAATCGATGTGGAGTCCGAGAGGGATCAACGGTGAATCAGTGTCACTATACTACATGTAATAAACTGATGCATACATTTAATTATTAAAATAAAGATATAGACATGTAGTAGATATGAAACTTGCCTCAGATAGTCCCTTGACGTGGAAAGTGACGAGTAGCAGGTAACCGTTTGGGCTTAGGGTCCCGAACCTACAGATTCGTAACACCAGGTTCAGCAGCTAGAAATAATTACACTCTAATCCTTAAGGGCAACGCCAACTAGTTAATTAGGGCTAAGTCTGGTCGGGTTGAAAATAACATAATTTTGTTAATAACGTTGAAAAATATTTATATTTTAGATACTAAGTTACAAAATAATCGTTTTAGTAAAAATACAAGTTTTTAACGTAATGATTAAGGGAAAGAAAATTATTATTTAATCGTATTATAGAAATTAGTATATTTTTTTATGTAATTACCAAATTACGCGAAAATACAATTTACTAAAAAAATCCATTTTTTGACTATTATTCACAAAATAAGGAAAATAATATTTTAACTGTATTTAATAAATTAATATTTTACCAAAATTATGATTTTCCTCTAAAACTAATATTCTAATATTTTAATTAGCTAGAAATCATTTTCCGGTTATTGTTACTAAAAATGTTATTCAAGACCAAAATAATTCATTAATGAACATTTTTATTAAGAGAAATTATTTACCGAACAATATTAATAAAACGATTTTCCTTAGAAAATATATATTTTTTAACCATTTTTCGTAATAAAGGGAAAATAACTTTTTGAATACTAAAGATAGTACTTTATATATAAAAATACGATTTCTTGCCAAACTAACGGTTTTAAATTAATAACAAAACTTTTTCGATTAAAACCATTTATTTAACGAAATTAATTATTTGCAATTAAACTCATTAATGGAAATAATATCTTTTCTATTATTTATTTTAATTATTGAAAACTTTGGTATAAAACATGTTTTGAAAATATATATATATAAGTTTTCAGAGATAAAATAATATCTTTACCAAAATTACTAACAAATTCTTTTTCCGTAATTATTAATAATCCTAACCAATAATCATTAAACATTATGCCATAAAAACTAACATTTAGACAATTAATTCCATAATCCTACTCAATAATTTAAACACGACAACTCCCACATAACAAATTAATAACATTATTACAGCACTAAACTAACTCTAATTAGACAGGAGATACAAATTGGGTTCTGTGATAAAATGACAGAAAGTGATTGGAAAAGGGGTTACCAAACGGTTGCACGAAGGAGTACCGAGGGGAGGCCTCAGACTCGGAACAACGCCAGGATTGATGAGCACGGACACGTGCGTGCACACGGGCGGACACGTGGGCGAAGACGCGCGGAACCGGGGCTGGCGGACGACGACGGACGGCCGGCTGCTGCCGGGCGGGCGACGATCGGCTGCTCGGAAATGGGGGAAGTGAGGTCTAGATTCGGAGAGGGCGACGAGGGGAGCGCGGTGGCGGTCGCAGATTTGGATTTGGTGGAGTAGGGAGAGAGTTATGAGAAATTTAGTGAAGGAGAAGAAATAGAGTTTCTGTAGAGAAGGGGTTTCTGAAGAGTTACGTAAAGGTTGAGATCCGGAAGGGGGGTGTGCGCGCGGGTTCAGAGGAGAGAGGGGACTTGGTTTTGAATGGGTTTGGGTATGGGCTTAGGTCATGGGTTTGGGTATAGGCTTCACAGAGTTGCTGATGGCGCTCATCTGCAGGGTGGTCCGGTAGTCAAGCTGAGTCCAGCGATCATCCTCTAAAGTGAATCGATCGCGTAGCATAGTCTGTAGTGACTCAAGAGTAGCAGGAGGAGGAGGCGTATCCTGTCCAAGTGGAGGTGCGTCGGGCTCATCGTCAGAGTGCTCAGACACAGCAGGTGAGCCAACTGCAACCTGAAGCCGCCGTGCCTTAGAGAGGAAGGTAGGGACAGGTAGGAATTGGCACTCATCAAGAGGTACACGAAAGGCACGAAAGATCATAGGAAGATAAAAAGCATAAACCAAGGATCTTGGCTTTTTTCTAGCATTAATCATCCAGTCCATCATGGTACGTGGAAGATTAAAAGGAACATGAAAATGGAGGTGGTATAAAGCAGAGATTTCAAAGTATGTAACCTCATCAGTTGATCCTGCTTTAGGCAGACTCGTGTTAAAAACAATGCGATGAAGTTCATAAAAGTAAGGATTGAGAAACTTGGCGAGAATCTTGCGAGGAAGTGTGTTAGGAGTACACAAATCGTCCTTAAAGCTTTCTAGGGATGACCCATCGGGGAATTGGAACTTGCGAGCTTCAACAAGTTTCTCCCATGAGTTTGGCTCCAGAATTTTAAGGTATTCGGCCAAGTCAAAATCATTAAATGAAATATCAATGCCTGCAACACGTGAAAATAGATGTGTATTATTGTGAGTAAGGTTCCAATAAAACATTTGGATGGCATTGAGATATATAATCGAATTGGTAGTGACAAGTTCATCAAGACATAGATCATAAAATAATGAATCATATTATGAAAAGATAGTAAAATTTATAGGATGACCCGCATACACAGGACATGATCGAAAATTACTAAACCACTCATTGGAAGCGTCAAGTGACACAAATATCCGGTCATCGTACGTATTGGGGTCGAATGGACGAGGTGGGTTAAACAACGGGTGAATAGGTTGTTGATTTGGTTGTTCAACGGGTTGTTCAACACGAGGAGGAGCATTCGAAGAGGATGTACCATCGGTTCAAAGTCTCTTTCCTCTATTGAACAACTTGGCAGCCATGAGATAAGGAAGAAAATTTGAGAAAATTTAGATAGAGAGAAGTGTGAAAATATACCTTAATTTGTTGATGAAAGATGAAAGAGAATGGTGAGAGAATCCTTCTTCTTGAATTTTGAGAAGAAAGATGCACTAGGATGGAAGAACTAGGGTTAGGGTTTGAAGAGAAGTAGTTTGGAGATGTGTAGAAGGTGGCAATGGAGGAGAAAGAAGAGAAGAACCTGATTTTAAGTGTAAGGGCTCGAATGGTCGGAACAATTTTTGACCATTGGATCAAAATTTGATCAGCGGCTGAGCCTACATTCGGTTCTGGAAGGACCAGACAGAATTTGGCCCGAACTCTGGGTTAGACAGAGTTCGGCCCAAATTCTGGTTTCTGTAGCCAGAACAGAAATCAGCCTAAAAAAAAGTTTGATCAAATAAGTGAGACTAAAAGGAATATAATAATGGATAGATGCATATACAAAAATGAGAAAACCAAGTAGAGAATAGCAAAAAGTCAACGCTGAATCAAAGTGAAGTTTAAAAATTTGAATTTTAGCATGTGATAAATAAAAGTATACCATATAATAAACAAGAAATTATGCAACAATTCAATATTTTGAAGCTGCCATGGGATAGCTGCAGGGGCCGGATCCCAGCTAGCGGTAGTCCTGAGGACTAGTGCACCGTGTCGCTTAGGCTTTTACGCCTTGTTGTCAGAAGGACCCTTTCGGCTTGTACCCATAGCAATTTCATCATAAAGAATCAAGACATAATCGATTTTTATGTAGGTTACTTTAATGAATGACAGCTCCATCCAAAATTCCTAGTTCACGATAAAGAAAGTTGAAACGCTCTTCGGATAGTAGTTTTGTAAAAAAATCTGCTAGCTGATGATCAGTGTCAATAAATTCTAAATTAATAGTACCATTTTGCTGGTGATCACGCAAAAAATGGTGACGCGTTTCAATTTGCTTCGTGCGTGAGTGACATATGGGGTTCCTTGTGAGATTTATAGCACTAGTGTTGTCACAAAAAATAGGGATGTGCATAAAAGATAAGTTATAGTCTTCAAGGGTTTGCTTCATCCACAGAATTTGTGCACAAAAATGACCAGCTGCGATATATTCAGCTTCTATTGTGGATAGTACGACAGAATTCTGCTTCTTGCTAAACCAAGAGACTAGAGCCTTTCCTAATAAATGATACGTGCCGCTCATACTTTTACGGTCGACCTTACATCCGGCGAAATCAGCATCAGAGTAATCAATGAGATCGAATGATGTTGATTTGGGATACCATGGCCCACTGTAATCGTACCCTTAAGGTATCGAAAGATACGCTTAACGGCAGACATGTGTGATTCCTTAGGATTAGCTTGATATCTAGCACACAGACAAACGCTAAACATAATATCAGGGCAACTAGCAGTTAAATACAGTAGACTGCCTATCATACCTCGATACTTACGTTGATCCATAAGTTTGCCGTTTTCATCTGGTTCTAGTTTAGTTGTAGTAGCCATTGGAGTGCCGATTGGTTTGACGTTGTCAAGGTCAAATTTCTTCAGCATGTCCTTTGTATACTTCGACTGACAGATGAAAATTCCACTTGATGTTTGTTTTACTTGCAGTCCAAGAAAGTAATTGAGCTCCCCCATCATGCTCATCTCAAACTCGGTCTGTATACACTTGGCAAAATCTTGACAGAGAGTTTCATCAGTAGAACCAAATATAATATCATCAACGTAAATTTGTACTAAGAGAATAGTGTCTTTGAAAGATTTTATAAAAAGTGTAGTGTCAACTATCTCTTTTGAAAAACCTTTTTCAAGCAAGAAATTGCTTAGCCGTTCATACCAAGCTCTAGGGGCTTGTTTGAGGCCATATAGCATTTTCTTGAGCTTGAAAACGTGGTCGAGAAATTTGTGATTTTTAAAACCAGGGAGTTATTTTATAAAAACTTTCTCCTTAATAAATCCATTCAAGAAAGCACTTTTAACATCCATTTGAAACAATATAAAATTTTGAAAGTTAGCAAATGCGCAAAGCATCCGAATGGATTCCAATCTCGCAACAGGAGCATACGTCTCATCGTAGTCGATACCTTCCTCTTGCTTGTATCCTTGAGCTACTAGACGAGCTTTATTGCGTGTAACTGAACCATCTTCATTTACTTTGTTTCGAAAAATCTATTTAGTACCAATAATCGAGTGGTTTACCGGCCTAGGAACAAGTTCCCAAACTTGGCTCCTCTCGAATTGGTTGAGTTCTTCTTGCATGGCAGAAATCTAAAATTCATAATTAAAAGCTTCTAAAAAGTTTTTTGGCTCAATTTGTGAAATGAAGGCAGTACTAGCAATGGAGTCTCTTAATGATGATCTAGTACTTACTCCGCGTGAAACCTCTCCTATAACCAAATTTTTTGAATGTGACGGCTTGAAAGAGAATTTCTTTGGCAAGCCCTCCAGAGAATTGGTTTCACTGGTGGTATTCATCGGAGTAGAAGTTGATGGCTCAACATCATCATTAAGAATAGTTGCTGTACTGTTATCCTCATCAAAAGTCACATTGGTAGACTCTTCCATAATTAATAAGCGTTTGTTGAATACTCTATATCCCTTGCTCTTGGCAGCATAGCCAAGGAAAATACCATCGCCAGCTTTGGCATCAAATTTGCCTAAGTTGTCTTTGGTGTTAAGGATAAAACATTAACAACCAAAAACTCTAAAATATGAAACGTTTGGAGTTCTTCCAAACCAAAGCTCATAGGGTGTTTTCTTCGTAAAAGGACGAATAAGCACCATATTTAAAATATGGCACGCTGTACTGACAGCTTCAGCCCAAAAATATTTCGAAAGTGAGAATTTATTCAACATGACTCTAGCCATATCGCCAAGAGTCCTATTCTTCCGCTCCACAACACCATTTTGTTGAGGAGTTCTTGGACACAAAAACTTATGATCAAAACCATTTAAATCACAAAACTTTTCAAAATTAGTATTTTTGAATTCGCCTCCATGATCACTTCGAATTCGAGTAATTATGTTGCCTTTTTCATTTTGAACCTTTTTAGCAAAAATTTTGAAAACTGAAATGGCATCACTTTTATTTGTAAGAAAGAAAACTCAAGTAAATCTAGAAAAGTCATCTACTATAACAAAAGCGTAGAATTTCCCACCAAGACTGGCTACTCTACTAGGGCCAAATAAATCCATATAAAGTAATTGCAAGGGTCTAGTAGTACTTACAGAGTTTATGGAATGAAATGAGGACTTGGTTGTCTTATTCAACTCACATTCGGCACATACCGTGTCCTTTTTGAATGTGATGTCGGGAAAGCCTCTGACTAGCTTTTTAGTCGATAGCCTGGATATAGTATCCATATTGGCATGACCAAGATGCTGGTGCCATAGTAATCTTTCATCCTTATGAGCATAGAGACATCTTCCTGCACTGTTAGTATCTCTAGATAGATAGAAAATGTAAATGTTATCCTCTCTTATCCCTTCAAAAGCGATGTCTCATGTTGACCTATCATAAATATAGAATTTATTTTGTCCAAAGTTAATATCACATCCATGATCAGCAAGATGACTTATGCTGAGCAGGTTATGCTTTAACTCGGTCACTAGGCAGACATCCTTTATTACAGGAGAAGAAGGATGACTAATAGTACCATTACCAATAATATACCCTTTTAGGTTGTTGCCGAAGGATACATACCCTTCCCTCTTCATCGATAGTGATACAAAAAGATTTGCGTCTCCCGTCATATGTCGCGAGCATCCACTATCGAGAATCCACTTACTCTTAGTTGAGGAGGGAAGGTCTACCTACATCAAGAGTAGATGTGACCTTTGGTACCCAAGTTCTTGAGGGTCCTGAAAAGTTAGTTTTCGGCAACCATACATATATGTTTCTATCTACTAATCTCCTAACTCTACATTGTGGTAAGATGTGTCCATGTAATCCACAATAAGTACAAAATGTATTCCTATTTATGTTAGGAGCATATTGATGATGTCTATATGTAGAATGGTGTGGAGTAGCATGATGATGATGTCTATATGTAGCATGGTAAGAGTGGTGTGGAGCAGCATAATGATGACTATATGTGGCTTCAGGATGATGTTTATATCCATATGCAGTATGATGGTGATTTTGTTTATGTGCAACATAGTGATGATTGTATCTATGTGTAGCATGGTAATTATGTGTCATATGAGAATTATTTCTACTTGCATGTGGTTTGTGTGCTTTATGAAAGTGAGTATACATGTAAGCATGATTGCGTGCTGCAGGTGGATGACGTGTTTGACTAGTATGAGTAGTGTTGTGCTTTGTGTGTGTCTCATGTGATTGGGTTTGAGGTTGAGCAACCTGTTTTCCCAATCTAGTCTCTAATTTCTTAGAGACAGCCTGCAGTTCATTAATCTTAGTATTCAAACCATAAATCTTAGTGATAGAGATCTTGTGTCTATTCTTTTCTTCAGCAATCTCAGTGTTGAGTGCTGTGATCTCTTGTGTTTGCTTTTCAATACGTGCTTCGGCATCATGTAGGCTTATTTTAAGCTTAGACACCTCATTTGTGACTTCCGTGGGTGAAGTGTCTCTAATATTATCAAGCAATGAAGAGAGTCTTTGAATCTCGACTTCATAACTTTTGATCTTCTCCTTGGCGTATTTATATTTACTAATTACTTTCTTGTGGTCATTGAGTAAATCATTGAATGCATCGCCAAGTTCGTCAAAAATAAAATCATCGAGAGTTTCGCTAGTTACCTTGTCGGATGTAGCCATTAGACAAACATTGGCGGTGTCTTGAGGAGAGTCCTTTTTTCCTCGGAGTCACTAGCTTCGCTTTCATGCCAAATACTTGTGTTGGTATATTTTCTTGAGGAAGCCTTCTTGTATGGTTTCTCATATCGGTTGCTCTTCTTTGCGAATGGACAGTCTTTTCGGACGTGTCCAGTCTTCTTACAACCGTAGCATGTTGGCTCTTCTTCGTCATCTTCTTGCGGTTCCTTCTTTCTTCGATTGAAGCGAAGGAATTTTTTGAAGTTGCGGATAAGGAGAGCTTGATCATCATCTTCTGAGTTGTCGTCATCCGTCTCTTCAGGATCAGCCCTTCGTTGGTGAGCTTTAAGGGCAATCTCCTTTGCCTTAGGAGCAAGCTCTTCGAAGTCTTTGAGGTCAAGCTCATGAGTTATCAGCTTTCCCATCAAAGTCTCCATGGACATAGTCGTAAGATCATTTCCTTCTATGATGGCTATCACCTTAGGGTTCTAAATCTTTGGTAGCCCCCTAAGTAGCTTGCGGATCTTCTCGTGATTTGTATATTGCTTGCCGAGAGAAGACAGGGGGTTGATGATGTCGAGGAGTCTTGTAAACATTTGTGTGATCGTCTCATTTGGCTTCATCTTGAATGCCTTATATTCTTGAGTGAGATGACTTATTTTTGACTCCTTGACTTGGGTGGTTCCTTCATGCGTCGCTTCTAGAACTCTCTATACTTCGTGAGAGGTGGTGCATGTTAAGACCCTGTTAAACTCATTCCTGTCTATAGCACAGAATAAAGCATTAATAGCTCTCGCGTCTAGACTCACCTGTTTTTTCTCCTCGTTAGAATATTTGTCATGTGGTTTCTCAACAAGATCACCATTGACAACTATCCTGGCGGGCTTTTTGTAACCATCGGTAACAATGGTCCACAGGTCAAAGTCTAGCGACTTGAGATAAAAGCTCATCCTTGTTTTCCAATAAGTATAGTTTGTCCCGTCAAATAGGGGAGGCCTATATATGAGTGGACTTCCCTTCACCGTGATTGAAAATCATAGATTGTGTGGTTGCCATGGATCAGCTCTAGGATGTTAGTCCTTGTTGAGAGAACAGAGCTCTGATACCAATTGAAGAACAAATAGGCAACTCTAGAGGAGGATGAATAGAGTTTATGACAATAATGTCCAATTAAAAATTAAACTCTTTCACCAACAGTAAATAATCAGAGTAAATGCGGAAATAGTAAAGGACGAGAAAGCATACGCAAACACAGCCAATTTTAACCTGGTTTCCCTCGTGGAGGACTAGTCCAGGCCTGAGAACTCTAGCTCAGGATTAAATCCACTATTTGTGAAATAGTAGTTACACCCTGTACCTTTTCTTCAGAAGAGCACGTCAACTTCTTACAGAGATCGCAGTGACGATGCTTTGAATTTTCCAAGCGACTTCTTGAACTCTTGCACAAACTCCTAACTAAAAAGTACTGAGCACTTTGAGGCTTAGAGAGCTTGTGGCTAGTAGATGAGAAGAGTATGGCTTGTATAAGGCTTTAGAGAGAAGAGAAGAGAAGATTGGATGATTAAAAATGGGAGAATTCATGGCCTATTTATAGGATACCAGATATGCAGAATTCGGCCAGAATTCTGGGTCAAATATTCAAAAATTTGGCCGTTGGACAACTTGCATCCAGCCAACCCTAAAAATTAGGGTCCTGGATTTTAGGAGGCAGAGTTCGGCCCGAACTCTGTGTGGGGGCAGAGTTCGGCCTGAACTCTCTCTCCAGAGCACAGAACTGGTCCAATGGGTAAATGGGCTTATTTGGATTTTTGTGGAGCTTTTGATTTGAGGTATGGGTATAGGTTAAGTCTCAAATTGCTAAGTATGACTCAGTTTACATATGTCTAGACTCAATAAATGTGTAAAATACAGACTTAAAACATTTACTATAGCAGGTGTGAGCTGTCGTCCGTCTTGTACTGAGTTCAGTCTTCATGTGTCGTATTGAAATATTACAAGTATCATGTCATCAATTGTATCAATATTTGGTTGACTGTGATTTTTTGTCAACAGCCTAGTGGTAAGAAACCAGATCTTTATGTCGGACCTCGTATTGTCCTCGAACCTGGTTGAAAATCAGTTTCGAGTCGCCATAGGCCTCGATGCAGTCAATCTCCTATTGTTTAACTAGCTGGTGCCCGATGATGAGAGCGGTATACTTAGCAACATTATTGGTGCATGACTCCATGAGAGAATATACATGGCGGATGACTAGGCCGTCGGGAGTGATGAGAACGACTCTGACCCCTGTGGTGATCTCACCCTTCAGTCATGTTCATAAAGCGCCGTCAAAGAACATGTGCCAAACAGAGTTAACTGAGATAGCATTGGACTCTAGGATCTCATTGGGAATGTCATCGTAGAGCTTTGATGTATAACACCCCATTCCTAAAATACGTAGGACTAGAAGGTCATATACATGTCAGCTACGCATCAAGAGGACTCCAACCAAGCTCGAATACGTATAAGTTGTATGGTTGTTCTACATCAACTATATCTCAATCCACATAATAATAATAAAAATAACAAATAAAGTACACTAAGGTTGATCAGACCGTAACACACTGATTCTAGAGTAGATAAATGTATTAAAGTGGATCCCCAATAATGCATTCATCATGAACAAGCTAGAAGAAAATGAAGCTCACAAAAGACTAGGCTAAAATAACAGCGAGAATCAAATATATGACAAAAATCTAAATATGGAAGAGGAAGATAAAAACATCAACTAAATATACCTGAAGACTTGGTATAGCAACCATCCTCCATCAATATCCTATCTTCATCTAATATTAGAGAGATCACCAGGTCCTCAGGGGACTAGCAAGACACATAATATACAAGCCTACTTTGACGGTAATAACATGCAAGGAAGGATATTTAAAATGGTACAATAAAGTAGAGGGTAAAGGAAGTACGATACTAGAAATAAAACCTAAAAGAAATGGCATGCATCGAGAATCATGCTAATAAACATGATTAAAAGTAAATCGAGATAAACCGCAGCCCGGTGGTTGCTAACGGCCCTATAGATTGCACCCCAGTAGTTGCTAACAACCTATTGTAAGTCTCAATCGCAGCTCGGTAGTTGCTAACGATTAAGAGTGGTCAAGATAGTCACGTTTATAACAATGTCCTCGCCTAAAACTACGAATCAATCAGGTCAAGTCAAACATGTAAGTCCAAGTCCAGGTCGAACAGGTCAAGGGATTATGGAATAGGCAAAGCAATATTATCACTAGGCATGAACATGATAAAAAAATAGGGCAAGCAATATAGAAAAAGAGTAACAGTCTATGTGCACATAAAACTAGAAATTAACCATGACATGAAGCAGGAGAAATATGTAATCAAGTAAGAAAGAATGGCAATATAGATAAGCATGTAAATACTGTAAAGTTTGGCAAGGTGTACTTGTCTGGTGTAGCGCATAGAACCAATAATAACTAACCAATTAATGAGCCACAAAAATACAACTCCTGCAAACGACTCTGGATGCTGAAACAGACATCACTAACATATTTGTAAAAGAAATATCTTAGTTTAACTACCCAAAAGTCCAATTTTGGACACAGGGGCAAAACGATAATTTTGGGTCAAAATAATGTCCATCGTTGGATCCGCTTTGCACCGAAAAGCTTTGCACCTACGATCTCTAAAGTCATCAAACTATATGCCCAAAAGCTTTGCACCGTATGTCTAGAGTTAGATTTCGGTAGGCCGTGCATAAATTCGCTCGTTGGATCGGGTCGTCGGCCCGCTAAAATAGTGTTTCGGTCGACCTTCTCAGAATCGGACCAAACTTGGCTCACAAGACCAGAAAATAATGCGTTCCCAATGGAACAAGTTTCATCTCGAGTTGACGAACATGCACAAAGTAATTAATTTTTTTAGAAAAGGCCGATATGACGTTCTTCGACGGATACGGGTCGAATTCGTCGCGCGACCAATTCAAATTCTGTCAAAGCCCACACATCCACAAAGACCGTACGCACCTTTCATTACCTTTTGTTTGTAATAGAGTCATCCAGATTATCGGGACGGACCCCGTATCGGTGCTTTTAAGGTTTTGAAAAACTAGTTTTTTTCCTAATTTTGGAACTGAAATTAAACAGAAACTATTTGTTTAAAAATAAATCAGTTTAAAAGGGTTTAAACTTGGATAGGTTGTCTACAACTCCTATTAAGGTGGTGTTCTAAAAAAATTTTAGATGAACCGTTATTGGCTTCCAAAGTTGGGGGGTTAGAACTAATTCGTTTTGTTTCAAATTTCCTGAAAACCATGTTTTTCGGGATTTTTGGATGAAATTTTTGAACAAAACCTTACATTAGAATTTATTCTACTTGGAGGGGATCAAAGGGAGTCAGGTTATGATCATACATGTGCAATCGGTTCAAGAAACAATCAAGCGTGGAGAAAGAACGGTCGCAGCGAAGTAGGGTCGATCACCGCGGCTACTGTTAGTATTGTTGTGTGCGACTACGCTGCTGTCGCGGGTTGGTTGGTCGGCGGCGGAGCCCTGGCGTCATACGACGGTGGTGAGGCTGGGGAAGAGTGCGTGCAGGGTCGAGGATGTCTAGGGATATGTTGGGTTGATTCGAGGGGGTTTGGAAGAAATACGTATCGATATCGACGTGTTTATAAATAGAAATTTTAAAATTTTCCTTCATTAATTCTGAATTCAAATTGATTAGGATTGGGTTTAAGTTCCAGGAGAATCCTATCGGGATTACACAAAAAAAATTCGTGAAGCTTTCCGTTTGGATTTGATGGAGATTCAAATCGGGAAAATCCTTCTGGAATTTTGTTCCTACGCGCGGGTTCGGAAGAGAACGCACTTTTCATTTTTCTTTTTTTTCTTTTCTTATATATATATATATATATATATATATATATATATATATATATATATATATATATATATATATATATATATATATATATATATATATATATATATATATATGTTTATATTTTTTTATATATATATATGTTTATATATATATATATATATATATATATATATATATATATATATATATATATATATATATATATATATATATATATATATGTTTATATATATATATATATATATATATATATATATATGTATATAAAAAATATATATATATATATATATATAAATATATATATATATATGTTTATATATATATATATATATATATATATATATATATATATATATATATAATATATATATATATATATATATATATATATATATATATATATATATATATATATATATATATATAACCATATAAACATATATATATATATATATATATATATATATATATATTTTATATATATATATATATATATATATATATATATATATATATATATATTTTTTATATATATATATATATATAAACCGAACTAAGAACTTTATTGAAGTATTAGGCGCAAAATGCCGAAGCCTATACCAGTAAGCGCGCTAGCACGGCAAAAGGACAGAAAACGAAAATCAAGAGACACGCGCACGAAAAAAAGGGGAAGGGCAGCCTAAGCCAGGGCCTCCCAGAACGAATGGGAGACGTGGGAGCAGCGTCTCCTAACTTTGAAGCATTGTCTGATGACCTCTCTGGACAACTGAGGAAGGGGGATGTGTCAGCCTTCATATCTGAATTTGTTTCTGTTTTTCCAAAGAACCCAAAAGCCGGCGGCTGCTACGATCTGATGACCGTGGGATCGGCTCCAGTAGGCCAGGAGATCGTAGAAGCCCCCAGTTGGCTGGGCCATACTAAGTCTATTGTGGAGGTTGGACCAAAGTCCGATGGCTAGTTCCCCCGAAAGGAGGGCATGCTCGACAGACTCCGTCGAGTGCTCCTCGCAGCAGTGACATCTCGAAGCGAGGCTGAATCCCATGGATCTGATGGTGTCATCCGTCGGAATCTTTCGGTGAAGAGAACGCCAGATGAGAATAGACCATTTGATGGGGATGCAAGCCTGCCAAAACTTGGCGAACACAAGATTTTGTGCCCCGCTGCCTCTGGCCACAAGTCTGACGGAAGCCAAATTGAATAGCCCACTCGGGTTGGGGGACCATCTCCAAGTGTCGTTCGCATTGGTGATCCGCAAATTAGCAGCTAGAAGACTAGTTTTCGCTGGCTGGCCTAGCCAATCTCTGACCTTCCTCCAATTCCATCCGAAACTGCCCTCCTATAGGTCCCTAATAGCGCACTTCGGAGGGGTACGAATGTTTAAATGTATGATGTCTTCACCTAGCCACCGCTCCAGGCAGGTCGGAGAGCGACCGTCGCCCAATTGGAGATGGATGAGAGGTTCAGCGGTGATACGACCCTGAATAATACGATGCCACGAAGACGAGGATCTGTTATTAGAGCTCGCCTCCGACAGATAGAAGAATCTGGAGTACCTAGCTCTCATGAACTTTGTCCATAGAGAGGTCTCGGTCCGTAACTTCTACCACAGCTTAATGGAGCAGGCATGCACGATGTGCGTAAGCCTGCTGAAGCCCAGACCACCTTCTTTAGTGGGTTTGGCCATTGACTCCCAGCCAGCCCAGTGATATTTGTCCTTTCCGTCGTTTCGTCCCCAGAAGAACTTGGCGAATAAGGATTCGAGGGAGTGGAGCACCTTCTTGGGAGGGTAGCAAACAAGCAGGGTGTACATCGGGATGGATGAAAGAATGTGTTTGATGAGGATTATTTTCCCCCCTGGGGATAAGGTTGCATTGTGCCATCCCGCGATGAGTTTGCGGATCTTGTCAACAAGGTGCTCGTATATTCCAGAGTTTGTCTTACCGTATACTAGCGAGCATCCGAGGTAGAGGAAGGAAGGGTATGTCGTACGGAAGGAGGTCATATTGGCGAGCAAAGTTGAGCGGGTTCTGTCAGCTTTGTGATGGGTGTAGATAACGCTCTTGTTGTTGTTGACGTGCCGTCCAGAGCCGACGGTGTATTTGGCGATCGTGCGCTGGACGACCTCGATCGATCCGCTGTCTCCAGAGGAGAAGATGAGGATATCGTCAGCATAAGCCAGGTGAGTGATGAGGGGGCAGCCGGTAGTGGTATGGAAGTGATTAAAGCCAGACATGTTGGGCATACTGTTGAGGCTTCTGCTGAGGGCTTCGGCTGTAATTATGAAAATGGTGGAAGACAGCGGGTCTCCCTGTCTAACCCCGCGAGTGGAACGAAAGAATCCTGCCGCCTGGCCGTTGATGACGGTAGAGAACCACGCATTGTTGATCGATCTGAAAACGATGTCAATCCATGCTTCGGAGAAGCCGAAGGCCCTAAGAACCCAGATAATGAATTGCCAGTCCAGACGGTCGTACGCCTTCTCTATGTCAAGTTTGATGGCCACGTTTCCCCCCCTCGACGGGAACTTCATGCACGTGATCATCTCTTGAGCTAGGAGGATGTTGTCTGATATGTTACGGCCTTTGACAAACCCGCTTTGCTCTTCGAAAATGATCTTAGGGAGAAGATCTGACATTCGATTGGCGATGATCTTGGATATAATTTTGTTGGTGAAGGTACAAAGGTTGATCGGACGAAAGTCTTTAAAAGTTTCAGGATTGTCTTTTTTGGGGATAAGGATGATGTTGGCGCATGAAATCGAGTTGGGGTATCGAGCCCCTTGGAGAAAGGCTACAGTAGCATCGACTAAGTCAGTTTTAATGATGTCCCAGCAAGTTCTGAAAAATACCCCGTTGAAACCGTTCGGCCCCGGGGCGCTGTGCTTGTTAATGGACCAGACCGCCGCTTTAACCTCCTCCTTCGAGGTGGTGGCCAGCAGGGTGTCGTTGTCGTGTTCGCTAATGAGGGAGGGGATAACGGATAATAACGACACGTCCTTAACAACCCACTCTTTGGTGAAGAGGTTAGAGTAGTAGTTCACAGCGGCAGCCTGAATACCGACCTGGTCGTCCACCAGGTTGCCGTTGTCGTCAAGAATTCGATGAAGTTTTAATTTGTTTCTGCGACCTTTGACGCAAGCATGAAAGAATCTTGTGTTCCAATCTCCATCGGTATCCCAAGTCGATCTGGCTTTTTGCCTCCAAAACTCGGTTTCCACTCTCAGCCTAGACTTAAGAAGAGCTCTAGCGAGGTTGAGAGAGGCACGGTCCACCGGGGATCTGGTGCTGGTGAAAGCGGTCTCCGTACGGGTGACGTCATCCTCCGCCTCCCTGACAGCCTAGAAGATGTCTCCGTAAGCCTCTTTGCTCCAAAAAGATAAGGCCTTACGAGTGGCAGAAAGTTTAGCCGCCATCCGGGCCATAGTGTCGAGAATCAAAATGAAATTCCAGGCATGGGCAACAATGTGCTGGAATTGGGGGTGATGTCGCCAGAAGTCGAGGAAGCGAAAAGCTTTCTTATTGGTGGTGTGATTATTGCTGATCTGGACAAGAAGAGGGAAGTGGTCCGATTCAGTGGAGTTCAGGTGGGAGAGGTTAGTGATCAGGCCCATATTGGACCAACCATCGTTGATCATTGCCCGATCAAGGCGGGAGTACTGTCGCCAACGGCCCTTCTGCATGTTGCACCAGGTGAACTCGCTGCCGTGAAAGGGGATTTGGGTGAGGTTCCCAAGAAAGGTAAAGTTGTTGAAGTCATTCATCGCCGGCTGGGGAGGGGGACGACCACCGGACTTCTCCTCTCTGCTAGATACCGTGTTAAAATCTCCGATGCAGAGCCACAGAAGCCCCGGAGAATGGACCTCCAGAAGGTCTGCCCAGAGCAATCTGCGCTCGGGGATGTCACAACTGCCATGAACCACGAAGAGGACGGAGCGGGACTTGAGGGCTGGGTGCTCAACCCAACATGTAGGGGCCTGGGGCGAGTCTTGGATGATGCCAAATTTGAAGTCTTGCTTAAGTAGTATCCAGATGTCGTTGCCGCCGGCGATGGCATGCGTGAATCCTAGCTTGAGTTGAGTAGCTTTTATTCTTTTTTGAGGGATTTTTGGTTCAATAATGAATAAGAGGTCTATGCGATGAGTCTTCTTGAGGCTGAGGATTCTGTTCATCGTCGGTTTGTTGTCGAGACCCCTCACATTCTAGGAGATGATGTTAAGCATCTGATGAGGAAATATAATGGGAGTGACTGTGCTTCGAGGCGGATCATGTGGTCCTAGCCGTCGTCTGTTTTATATTGTTTTTGATCTTCTTGGAGGAGGTTTTTTTAGTGAATGTGCCGGTGGGCCCATTGCTTTGGGTCTCTTTGTTAGACTTACTGGGGTCGTCGCTTCCCTCGACGTCAGTTGAGGTGAAAGCCGGCTCGTTGTATTGTTCTTCCAGGGCGTATAAGGGTTTGCTACGGTCCAGAAATCCTGCTTCCTTGGCTTGCCAAAATCTGCCGGTTAAGGCATAGCTAAACTTGGTTTGAGCATCCAAAAGGTGAGGGGGAAGAGATGGAGGGGGCACCGGGTCTGCCGATAGGGAAGCGGCGGGGGACCGGGGTGCTTCGACTTTCTCGAATCTGCACGTCGACGAGACCTTTCCAGGTTGTTGAGAGTGGTTGACGGGTGATTGGGTGGAGTGGTGTATCCTGTAGGGGTGTGGGATGGTGAGGTCAGTTGGGTTGGGGAGTTGGGTGATGGGGGCTATATCAGCGACTGGGTCGTGAGTGAGAGCATTGATCTTGGGGCAATCTTGATGCTCGGGGGTGCTGGAGGGGAGCTCACTGGAGTCATTGTGGTCTTCGTCGGAAGTAGTGCGAGATAGGAGTTCGAACGGATTGTGAAGGGAAAGGGTGTGGAGAGTGAAAGGGACGATAGCGGAGGTGGTCGTGGCGGTCGAATGAGGGTGTGGACTAGTCTGACCGTCGGTCTGAGGTAGGGGATCTGGATTTGAGTTGTAGATGATAATGGCGAAGGTGGTCGTGGCGGTCGTGGTGGTCGTGGCGGGGTGTCTTTGATCTTTCGACGTGCGTGGGGGGCATGTGGTAGGCTTTTTTAGTTCGGGGTGAGCGCGAAAGCAGTGCTGCATTAGGTGACCACTCATCTGGCAGTATTTGCAGAAGATTATATTGTTGTCGTAGATCAGCGGTTGACTGTGTGTTTGATCTCCGAGCTCGATCTCTATGATTTTGGGAAGGTCATTCGCGAGGTCTAACACGACACAAATCTTCGCATAATTGCATTTGGAAAGGTTAAGAGTTTCTTTGGCGATGGCTACCAGAGTCCCAAAGGAGCTGGCTATTCGTTTGAGAGCAGCTGCGGGGAAGCAGACGAGGGGGAGGGTGGGTAGGGTGATCTATGTAGAAATAATTGTTGAGTCGATTTTTGGGTTAAAATTGGAGGACCATCTGACAACCTTGGCGAGCTGTGTGCCCATTCTGACCGTCCCCTTGGCTCGAACTATGGCGAAGTCCGAAGCAAAAGAGATATGTAAGAGCATATGCTTGGGGTCGAGTGGTTCGACCCGGTAGGCAGCGGAGAGGTCCAACTTGGCAACGGTATCCGTGGCAACAAAAATCTTTGGGCAGCCGAATCCGAATTTGAGCACAAACGACTTAGAGAATGAGGAGGACAGGAAATAGACCTACGTCGCGACGAAGAGGACCCGGATGGGATCGCTGTCGGCGGGAGGCGGGAGCTCAATGTCAGGGAGCAGAATTTTTGTCGTCGACGAAGGTGGTCGCCAACCCCGATCCGGACGAACTGCCTCTGCGTAGGAAGCACGGGGTAGTGGGACAGTCGAGCTGTCCGGGAGGGAGGAGTCATCGGATGGTGCCACGGAGGATGGGGGCCTAGAAGTCTGGGGGGCTCCGGTGCCGCAAGACCGACTCCGGGGGTGGGGTGGGTAAGGGTGGCGAGTGGAATCGCAGAAGCCAAAGCGGAAGGGGAAACGGCGAGGGCCTGGGGAGGTTGGTGGTGTGCCAGGGTGGTCGGTGTGGGACCGTCGGAGGGCGACAGAAAGGCGGGAATGTCCACACAGGCAGACGCCTGGGGAGAAGAGGCTTGCGCCGATGTAGGGCCCGAACAGACGACTGCCTGTGGGTGTGGGGAGTCCGCGCAGACGACCGCCTGGGGATCCGGGACCTGACCCGGCAAGGAGGGCCCTAAGGGAAGTACGCGGGGGGCATAAAGAAAGAGCGGTGGGCCCACGTAAAAGGGGTCCGCGTAGGAGGCTAGGCCCGCGGGAGGGTAGGGGCCCGCAGGCCCGAATGACGCCATGTAAGGCCCAGCGGAGGGCTTAGCCACGTAAATTGCTGAGGTAATCCGCATCTGCATAGAAAGGGAGGGTACGATGCTCGCGTATAGCGGTAGACCCGAGGTCCCTGTTTCACTTAACAAAATGCCTGGCTTTTGAAAGAAAACTAGAAAAAGTACAGATAGTACAAATGTTCTGGAAAGTATTACTTGGAAGTCTGATCTGAGAGCGATCACTTTGTTCCGTGGACCATATGATGATGATGAAGAAAACTGCTTGAAGAAGACGAACAATCGGAAGAACTAAGTCACTGGAAAGGTATCGAGCAACGGCACTGATGGCACAGTCGAATGCTTTCTTGCTTTGCTTCACCCTGTTCTTGAGAAAAAGTAGAAGAAATGCTTCTAGGAATATCACTCTGAAAGTATGAGTTTTCTCAGAATCTCCTCTCATGTCTCTATTGATCTCTTGATGATGTCTATGTTAAAATAGGTCTATTTATAGACTAGACCCTTTGTGCGTAAAAAGTAACAAAGTTGGGTCTCTACGCAAGCAACTGTCACCCACGATTGAAAACCAACTCTACGCGTGATGACACGTGTCCCATAACTTCAGCAATATAGGGAGAGCACGTACACATATTCCTCGATAAGTGTGGCATGAATGCCACGTAAGCAAACCACGTTCTCAAGTAGTCAGGAAAGATCGAGCGTAAAAATGACCCAAAATATACTCCCAGCGTAAAATGGCAAACTGGCGAAAAATAGCCCAAAATAAACTTCTCGCGTAAAGTGGCTAGAAAAATAGCCTTGAGCGTAAAAAGTAGCCTAAATAGACTTTACGCCCACAATAGCCTTGAGCCTAAAAGCTCGAATAACTATCGTGCGTAAAGGAAGCAGTTTTATTGAGCATAAAGTAGCCCCATTTTCACACTATACGACGAGTATTGGGTTTGGTGAAAAAATTTCCTCGGCTTTTGTGTAATCTTGCTGTCAGAAAATTATTGTGTCAGATCGAATCACTTGCATTAAATGCGGCCTGACAGTCTGTCCCCAACGTAAAAGTGGAGGATAACTCTCGCGTAAAAAGCTTCTCGTGTAGAGAGCAGCATGCGTAGAGAGTAGCTTGCGTAGAGTCTGAGCTTGACGTAATTTGAATTGCGTAAAGCCTTCAACTTCTTTGACTTGGTCTTTGAAGTACTTTTTATGCTCCTACAAGACCCCCTTTAAAGTTTTCAAATTATTTTCAAAATTTGAAATACTTTGAACAGAAGCGTAAAATTCGAGATTTCACAGTCAGCGTAGAACTCGGGATATCCAACGGTCATCCGCGTAAAAGTTGAGATATCCAACAGTCAGCGTAAAAATAGGGAATTTGAACCGAATCAAAATTCTCTAAAAATAGAGCTGTTAGACTAGAGATAGAACTTTACTTTGGCTTTCGTAATCCCGATCTCTTTGCTCTTATTCTCGTCTTTCTCTCTCACTTTAAATCGATGGACCCCAAGAAGACCGCCGCCGGCAGCAAGGGCAGGAAACCCGTCGCCGATTCATCATCGGCCGACTGCGCGAAGACCCCCGTCCAATCATCGACGACACCCCAACAGAGCAACCCCGCCGTGGCTCCAGTAATGAAGGGTAAAGCCCTACTTTATCTCAGCTACAAGTTCGTCGGAGAAGAAGAAAAAAATTCGAACCTTCAAATTTCACGCCCACGTCATACGTGTCAGCGTAGAAACTGAAATAGCAAAATACGCCCACGTTATACGTGTCAGCGTAAAGTTAAGAACATACGCCCACGTTTATACGTGTCAGCGTAAAATTAAGAAAATACACCCACGTCTATACGTGCCAGCGTAAAATCTAAACTACGCTCATGTCTACACATGCCAGCGTAAAATCTATAATATGCTCACATCAATATGTGCCTGCGTAAAGATCGAAATACGCTAATGTCAACACATGACAGCGTAAAATTCACAATACGCTCACATCAATATGTGCCAGCGTAAGAATTAAAATACGCTCACGTCAACACGTGCCAGCGTAAAATTAAGATACGCTCATGTCAACACATGCTAGCGTAAAATCTATAATATACTCACATCAATATGTGCCAGCGTAAAAATTCAGAAGAAAAAGACTGTGTAAAACAAAGAATTTTTTTTAAAAAAAAATTTTTATCAACTTTAATAAGCGTAAAATTTGCATAGTCAGAGTCTTTTTATGCGTAAAACTCAGACCAAATCATCTGCATAAAAATTTCAAATTAGATTTTTACTAACTTGATTTTTCTTTTTCTTTTGGCAGCGGATTTGCAAATTCACCCACTTGCAGAAGTGTTTGGCTCATCAGCTGGAATGGTGGGCTCGAATTATTTGGAGAACTTGTCCCACGTTGAGTTTCTCCAGTCGAACCCGGAGTACCCTGCAGAGAGGGCACAACTAATAGTTGCATAAGGGGACAAGATGTTGTTGTCTATGATCAATGGAGAAGTGTTAACATCGATAGATGGTCAACAATTTGCAAAACCAGCTTTCCTATTTGGAGATGCGATAGACTTCAAATCGCAAACACACCGCAAGAAGGAGTCTTGGGTGTTGAAGTTTAGGGATAGAGCCATGTACCTACCCGACATGGATAGAGATTATCCATTGTTCGCATTCATCCATGCCACCCATCCCCGAAAGATGTTATGGAACCTGACTCCCAGCAGTCATGGTAGACCAGGAAGGATCATCTTCAAAAGGGATAGAACAAATGATATGGGCTACTACACCAGCACTCCCAGTGGTGGAGTTGTTCCCTTTACCGGTCTCTTGCCAGGATTCACTCCAAGTGAAGATTCTGCTTTAATTCAACCAGTGCAGACCCAAATGTTCATAAATAAGTTCATAAGGGCTATAGTGTTATATCCACAAGCCAACCCCAGACTACCAGGGTGGCTAACTCCATTTAACCAGAACTGGATTCAGATCAGTGTCTGGATTATGAGGAACTTCCAGACGGAGCTGAAGGACATTGGTCTGTATGAAGCAGTGGCCTCCACCAGTCAGGGTATACCCCCAAACAGCAATTTGTTCATGGCTCTGATGGAAATATATATTAGTTCCACAGGAACTTTGGGACTCCAAAAGGTGAAATGGGTCTCGCACTCCACGAGATGCAATTCATCTCCAAGTTGCCAAAGGAGGAAGCCCCATATGAAGAATATGTTCCCTCCAACAGGGAGCTAGCAGAGATAAGAGAGAAAAATCCTCAACTAGTTGAGGTATATGAAGAATTGATGTACCACTATATGATTTATACTACTATGCATGAGAGTGGATCTCATTTGGCATACATCAACAAGTGGACAACATATCTCTTTTATCACAAGGATAAGATATCCAAAGATAATAAAGAAAGATTTCAAGAGAACAAAGCTCCATCTATCAACACCGGCTCAATAATTCCTGCTGATAAAGTACGGGATATGATGATTGGATACAAATTTCCGAATAAATATTTGTCCACCAAGACTGGGAAATTCTCTGCAGGAACTGAAGCTTTGAGTTTCCTCAGATATGGCAGCCAGAAGATCTCCAAGAAAGCCTTTCTGGCAGGCTTTCTTTCTTTGTGGTTGAGAAGATGGGTTGTACCGAGAATAGGTACAGTTGATAGGATCCACCGGAATGTGCTATGGCTAGCGGTACGTTTGGTGTTTAAAGCAAGAATCAACCTGCTGTCGGCAATGGTATGCCGTATCAACGTAGGTTTGAGAACTTTCGGTGAGGAACTGATCAATAATGCTCCTCACCGGAATGTATTCCCTAGGGTAGAAATGCCCTACACCTACTTAATGGGCTGGTTGTTGCATCACAATTGTAATTTATTACCGCCAGGCACTGGAGATGATACAGAAGTCTTCCTCCAGAAGTTCAACAAAGCCACATGGACTGCCACGACTGTAGCAGATACTAGAGCAGTTTTAAACTATTCTTATGGTTGGAATTTCTTCTGTACCCGGCCACGAGTTCCAGCCGACTGCTTCGGCGTTCAATTTGAAGATGAAGTTGAAGGAAGGGCTTTATTATCAGCTCCAGCTTTCAGATGGCTTCAGTGCATCAGACCTTCTCTTCTGATGTACAAAAACGAAGATGGCTGTACATTTGAACCATATCTGCTAAGTCGATTCTCTCGCCAATTCGGATATGACCAACTTCATGTTGGCAATCCTTCTACCAGTTTCCGTTATTATGGGAAACTGATTGATGGTGCAAGGGGCTGGAGATATTTTAGCACTACCTGCACCGGTGCAAAATTTTGCATATCAACTGCTACCCGGCACCACCGAGCTACGTATACTTCATACGTATGCTCGGTTTTATGCTTCTATCCATTCCTTCATCCATGGCTACAACCTGAGGGGTAGTCTAAGATGGCCAAAAGAGGGAAATCTTGAAGAGCCGGTCAAGGTACCATCAGACGTACCTGACAAAACTGATGTTCCAGATACATATCTGGAAGTGATCCCAATGGGAATGGAGAAAAAAGATGCAGAGCCTATCATTATTGGCAAAACTCGCAAACGAAAATAAGGTGCGGCTGCAACTCTTCTAGAGAAGACCCCGGAAAAGAAGAAGAAGAAGGTTACTACTAAAGGGCCTTCTAGATCAAGAGCCATTACCCCGGAGAGTGACACTCAGGTGGATGAGCTGCAACATGTTGCATCTTCTTCAGTTCACCCTGGAGAAGGGTCCTCGACCTCCCAACCAGTAGCGTCAATGGAAGCGGTGACGGTCCTATCTTCGGGACGTCTCAGCTCAGCACTCCATTTGACTTTGCCACCAAAGGCACAAGTTGATGATGTTGCTCCAGCACATACCATTGATCAAGAGCTCATCCCATCCGATGAACCCGCTATTACTTTTGTTGATGAGGATTGGGATGGAGATTATGACGTATACTTGGCGCGTCCTACACCTACTCCAGGTAAATATAATTTATACAAAATCCATACAAAATTATGATTTTTGTATATTAACTTATTTTGTTTAATTTTTGTAGGTGTTATTATTGCATCAAAGCCTGTGGCTCCTCCTCCTCTTCAAGAAGACATTTATGAGGAGAATGCAGAATCTGAGGAAGAGGAGTCTTCCTCCGAAGAAGAGGATGTTTAAGAAGAATATCCTCAATCTATGGAGGTACAGTAAGAGCCAGAGATACAGGCTCAACCAGAATTATCCCTTTCTACAGAGGGCAAGGATAAAGAGCAAACTATAGTAGAACATACTGTAGATGATAAAAAGGCTACTGAAAAAAGAGTAGATTTCTATGAAAAATCAGTTGTAAAAAGACTCATTACAACTGACATACTTAAAGAACCTGCAGAGCCAATTACTGAAGAAGGTGATGAAGGCATAATTAAATCATCAATTGAAACTGAGGTCATTGAAATAGCATCCTCGGCTATTGCTACTGCTTCAGAAAAGGTTCTTGAAGAGACGATGCCCGAACCAAAATCAGCTGCCATAATCACCACTCCATCCGTACCAATCACCGCCACAGAAACTCACGTAGTTTCGACTCCAGAACCGGTTGGAGTAACAAATGTTGAAGATATTATCCTTAAAGCTCCTAGAGATCAGTTGGCCATAGTAGCAACAACAACAACAACCTCATCTCAGTTTGCTACTAAGGCAACATCTGCTCCTAGTCTTCAGAGAAGAGATCTGGTAGACATTGCCGCAACACCAAGCTCAAGTATAGAAATGAATCTCTTAGTTGAGATTCATACTGATACTTTTTACAAGACTTTGGCGGCTCTGATAAAAATGGTCCTGAATAAGGGCCTAAGTTATGAAAGTCTGAAGGCGGCGATTGCTCTAACCATCAGAAACGTCGCCATGTTCAATAACGCGGCAAGAGCGGCGGCATTGGAGAAAATCGTGGAGGGACTTGAACAGCCGATCAAAGAATATTTAAAGCTGTCAAGTGAAACCATTGAAAGTCTCATCCAAGAGAAGTACGACGCTTTATCAGCTGAGTATCTCGCTCGGGAAATGACTTTCAATGAAGCCCTCCACAAATATTGCATCAAGGTAGCCAAAGAAAAGGCTTTTTTGACTGAAGCAAAGCCCCAACTGGCGATTCAGAGAGAGGCCTATGAAGCTTCGAATATAAGAATTCATCAGCAGAATGATAGAATTCGTGAAGTCGAGGCTGAACTGGCTCGCTTAAAGGCAGAGAGAGAGCAGACGATCGCAGTTCGGGACCAGCAGCTTACCCAGAGCTTAATTTTGGAAGAACAAGTCTTTGGAGCAGAGTCTACCATCAAAACCCTTGACGATGCCAAAGACAAGATGATAGTCTATTTTGCTGGACTTTCTTACATCTGTACTCCTGAAGCTCAACGTTCTGTAGCTACTAAAAATGTATTGAGCTCTCGCGAAAAATGCCTAGCGGAGTTACAAAAACTTTTTGAAGATATCTCTGCTCCGCCTTAGGAAAAATAAAGAATTGAGTTGAATGAAATGATATGGTAACATGGAAAAAATGCTCGCGACCGTGGGTCGTCGAGGGGTCTCAAATGATAGAAGTCTTGATATTGGTTTGAAAGAGATGGTAACATTGGAAGAGGAATGACTGTGTGAGACGTCAGTTTGTGTCGAGTCTTGCATGGTCATTGGACAACTTGTCGACAAGGACGATTTGTTTCCTCGGACGACAACCCGGGGCCACGGGACCGTTCCGGCCTAGGAGAAAACCGAGGGTGAATGTGAGCGGAATAGCTGAGCCGAAAGGCAAGTCTTCGGTGGACGCTCATCGGGGCTAGCTACTTGCGGTGACCGGTCCATCCTATACCAGATATGTGTCCAAGATAGCTTATCATGCTAGTGACCTCATATAGATGAGTCAGCACGGGCGGCAATCCGCGAGTGTGCCTTTGGATTGAGTCGAGTATTGAGTACACTATATCAAGGAGTCGAGTTGAATGTGTGTGTATAGTTTGAACACAATGTTGGACCTAAGATTTGGTTGCAACATAGGCGACGTGTTTCGGCACGAGATGTAGCATCGAGTCTTATGTTGTCGGCATATAAGTTGTATAGTTATGGTTTGAGTTGTCTTAAGTTCAAGTCAGGAAACGCCGTAACGCAAAGTTGGTCGAGTGACACTTAGTTCACAAGTTGGATGGGTCAGTTGATGATTTAGTAGCGAAGGACAGCGAGGCGGCGATATGATTGAGTCTCATTTGAGTTGTGAGGCACGGCCTCAACAAGGACTTATAGTACGGTCACACGGGAATGGAGTCTTATCGCGTAGTTGCGTCTCTGATTATGGACCGTAAGGCAAGCACGACTTGATAGGTTAACGTTGTTGAGTCGACATTGTTGTTACAAGCATGGGATGGTCTAGAGACACAAAATAGGCCAAGACGTCGGTCATAAAACTGATCCTAAGATAAGACTAGAAAGATAATTGATAAGAAGCGACTATGTTGCACGAAGTAAATCAAATGTGTTGGTTTTGTATGGGTGGACGAGGAGCTCATTCCACCAGTACAGTTGAGTACTGACACCCACATAGCTTTCATGTGTAGGCACAGGTAGAAGCTCGTGGTGCGGAGCTCGCTTGGATGCGTCGAGGCACGGAGTTCCTTGGCGATTCGAAGCGTGCGGCCGCATGTATTCAAGACTTATACAGGACATAATGTATGGACGTCGCCTTCCAAAGCATCCGCTGGCTCAAGACATGTATTGAAAGATGAGAGAGAGCTGAGTGACTTGTAATATGAGCTTGAGTGAGCTTAAGAGACTTATAATCTTGGCCTTGCGCCCCATTGTAACCTTTGTTTCAATATCAATAAAAGAGTGTTTTGCAATGACTTGTGTTTTGCTTCAAATTTTGCTGCTATTATTCAATGTCTCTGCTTGGGACTTCTGTGCGACGATCCCGTCGCAGCCGCTGAAATCGGTTGTTATGGAACCCGCTTTGCACGAGCGCAACCTAGGCTCGTGCGGCATCACGCCTTAACGAGGACGATCGCTCCTACGGGAGCGGGGCATGACAGTAGCTTCCTATGAAAAGGGAAGACCGAAGTCACAGGCGAGGACATAGGAGAGTTGTCAGGATCTTGCGACTGTGGACCGCAAGAAAGGTTGCTATCATTGTGACGAAAGGGGTCATATCAAAGGAACTGTATGAAACTCAAAGCTGAGAAGGCAAAGGCAAGGACGATTAAGAGGATCTCATAATTATAGGAGAGAATCATCACAACAACCAACGCAGAGGAACCTTGTGGCATATTTTATGACAGCGACTGGGTCATAGGTAAGGGGGCGTTGTATGACGCCATGCTGTCGGGGAGGATTTTTATATCATACCGCGACAGGTTTAGACGTATGATGATGGAAAATAAGGGGACGACTGCATTTGTAGGCATCGGTGAGACGACAAAGTTTGGTGAGAAGCTCATCCTCAAGGGTGTGTGAAATATACCGAGTTTGTGCTACAACTTGGTTTCAGTATGCAGGCTGACAGATGATGGATGTCGTAATTTATTTGGAGACAAAGATTGGTTGCTTGCGAAGGGTTCCCAACAGTTGGCTCGAGGAGATTTGTGTTGTGGCATGTACATGCTCAAGCCGTTGAGTAGTATAGACAGGCCACAATCACTGGATGGAGGCTCGAAGAATGTTCGACATGAGTTGGATCGTCGAGAACTTGCTGAGGAGGGTCTTCGAGGTGTTTCGAAGGATATGGAGGTCAGTTTGTTGGTCCCATGATAACTGGTCGATCTCCAGGTGGGGGTTGTTCCACGGATCCGATTTTGATGATGAATGGTTTGCCAAAGCTTCACGGAGTGACATTCGTTTCAGCAGTTCGAAGCTAGCACTACAACAAAAATACCTTTTAATGACGGCTAAAAATCGTCATTAATTAAGAACCATGACACTTTTTTTTTTAATCCAAGCGTTATGAAATCGGGTGTTATAAATGTTTTTCAAAGCGTTATAGATAAATCTTCCGAAAACGTCATTAATAGACTTAATTTCTGCTACATTTTATTTTTAAAGTGTTATGGATAGTTTTGTAAAACCGTTATGAATATGTAATATGGTTGGAAGTCAGGACATTTTGAAAGCGTTATGATTGGTCATTTGTATCACATTTATAACGCTCTATACTATATGTTATACATTCCAAACACTGCTCAATTCAATTCGAAAACCACCACTTTGAACCATATTCACAACAAAATATTGAAATGTAACATTAATCTCCATTTCATTGTCTCAATAGGGTACATTCTATTGTCTCAAAATAGAGTACACTTTAGCTATCATTCTACATTTCTCAGGCCATATATATACATCTTCTCAAAAATATATAGAGTATCCAATATAGCTAGTACACTTTACATCAAAACTATCCACATGAAAACATCCCACACCATAACATACAACTTAGTCACATGAAGACCTGTGTCCATAGCACATGTACCCTGCAAAAGATAAAATAAGGTTTAATAAATGTGATATAATGATGTATATGTATGTAACTATAGGATCTTGAATGATGTATAAGTCCTGATTAAAAACACACATTAAGATCACAATTCAACAATGTTGTGGAAAACTGTTGTGTGGAGTTTCTGTCAGATTCATCTTGTGTATATATATGTAACTATCAGAAAGATGTTGGCTAAGGCCTGAGGCTATTGCCTGCAGGTAGGGCAAGTGGCAGCAGGCCATGCCAAAGTAGTAGGCTACATTAGCAGCAGCAGGGGACTCATTCCCCCCCTCCAGCTTGACCGGCTGTAGGCTCTTGGCCATAGGCCTACGCAAGCAGTGAGCCAGTGCCAGTTAATGAGTGAGTATTTGTTTTATGTTAGAGTATGACAGGTATGCAAGACCTGGGAACAAATTTAGGTCAACAACATACACATATGGACAGGTACATGCAATCTAGAAAACTTAGTGTACCTTTAGAGTATCAATGGTCGAATTGGACAGGTAGGGTATCAGAGATCTCTGCACATGAGGCAGATAAAGAACTGGGGCACAGCCTTGGGAATTACATGTGTAAGAGATTAGGAGGCCATGTATAAGTGATTCATCCATAAGCAGCTTTGTGTGTCAAGTTGGTATAAATGTCAATAACAGGTATATATAGGCATGTGTGTGTGTCGTGTTAGAGGGGTATTCCAGTAAAGGGATAGGTACTAGGTTGTTCCAGTAAAGGGATAGGCGTAGAACAGAGTTAGAAGTACGAGTATCAGTTGATTTTGGTAAAGGATATTACCTTGACCCTCATGTATCCATATGATTGGCAACGAATTCGATGAATTCGCATCGGACATCATCTATTTCTTCCTGCGTGTATGTTGATTTTCCAGCCAATTTTTTAGCTAAAAAGTCAAAAAATAGTTACATTAGTTTGTATAATTTCAGAAAAGTTATTAAAAATTAAATTAATGAACAACTTACCTTTGACTCAATAGTAGGAGAGGGGTCTTCCATGAGATTTCGCATATATTTCATAACAAAATATCCGCATTCATAACCTCCAGGTTGTTTCGGGACCTACATGAAGATATTATTTGTGACTAGAATATAATGTCCATGATTATAATTGTCACGCCCCGCTCCCGTAGGAGCGATCGTCCTCGCTAAGGCGTGATGCCGTACGGGCCTAGGTTGCGCCCGTGCAAGGCTAAGTCCAGAAACGGTCGATTTGAGCTAGGCCACAGAGTCGCACAGAGTGTCCCCATTTGCAGCGAAAAGTAAACGAACACAAAATTGAAGTGAATTCAAACTCTTTATTGATTTTCAAGAAGTTTACAAGCGGCGCTAGGCCGATATTACAAATCGCTCAAGTTCTCTCTCTCTCTGAAACATAAAAGGCGTGCCAAGTGGCTTACAACATAGAATGATTCATGGCGATGTTCCGATACATTATGTCCTGTATATGGTGCTCCAGCTCCTTGCAACGCTCCAAGGCTCCAGAGATAGCTCCGCGCCTTAGCACGTTCGAGGGAAGCTCCACACCCGCCGGCATCTCCTGCATCCTGCAAGTAGACTGTGGGGTTATCAGTACATTGTTATGCACTGGTGGGGAGGCTAGCTCGCCCACAACGCTATCATTACCAAACACGTTCCATTTACTTTTGTGCACCATCTATCATTCATTGTCTTTCTAATCTTGCCTTAGGATCAGTTTCATGGCATATTTCATAGCCTATTCGTATTGTCGAATACAAGTGTCGCATGGAAATACATGCATAACTTACCCATACTTACCGTCCGGCCTTCCCTGTCCAAAGTAAACCAAGTTAGTCAACAATTCAATATGAACTTTTCTATGTCAAGTGCGTGTCCCTGCCTCGGATTCTAGCACGTCGTAGGCACGTTATCTACACTTGCATGAATTTCTCATTTTCATTTGGTGTGTCACATTTCAAGCATATTCATAAGGCACTTCTTTTTGTTAACTTAGACTACTTTGATTTTAATGCAAGGACTTGCACGTGGATCGCCACCAGCAAAGCCCACTTAACTATATATGCACCGGTCGCTGGTACCACAAGCCATTTTGGACATCCAAGCCGTGGTATTTCTCAACTAGCATAGGGTGAGGACTGGCACACACCCCGATAGTCTCTTGAAATACTCCTGCACTTACGTCCCCCGGGTGGCCGAGTCCGCACCCAGGCAGCCCGTAAGCCATGACTTTGATCCCGCCTAGGCCGGCATATCCCCCCTTTGATCATGCCGCGGAATCCCTTTTCTTTACGGTCACAGCATACGCCACCCCTCGCTCGTGCCGTTTGTCCATGACCATTTCGTATTTTTATCGTCACAGGCTAACCCTTAGCCACAATGCGTTATCGAACAGGTTGGCGTCCGTGCAGCGCGGGTAGCGAGCCCCGTTGCGCGTGCCCGTCACACCTGTCGCTAACCATTCCTTTTCTTCTTATCTTTTTATTCATTCTTTCTTTTCTTTGTTTCACTTGTCCGTTTGTTCATCGATTCATTCATGTATTCATTCTTTCATTCGTTGATTCATTCATTCACTTATTCGTTCATTCATTCATTCATTTAAATATTATGTAACTCCCCGTACGGGAGTCGCCTTGGCGACCCATCGGTCCCATAGTCTTTCAATGTTTCTAAACTCTACTCGGAACGACTATATTGATAGTCTCCCCGATTCATTGTTGTAACCCATTCATTGTTTTTATTGTTTGAACGCATCAGAGACGTAAATGTAAGCTTGTGCCTTAGCACGAGCGCGGAGCGCGGTACGAGAGTTGTCGTACATTTTCCATGTTCCTTTCCATATTCTATACAAGCATACAAGATGGGATTAATCCCTTAGCTAGGTGCGTTGGGTCATTTATTAGCATGCGCGGTGTTATCGCCTAGCAATTTCAGTGATAGTGTCCGTATTATTATGTGTCTAGGCTAAGCAAAGACGGGTTCATCGGAGCCACCCACCTTAGCGATGTTCGCATCGGCCGAGCGATACTCCGAGCGCGCCTTTGAAAGTCTAAGTCTGGATTCATCTTGACGGGCCAATGTAAGCCTTGCATCGATTCTTCATCAGGTCGATGCCAACTCTTCGGGTCGACGGCTCGTTTGAGTCGTTGCACTTGCCGTTTGAATCGGCGTTCCGCTAGGGCGGAGCGGGTCACTACATAATACACCACTCAAAACAAGTCTCGTCCTCGAGACTTCCTGAGTGCAGGTCATCCTACCATTTCTTAACTCGCATCATCGTGTTTCTTAGGCAATCCCTATCGAACGGCTCTATCGTTCTATGGCACCGAACTATACTCGATACCTTTCCAAGTTTCGCGTCGCATACGTTTGGTCGATTTTTTTATTGGATAACTTTTCATTCATTTTAGAGTTGATGGCACTTATTCAATTCAAGTGTTTCTTCGACTCGGTTGCTTTTTTCGACGTATCATGGGACTGAAACAGTCGCACGAGGTGTGTTGAAATTCGTCAAATACGAGTGTCGTAGGCTGAGGCAAACTCACTTTCGTTTATGCGCATCGCAACACCCACTTGCAGCTGCATTCGAGTTCATCATATCGCTGAGTTTGGATCGTGCACGTATCCAAGGCGTCCCTCGAATACGTACATTTCAACCAAGCTTAGCGACTAGCGAAGTCGGACAAGCTACTTGTGAAAGTTTTGATTTGCCGATCGCTTTGTTAACTTCGATTTAAAACCGAAATCATGTGTGTATCATATATCGTTTATCTCGGTCCTCGAGATGATTCGATTCGCTTCTCAAGCGTTATTGTCCACGAAATTAGTATGATTTCTTCTTAGCAGGGTCGACCAAGCCTAAGAAATTTCTGTCCGATTCAAAACCAAGTATCGCACTATCACCGAGTACGTCTTCCAATCAATGATTCAATTTATTATCCCAACTTTACTTGCGTATCATCCATCCCTATCATTCCCTTCATTTGGGGCTAATCTCGTCGTCGTTCACGCACGCTCCCAGTTTTCCGTCCTACTCTAAGTCTTGTTTCCCCAAGTCTATCGTCCATCCAGACGATACTGTAAATGCCATCGCACAGGTTCAATCACTCGGCATAGGGTCGTCCGCCTATCCGCTAGGTCAGCTCACAGGTCATAGTTACACGTCAAGTCCATGGCTCATCGTGCAAGGTCGTTGCACGACGCTCGCCCCAAATTCTATGGTCAAACCATTTATTCATTTGTATGGGAGTTTCTACCCAAGCTCGTATCACTCATTCTTCTAAACATCGAGCATGATCACCTAATTCGCATCGACTTACGTTGCACACATTCAATTCCGTTCAATCACCAGTTCTAACCAATTCGTGTATTCGATCACGAGGTCATCCAGCTCGACAATACATTGCGCCCCAATCTCACGCGAGTCCGATTATCCACGGCGGTTCATGAATCACCATACAACGCTCCCGCGGAATAATCATTCTCATCGGAGCGTAACTCTTGTTTGAGTTTTAGACTAACCCATTTTCGATACGCGGATTGGACCTACACAATCCTCAATTTCAATCGTCAAGCACACAAATTCATTCCCGAGTCCACCTTCGCGTCAAACCACAAGTCGAAGCAATCAAATTGCCACGCCATCCAAGTTCAATCACTCCCGTCGTATGAATCACCATATCGGCGCTCACGCGGAGTGATCGTCCTAATCCGGCGCGACGCATGTGTGAGGCTGGATTTGCGCTCGCATAAGACAAGAACGTCAACGTTGTGGTTGTCAACGAAGCAAATCCAAGTATTTCATTTTCTATCCAAGCCAAATCAATTCGATAGTCTGACCGTCATGCGTTCAACTAGAAAATCCTCGAGCCAAATCTAACTTTTCCTCGACACATTCTTAACATCCCAAGTATAGCATCCAACGGAACAATGACATTTGCACGATCGTCATTCGCCGAGTCAGAGTACCCCCGAGTTATTGCATATCGATCTTTGATACGCCTTAATACCATCGACGATATGCGTAACCTGATGATCTTCCTTTGCAACCAATTTCGAGTCGTGCATTGATGTTGTTGTCCGAGTAGATATTCCAAAATTTCCCTCGATATTTAAGATCAAGTTTGATCGCTATTCCTCAAGCTAGTTTCAAGATCGTTGTCCCAACTCAAGTCACAATTTATTTGAATCAATCCGAATTCGTGCGCGTAATCCTCTAAGTTTTCCTCGATCAAGACCATTCATTTTCATTCATCGTTCCGAACCATTTTTTAACTCGCATTACCCATTGACAAGTTGTCCAGCGATATCTCGTTCGGGACTATTGAAGTCACGGCCAACTAAGCGTGACACGTTCTAAGGCTTTGCGCAATTACATCGCTTGCCGACATACTCGTACCATCCGTAATTCCTTTAGTCTCGCTCGAACAATTTCTATGACGTCCATACACCACTCAGGGTTCGAGCCACTCGACTAGTCGTCGTCACTCATTCTTATTCTTCTCCGAACCTATCACATACACCACTCGGATTCAAGCCATACGATCTAGTCCTCAATCACGTTCGCGTCATGCGCTAAGACATCCTTCAGATTCGTTCGACGAATCTCTAGCGTAATCGCTCACGTCGCCTCGACGTACTAAGTCGTTCAGACTAATCCTCAAAATCCAGGCCAATCTCTCGTGCACGCCTAAGCGTTAGTTTGATAGCGTTCCTATCGATATACACTCTAAGTGTATCTCCGTTCCCGACCGAGTGGTACTTGATATCGCTCGCCACTCGATTGCACCAGAAGTCGAGGTGCGTGACACGCGGCACAACATAACCAAAAGGTCGTGTGCATAGCCATTCCGTACGGACTATATTCGAGTTCGCATGTTCACTTATTCTCGTTCGAGCGATAATCGATCTCACTCGCAACTCGTTTGCACCAGAAGGTCTAGGTGCGCGATACTCTGCACGACTTAGCCAAAAGGCTGCGTGCATAACCATCCCATTCGAACTATACTTTGGTCTCGTGTACTCGTTTGCTGTCAGCGTAAGCTCATTCAAGCACGTACTGCGTTTGCTAACTCTTAGCATCGGTTCCTTCCCACTCAAGTCCGTCGTGGTGGCACAAAGGCCTTCGCCTATCGATCCCGTCCAACCGAGTACTCGTACGAGCTTTTGAAAATATTAGACTTATTGTATGGAATATCCCAAGGCACAACGGGAGAGAGCGTATACTTCTTTTATTTCAAAACCGAGCTTTCAAAACTGAGAAAATCGAATAAAGTCCAAGGACGTAAAGCCGTGCTCTGATACCAATCTGTCATTTTCCGCTTCCGTAGGAGCGATCGTCCTCGCTAAGGCGTGATGCCGCACGGGCCTAGGTTGCGCCCGTGCAAGGCTAAGTCCAGAAATGGCCGATTTGAGCTAGGCCACAGAGTCGCACAGAGTGTCCCCATTTGCAGCGGAAAGTAAACGAACACAAAATTGAAGTGAATTCAAACTCTTTATTGATTTTCAAGAAGTTTACAAGCGGCGCTAGGCCGATATTACAAATCGCTCAAGCTCTCTCTCTCTGAAACATAAAAGGCGTACCAAGTGGCTTACAACATGGAATGATTCATGGCGATGTTCCGATACATTATGTCCTGTATATGGTGCTCCAGCTCCTTGCAACGCTCCAAGGCTCCAGAGATAGCTCTGCGCCTTAGCACGTTCGAGGGAAGCTCCACACCCGCCGGCATCTCCTGCATCCTGTAAGTAGACTGTGGGGTTATCAGTACATTGTTATGCACTGGTGGGGAGGCTAGCTCGCCCACAACGCTATCATTACCAAACACGTTCCATTTACTTTTGTGCACCATCTATCATTCATTGTCTTTCTAATCTTGCCTTAGGATCAGTTTCATGGCGTATTTCATAGCCTATTCGTGTTGTCGAATACAAGTGTCGCATGGAAATACATGCATAACTTACCCATACTTACCGTCCGGCCTTCCCTGTCCAAAGTAAACCAAGTTAGTCAACAATTCAATATGAACTTTTCTATGTTAAGTGCGTGTCCCTGCCTCGGATTCTAACACGTCGTAGGCACGTTATCTATACTTGCATGAATTTCTCATTTTCATTTGGTGTGTCACATTTTAAGCATATTCATAAGGCACTTCTTTTTGTTAACTTAGACTACTTTGATTTCAATGCAAGGGCTTGCACGTGGATCGCCACCAGCAAAGCCCACTTAACTCTATATGCACCGGTCGCTGGCACCACAAGCCATTTTGGACATCCAAGCCGTGGTATTTCTCAACTAGCATAGGGTGAGGACTGGCACACACCCGATAGTCTCTTGAAATACTCCTGCACTTACGTCTCCCGGGTGGCCGAGTCCGCACCCAGGCAGCCCGTAAGCCATGACTTTGATCCCGCCTAGGCCGGCATATCCCCTCTTTGATCATGCCGCGGAATCCCTTTTCTTTACGGTCACAGCATACGCCACCCCTCGCTCGTGTCGTTTGTCCACGACCATTTCGTATTTTTATCGTCATAGGCTAACCCTTAGCCACAATGCGTTATCGACCAGGTTGGCGTCCGTGCAGCGCGGGTAGCGAGCCCCGTTGCACGTGCCCGTCACACCTGTCGCTAACCATTCCTTTTTTTTTATCTTTTTATTCATTCTTTCTTTTCTTTGTTTCACTTGTCCGTTTGTTCATCGATTCATTCATGTATTCATTCTTTCATTCGTTGATTCATTCACTTATTCGTTCATTCATTCATTCATTCATTCATTCATTCATTTATACATTATGCAACTCTCCGTGCGGGAGTCGCCTTGGCAACCTATCGGTTCCATAGTCTTTCAATGTTGCTAAACTCTACTCGGAATGACTATATTGATAGTCTCCCCGTTTCATTGTTGTAACCCATTCATTGTTTTCATTGTTTGAACGCATCAGAGACGTAAACGTAAGCTTGTGCCTTAGCACGAGCGTGGAGCACGGTGCGAGAGTTCTCGTACATTTTCCATGTTCCTTTTCATATTCTATACAAGCATACAAGATGGGATTAATCCCTTAGCTAGGTGCGATGGGTCATTTATTAGCATGTGCGGTGTTATCGCCTAGCGATTTCAGTGATAGTGTCCGTATTATTACGTGTCTAGGCTAAGCAAAGACGGGTTCATCGGAGCCACCCACCTTAGCGATGTTCGCATCGGCCGAGCGATACTCCGAGCGTGCCTTTGAAAGTCTAAGTCTGGATTCATCTTGACAGGCCAATGTAAGCCTTGCATCAATTCTTCATCAGGTCGATGCCAACTCTTCGGGTCGACGGCTCGTTTGAGTCGTTGCACTTGCCGTTTGAATCGACGTTCCGCTAGGGCGGAGCGGGTCACTACAATAATAAGTCATATATTAGTTTGATTACCTTGGGTAATTTTCAAGTAGGACTTCTATTTGATCTTTTACCACCAATATATGCTGTGTTGAGGCCACTAGTAGAAAATAATTGTATATACTAACATTCATTAAGCCTCCATTAGAAAAACTGGTACTATTCCAAAAAAATATGAGCAATACAGCAGTTTAAGGTCTTAAAAGAAAGCATAAAACAACTGCTCAAGCTAGTTGTCTGAACAACAATAAATAACAATACAAGCTTGTACAAAATGGTCCATAAGTTTGAAGCTACTTAAGTTTGAAGCACTTTTAGGTTAAGAAAAAACATTACTATAATCACATTTCTAGAAAAAAAAATGGTAAAGTAGAACTCGAGCTAAATTATCTTGTCAAGCTCAATTGGAAAAATATATAATAATATTAGAGCTAATCAGGTTTGGTGTTTTAATCAGAAAGAACAAACTAGAATAATATATCCAAAAATACTTATCAGAGGTAATATGGACATGACAAGTCTTCTAAACTCAACAAATTATATCTATCCAGAGGTAATGTGGACATGATAGATAATGAATCTCGTTTTCTGTATAGAGTATACGATACTATCAAAGGTAATATGAACATGACAGATCGTAACAACCTCAAAAAAATAGATTAATATCTATTCAGAGGCCAAAAAGACATGATAGATAGCAGAAGAAGTAGACTTAATATTTATTCAGAGGTCATGAGAACATGATAAATAATAAATCTCTTTTTTTTATTCAGCTGGTAAGACAGAAGATCAAAATTTTCTTTTAGGAGACAAGAGATCAGCTTAACCAAACATTGGTAGCTGGGAAATAAAGAAAAAATTCAAACATAATATTTCTTCAAGAATTTGCCATTGATCGGCATCATAAGCAAAGCTCCATTAGATTTAGACAACCTATAGGCACCATTGGAGAATACCGATTCGACTACATAGGGACCTTCCCATTTTGCTTGGACTTTTCCTTTGCTCTTATGAGTCATCACCATCGGTCTTCGAACAGCTAGAACTAGCTCACCGACTTTAAATACCCTCTTTTTAACTTTATGATTGAAAGTTCGAGATATGCGGGCTTGATATAGTTCAATGTATTGTTGCGCTTGAAGACGCTTCTCGTCCAATCCTTCAAGTTCTTGGAGTAGTAAGCGATCATTATTCTCTGTAGTTAGCTCATTAGTAATGGCTATTCTAAGAGATAGAATTTGAATTTCTAGTGGAAGAACAGCCTCACTGTTTGCCATTGATTATAAAAGTACAGAATAATTATACAGGAGGACTGACCTTAGACTCACAATACAAACTCGCTCGTACAAAGAAAGCCTAGGGACGAAAACCTAGGTACAGCAATCTAAGTACAATTATTTATTTTTGATTCTGGGGGGTGACGGTAGAGGCTCGGGAAAGCGACGGCAGCTCTGCCTTACTCCTTGGACGATCGGACGTAACCTTGACTCTGATGAAGAAATGCTCTCGGAATGTGTGGAGAGACTCTTATGCACGTGCCTTTGTCTCTCCAGATGTCCAGCTTCCAGCTCTCCAGGTTCAGGTCCTTTGTAAGGGAATGGCACCTTACTATTTATAGGAGTGGGGGTGTGATCATTAGGGTTTACAATGATTTCCTCCTTAAAAAAGTCGGCGGCCAATCATCTGGACCATTGATTTTGATTGCAATGAATCTGGACAATTAATGTGGATTATACCAAATCTTATGGGCAATTAATATTGATTGCCATAAATTTTGATAAATTCGGATCTCTTACCACGTGTTCGATTTGTCTGCTCTGATTTGATTTGGGTAATTATGATGATTGTACTAAATCTGGTTGTTGGGATTTGCTGATAGATCTTGATTGATTCAATTCCACATGTCTAACCATCATTACGGGGAAACTGGCCTTTTGTCACGTGTCATAACCGTGAGCCACAGCCGCATGAGGGTTGCTTCTTAGGTTTTGAACCGCATGAATGTCGCAGCTGCATAGATGTAGCCTCTGATTTTTTAAGCCGTATAGGGGTGGTTTCCAATTGAGTCGTATAAGACTAGCCACGTGTCAAGGCTACATGGGTATGGCTTCTCAGCATTTGAGTCGCATGGAGATAATCCCCATGATCTGGGCCGCATGAGGACAACGGCCGTATGGGGTAGCTTCTTAGGGTCCGAGCCGCATAAGAGCATCAGCCGCATGAGGGGAGTGGCAGCCGCATAGAAAGCTTCGAAGTTGGTGGAGCTTGCCAGCTGTATAGAAGATTTTCTCCGTTTTCCGAGGAACACGCCGTCATGTCAGATTTCATCATTTCAACTTTAATGTCAGACTTATCACTTTACGTCAGAGCATTTAATGGGAGCAGTCACTTTATGGCCAGCTGTAAAAAGCAAGCTGCATAAGGCCACATGATTCTTTCTTGAGCCGCATGAGGCTATTGGAGAGTTTCTGAGCCGCATGAGGCTCCGATAGATTTCTGAGCCGCATGGGACTCCTTCTGTTTTGAACCACATAGGCTTCTTCTGTTTTGAGCCGCATGGGCTTCTTCTATTTTGAGCCGCATGGGCTTTTCTTGTTCTTTTTCATGCTTCTACAAGACCCCCTTCAAAGTTTTTAATTTGAAAAATTGAAATACTTTGAATAAAAAGCATGGCTATACGAGCTCTGCTGACCGCATGGGATGTTCTAGCCGTATGGACTTCTTGGCCGCATGGCCTATCTGGCCGCATAGACTCCCTGGCCGCATGGATCGCTTCTGGCCGCATACTGTCCTCTCTGCCACGTATGCGACATTAATTGCTCTTGATTCATTATGATTTGGAGCCGTCTTTTGGGGGAATCCCAAGAGTTGGTTCATTAAATATATGGATTTTATGCCCTGGGTGAATCTCTTTTATAAAAGGGGGCAAAATTCGAGGAGTCGATTTCTGCAGCACATGACCCGAAGCGGTTATTGGTCCACGTGCCCCCCCATATTTTCCTATAAATAGGGGTGTGTTTAGGTCATGGAGTTTTCTTTATTTTCTTTTGCTCTTCTCTTGCCCTAAGCTGCTGCTTTTCCTTCTCCGACTATCATTGATAATGGCCCCCAAAGCTTCCAAAGCTCCCAAGGCCTCTGCTGTGGCGAAAGGCAAGAAGGCGGCGGCCTTATCGCCGACTGTAGCGCCCCCTGTCCATCCTGACGTCCACCCTGCCATCAAGGGTAAGGACTATATAGAATATCGAACACTTCAAACCCTGAAACAATGGCTCTGTTGCATGTCTTTTATGCACAAGCCTTCTTCCCTTCAGCATTCAATGCGTTCTGCATCTTTATGAAGCCACATATGTTGTATGGGCCGCATGAACTTCTTATATCCTAGCCGCATGGGGTATGCCCTATGTCTGAGCCGCATGAGAACGTCTGAGCCGCATAAACGCCTTTAGAACTGAACCGCATGAAGCCCCTCTGAACAGAATCACATGAGCTTCTAATGGACTGAGCCGCATAGCGTTCCAGGAATCAGAACCGCATATGATCCTACCTAAACAGAGCCGCATGAGGACTCGTCTAAACCGAGCCGCATGAACTTTGTGAAAAAACCAAGCCGCATAAAGACTCATCTAACCAGAGCCGCATGTGCTCTGTAAAATCCGAGCCGTATAAGAGCTCGTTTACTCAGAGCCGCATAAACTCTATATAGTTTATGGCCGTCTCCTGAATTTGTTTCTTTTGTCTCTTTTCAGTAAATCTGCCAGTCAGTGCTGCAGGAGAACCCCTGGTGGGTCATGCCCAATTTGCCATAGGAGTTCGGTTTGACCATATAGTCCAGCAGGTGGTAGAACAATTGCCCCAGAATGAGCCTGAGGAGAGGCTGAATCTTATCAAGAACCAGCCCTTTCGCTTTCTCTGTGCTATGTTGAACTCAGGGCGATTGGATGGGAAGTACCTGAAGCCGGCGTTCTTCTTCGGGGACGCCCTGACTATGAAGAACTCTCAGGTATTGGATATATCTGAGAATTGGAATTTTATTTCTGCTGGAAGGGCGATCCACATCCCCCAGATGGAGCGTTATTTCCTATTGGCATGGTTCAATATGTTGCCGATGGACAGGAAGATGCCGGAATCCTTGACCCCGAGCCGGTCGGGGATGGTTGTGGGTAACATCCACTACAACAAGCACATTGGATCAGCGTACGCGGGCAGGGAACCGATTAGCTGCTACGTGATGGGGTTGGCCCCGGGTACCTTCTTAAATGTGCAAGGTCCCAATTTCTTATTCTCTCAAGCCGACACCTTCCTGAATCAACTTGCTCGGAAAGGGTCTTATTCCGTTGGCCGGCTCTCGCTTTTAAACTAGATACACCCCATCCCTTCGTGGGCCAATTTGACCGGGTGGATTTTGCGAGAATATAGAACTTTCCTGCGTGAGGTTGGCCTCTACCACTCCATCCGGGGTACGTGTCACGGAATGTCTATCAACAAGGAGTTGTTTATGGCACACTTGGAGATGTACAACCGACGGACGGAGACCTTCTTCGTGCCTGGAGGGGAGATTGGTCTTGCTCTTCATGAGATGAACGCAGTTTCTAGGCTGCCCTGGGGCAATGAAGTGTTTGAAGTATATACTCCAACGAACGAAAAGTTCGAAGATTTGGAGCAACGATATCCGGGTTTCGTTGCTGTCTACCAGAAGTTACTGTGTCACTATAGTTATTGTCAGCAGACGACCAAGAAGGATGGTAGCTCGGAAAGGAACCTTCCGGATACTGCGGCTTGGCTCTTCCACCTTTTTTAGCAAGGTGCCTCAGGCCGGGTTACTCCCCAGAATCCTCTGACCCGAGAGCGAGTACAGGATCTGGTGTCAACCGCCAAGAAATCGAGGGCCTTGAGCGACACGTTCGGGAGTCAAACTGATTCCTTCGGTTATTTTTATCAGGATACCCAGCCGCTGTCGGAGAAGGCAATCCTGGCGGGGTTCCTGATGGTATGGCTACGGAATTGCGTAGTCTCAGGAGGAGTTGGTTCTATTGAGAGGATCAGCCGAAATTTCATCCTTCCTGTCGTGAAGCTGGCCTTCGGGATTAGACTGGCTCTTCTTCCGGCCATGGTGTACAGTATACACCGTAGCCTCCATACTTTTTTGTCCAAGGTTATTGCCCGTGACACGGCGATGAACTTTGAACGAATCGAGCTGCCCTACCATTATTTGATAGGGTGGCTATTAATGTACTGCCGGTCTTTGATGAGACCTGGCCCAGAAGATGGTGTAACTGACGACGATGCTTTTATATTCCAGTACCGCCAAATGTCCTGGGAGTATAACACTATGCCCGCCTGTCGGAGGGCGCCGACGAGGGTGGATGGATATAACTTCTTCGTGTATGTTCACCACTTTTCTGCTGAGGAGGTGAGGAGTGTACACGTTGACGGTACCGAGCCTCCTCTCCTCTTACCCGGGAGGATGCTTCTTTGGTTGCGTAATATTCGTCCCCCGTACTTAGTATATCGCAACCGCAATACCGTCTACCTAGAACCTTACTTGCCCAGCCGGTTCTCCTGCCAGTTTGGGTACAGCCAGCTGTTCCTAGAGAGTCCCAGCTCTTGCCTGGGTTTTGAAGGCAGTGTTCTGGATGGCATCAGGGCCTGGCACTACTATGATATTGCTCATACTCGTGCTAGTTTCTCAGTCCCTGACGCTGAGACGCAAGAGGAGATTTTGTATTTAACGGCTCTCTACCACGTCACTGCGAGCAGGTTTCCTGTTAACTTTGACCCTCGTACCAGTTTTATTGTTGGTACCGGCTTGGCGGAGAAGCCCCAGGGGTCGAAGACAAGGAAGCAGAGGGCAAACACAGTTTACGTGCCGGACTCGGAGTCCACCACTGCGGATGAAGAGGATGGCGAGCAGGGTGCCGATGACTCTCTACCTCCTCTAGACGAGGTTGCAGCGGATCAGCCGCCCATTATGTCCGATGAAGTGGTAGCGCATCAACCGCCTGATGTGCCTGATGAGATGGTGGCAAATCAGCCGCCCGTCGCGCCTGGTCCTTCGTGCAAGCGGAGCAGGTGCGTATCCACTGATGGTGGCAGAACCTACTCTACGAAGCGGGCTGCGGTAAGACACCGCGTGCTGTTTATTACAGGGAGAGGTGAAGGTGATGATGCTGCTTCGGAGGTGAATTGAACTACAACCATCCTTTCCTTTGGTCCTTCTTTTCCCTGAACTGTTGATTAATCATTTTTTTCATCTCTTTGTAGGCATCAGAAGAAAGGGATTTTTCAGAACCAACTGATGTTCCTGAAGCTGATCCGGTCATAGCCACTCTGGTTAGTGACATGGATACTGTGATCGTTGCTGCCGGGGCCCTCCTGGGGACGACTGAAGTTCTTCCGGTCGTGGAGGTCTCTATTCAGGACGATGTGGGCCCTTTCGAGCCAATCTCCGAGGGTACTGGATTCCAACCGGGTGATGTGGACCCCACTGCGTCTACCTCCGGGACTGCTGGAGCGGAGGAACCTGCGACATTCGTCTCGGATGTTGCCGGTGTGGAGGGCACGATTACTAAGATCGAGCCTCAACTTCCGTAACCCTTCCCTGGTAAGCTAAGTCAGATCTTGACTAGTGGGGAGGTTTATTCGCTCTATCATCACATCCTTCGGGTTAAGATGATTGATAGTTGCTCTGAACATACAGGTCCTGCCTCTTCGCTGCCTATGACGGATATTGTCGGGGAAGGCTCTGCTAGCGGGGATCTGGTGGAAGGGAGCGTGCCTCCTTCTCTCCCGATTTATCTCGAGAGGCCTCCCGCTGGATCGAGTTTGGGGGACCAGATGGTGGCACAACCTGGACAGGGAACAATGGTCCCTTCATCCTCCTCTGCTTTTATGACTTCGGGGTTTGACCTCTCAGCCTTACAGAGTGTCCAAGTTCTTCGGGCCGCGGAGGAAGAATTGGCCGCTGTTCAAGCATTCTTTCGCTCAGGATTTATCTCTCATGTGGCAGGGACAGTAAGTTCTGTTGTGTCTTCTTTGACACTGCCAGCCACACTTGCTTTGACGCTGTCCTCTACGGAAGTTTTGGATGAGGTGTCACAGGATGTGGTTGACAGCTTCTATCGTCATTTGAAAAGAGGAGTCGATGCTGCTGTAGAGTGGGGGACTCCCTTTGCCCTGTCCCGACAATGCGCTTATGGGCAAATTGAGATTCTTAAAACCCTTCCTGGCGGGGAAGGAATATCTACGCTTCTGGAGCCCAAGTTGTTAGAGGCCGATCAGCTTGTAGCCCAATTTCGAACGATGCGGCAAGCTGATTTATCTGCAGCAATAGATCATGAGCGGGGCTTCCTCACCACTGCCTTAGAGAAGATAATGCTTGCGCGAGATACTTCCAAGCCGGTCATAATGAAGGACCTTGGCGACCTATCTCTCTTGTACGACCAGCTGAGCCGCCGGAGCGAGGTTTGCAGAGCTCGGAAAGCGGCCGCCTCCCGTGGAGTAACTGATACAAGGGAGCAGATCCTCGAACTTCAGAAGAAGCTGGCCTTCTTGGAGTCTGAGCTTGAAGCCTCTCGTGTAGATATAGATAAAGAGTTGATCATTCAGGACACCGAAAGGGTTTTCCGAGCTTCTGCTAACCTGGAGCGTGCTCTGAAGAAGTTTGAGGACGGCTGGAGGGCTCATGCATACTTGGAAGATGCGGCGCTGCTGAATCAGGAGGCCGAGCGCCGAGCCAAACAGAGGTTTGAGCGGTCGACTACCCTGTTGAGAGACCGTCTCATGGCATTGTGTATCGCCGAACAATAGTCGATTTTTTTTTCCTTTGTTTTTGCTCTTTTTCTTTCTCTTTTCATCTTGTAATAGGGACATAGTCCCAGATAATGTAGTACCTTGGATTCTGAATAAATGAGCATGTTTCGACTCATCCTCCATTTCATGTACTTGTTGTGTATGTGGCGTTTTGTCCCACTGGGGAACTATTTGTGGACCTGTTACCCTAGACATACCTTGGTTTTAGGTACGGATAACAAGTTTGAGAAGGATACCTAGAACAACTTTACGATGAGGGTGTTGTGGAAGTTCTTGGTATTTGAAAGAATGCCAGGGAGCAGCTGGGCTCCCAAGACATAATATGAAAAGAGTGGCATGTACTAGAAAACCTAGTACAGCATTTGTGGTCGACTGCGGACATTTGTGGTCAACAGAGGACATTGGCGGTCAACAGAGGACATTTATGGTCGTCGGAAGACATTTGTGGACCTGTTATCCTTGGCGTACCCCGGCTCGGAATACGGATAATAAGACGAGAGAAAACCAACATACTTACTCAGAGGTAATGAGGACGTGGTAAGTATGGGGTTTTACCGTGCGGTCTTCCTACTCAGAGGTAATGAGGACGTGGCAGGAGTGGACTCCGCAGGAGATATTTGTGGTCAACAGTGGACATTTGTGGGCCTATTATCCTTGGCGTACTCCGATTTTGGGTACGAATAATAAGTCGAAAGGGAACCAACATACTTACTCAGAGGTAATGAGGATATGGCAAGCATGAGGGTTTCTTCGATGGAGCCTTCCTACTCAGAGGTAATGAGGACGTGGCAGGAGTGGGCTCCATGAAGGGGTACATAGAACGACTCAGAGGTAATGAGGACGTGGAAGTTCTATGTAAGGGGGTGATTTGTTTTGGCAGAAGTGAAACAACTCAGAGGTAACATCGACGTGGTTGTTTTAGAAAATTTGTGGATCTGTTACCCTTTTTTGTGCACTGGAAGTGCGAGTAGTGGATCATGAGGAAGGAGCTTCTTTTAGGGAGAAAATTCAGAGGTATGATCATACGTGACTTACTACCCAAAAGATGCGATACAGATTGACCAGGATGGGAGTTCAGCGGTACCTGCGGGTACATAACTCGACAATCTGGAAGATTTGGAGGCAGAATGTGAGTTCAGCGGTACCAGAGGGTACGTAACTCTACAATCTGGAATATTTGCGGTATGTCATTTCAGACATAATACTTCTTTAGAAACTTGCCGTTGATGGGCAATATGAGTAAGTCACCGTTTTGCTTTGCAAGGCGGTAAGCACCGTTGGAGAAGACAGCCTCAATGACAAATGGACCTTCCCACTTTGGCTGGAACTTGTCGGCGGTCTTGTGAGTCATGATCATCGGCCTTCGAACTGCCAAAATAAGACCGCTTACTTGAAATGTTCTGATTTTGACCTTATTGTTGAAAGCTCCGGAGATTCGGGCTAGATACAGCTCAATTCGTTGTTGAGCCAACAGGCGCTTCTCATCTAGAGCCTCCAACTCTTTTAGTCGGCGATGGTGATTGTCATATGTTGTCAATCGGTAGATGAGGGCGACGCAGAGTGAGGGGATTTGGGTCTCCAAGGGGAGAACTGCCTCACTTCCGTATACCAAGGAGAATAGTGTGTTCCCGGTGGCCGTTCGTACTGTAGTACGATACGCCCATAAGCATTCGCCGAGCTTCTCGTTCCAGTCGTGTTTGTTTGATGACACGAACTTCTTGAGAAGCTTGATGATTGTTTTGTTGAATGCTTCAGCCAGACCATTAGCCGCTGGGTTATATGGTGTTGAAGCAATATTCTGGATCCGGTATTTGTCGCAGAACCGATAGAAGGCGTGGCTTGCGAACTGCGGACCGTTGTCGTGGATGATCCTTTGGGGCAGTCCAAAGCGATAAATTATGTGATTCTTGAGGAAGCTGATCACGTTTGAAGTCTTGACTTCTGCCTGAGGAATATCCTCCGTCCACTTGGAGAAGTAATCAGTGATTGCGAGTATGAAGCAATGTCCTCTGGACGAAGGTGGAGTAATCGGACCAATGATGTCCATTCCCCATGCTTCAAATGGCCAGGATGCCACCGTCGGGAGTAGAAACTCGGATGGCTGACGGATGAAATCTGTGTGGACTTGACAGGCTTTGCATTTTCGTACATAGTCTATTGCATCTACAACCATCGTGGGCCAATAATAGCCCATTCGTCGAAAGCGATCTTGTAATTTTGGGCCAGGGTGATGGGCCCCGCAGACGCCGTCATGAGCTTCACGTATGACTTCTTTGGCTTCTGTACTTGACAGACACCGAAGCAGTAATCCATCATATGATCGCCGATACAGCATTTTCGTCTCTGTATCGTAGAAGAATATGAGGGAACGTCTTCTGATAGAAGTGGCTTCCTTCGAATTCTCTGGCAGGATATCGTAGACTACGAAGTCAATGAATAATTGTCTCCAGTCTGGTGCTTCGTCGACTGCCAGTGCGGAGTAACTCTCAACATATTGAATATTATTCCTGGGACAGATCAACTCACGACCTATTACGTCGACCAGATGATGAGCATGATTCGGAACTGCTAAGAAAGCGGCGAGGCCTGCTAGGGCATCGGCTTCAATGTTCTGGAGCCTGGGAACGTGTTCTATGAAGAACCCTGCCAAGGACGAGATGATGTCGATCGCTATTTGGTGATAGGGGATCATGTCTTCATGGAGAACCTCGTATGCACCCCGAATTTGATTGACGATTAACTGTGAATCGCCGTATGCTTCAAGATACTCTACCCCCAGCTCCTTTGCAAGTCGGAGGCCAATGACCAGAGCGTTGTACTCGGCCACATTGTTTGAGCAGGACTCCGTAAGGGAGTAAGCCCGATTGATTACCCGCTCGGAGGGAGAAATCAGCACCACTCCGACTCCAGCGACGATGTTGCCCTTGGGCCCCGTTCTGGAAGCACCGTCGAAGAACATTCGCCATATGGTATCATGAGAGGCCATATTTGAATTGGCGACTTCATCTGGTATCTCTTCGCCTATTCTGGTTGACTCCGAACCTGGATGAGCCGCTAAAAAGTCTGTCAGGGCTTGACCTTTAATCGCTTTCTGTGGAATGAAGATCATGTGGTAGGGGGATAGTAATATTGCCCAGGTAGCGAGGCGAGAGCTGAGTGCACCTGGCTTGGTCATGAGGACCCGGAGGGGGTTAACCCTCTATATGATATGGATGGTTTGTCCCGTAACGTAGTGTCGCGTCTTCTGAATGGCGAATACTAGAGCAAGACACTCCTTTTTTACAGCAGTGTATCGGTGTTCCGGCCCCATCATCATTCGACTGAGGTAATATATATCCTGCTCATGGCCTGCATCATTGTTTTGTGCTAGCAGAGCACGGAAAGAAAGTTCCATCGCTCATACATAGAGCAGGAATGGTTTTCTAGCAACCGGGGCCACCAGGACTGGAGGGTTCGACAAATATTCTTTGATGCTGTCGAAGGCACGTTGGCATTTTTCATCCCAAACGAATGAGACGCCCTTCTTCATGAGGTGAGTGAATGGCTGACATCGTCCGGAGAGGTTGAAAATGAACCTCATGATGTAAGCTAGCCTCCCTTGAAGGCCTCGGAGTTCACGAAGATTTCTCGGAGGACCCATCTCCATGATTGCCTTTGTCTTCTCTGGATCTATATGAATCCCCTGAGAAGTAATGATAAAACCCAAGAATTTTCTGCTGGATACGCCCAAGAAGGATTTGGTAGGATTCATCTTCAAGTTGTGTGCTCGCATCAGGTCGAACACCGTCCTTAGATCCCGCAGATGGTCTTCCTTAAAAAGGCTTTTGACAGCAATGTCGTCAACATAGCACTCCACAGTCTTATATAAGTGTTCTCTGAAGATGACACTCATGGCTCTTTGATACATGGCACCAGCATTCTTTAAACCAAAAGGCATGACTGTGTAGCAGTATGTGCCAATCGGTGTTCGGAATGATGTGTGCTTCTCGTCGTCGGGAGATATCTTAATTTGGTTGTATCCCGAGAAACCATTCATGAATGACATGCGCTCGAAGCCGCAGGTGTTGTCAATCATGATGTCTGTGATAGGGAGGGGGAACTCATCTTTAGGACACGCCTCATTCAGATTGCGAAAGTCGATGCAGATTCGAATCTTTTCATTTTTCTTGAGGACCGGTACTATATTGGCGACCCGGTCCGGATGTTGTTCCTCACGAATGAAGCCACTAGCTATCAGTTTGTTGACTTTGGCTTCGATCGTATTCATAATATCCGGGCGGAAGCGTCGTTGTTGTTGCTTGATCGGCTTTGCATCTGGCCGAATGTTGAGTTTGTGAAGTATAATTTTGGGGTTTAGCCCTGGCATGTCTTCATAACTCCAGGCGAACACATCAATATATTCTTTGACGAGTTGTAGCAGCGATTCTTGCTCTTCGTCTGCCAGGCTTTTACTAACGAAGATTGGTTTTGGAGAAGACTCATTACCGAGGTCAACTTGCATAACCTCATCTTCAGTAGGAGGCTCTCTTTGTTCGAACCGCTTTTCCCATTGTGCATCTAGCTGTTGGGCCCACGGCTCTAATTCAAGGAGTTCAGGAATGTCTTCTTCTTCGTAAGTGTCGGTGAATGCTATATTGACAGACAAGACTTGCCTGAATACGTCCCCGATGCTGATATCTGAATCAGAAGTTGGTGATCCGGTTGAGTGTGAATGCCAGTCGCATTCCTCATCTGAGCTTTCAGGGGTCATTGCAGGCGTAACATACCCCAGTCCACATCGGGTCTTATTGTAGTAATCCCGTAGTTTCTCGGCCGGGACTGGCAACTGTAAAGGTAACCGCCGACCAGTGCCGTAGTTCAAGCCTGGTGTAGTCTCCGGATCATACCCCTGTCTTTGCATGAGGTACTTGGATTGGGAGCTATACAGATAAAGGGGCAGTCTCCCGGCGTCTGAGTCGAGATCGACTTCCTCTATTACGAAGGGCTGTGGGTCATTCTTCCGGCCGAAGATGATTGGATGGTCTTCTTCCTCGACTATGAAGTAGGCGCCTTCCATAGGAGTAAGTTGATTTGCAGTGTAAACATTTGTCACTTGCGTGTGTAGGTGAGTGCCTATACCGTGTTCTATAGCATACATTATACAAAGCTTATCAAGCTCGAGGTAGTTCAAAGATAGCCCTTTATTGATGAAGTAAGGTATCTTTTCTAGTGGGATTACATCATCTGCGGATGGAACATCAGTATGAGCAGCCTAATATTTGGCCAATTCTGGTTCTTCTTCTGCCACCCCCTGTATAAACGAAGGCTGAGAGGATGACTTGGGCAGCTTAATCATCAAGCGTTCCGCTGGTGGGGCAGAACGTAGAGTCGTTGGCGAACTAGCGACTCCCTGTTTGGCGCTTGATGCTAGGCGGGGAGTTGTTGGCTCGCTAGGAGTTCTCAACTTCGCATTGGGCTGACGATTCATCTTGGGAAGACGTATCGTTATTGGCTTATCAGAGGGTTTGAGCTTCTCTGTTTGTGGCTGGCCGGCTCTTGGCAGCCTGATTGTCAGTGGCTCCGTTGTGGGTTTTGGCGCTTGGCCAGACCTTGTCAGTCCGATTATCATTTGCCCCTCTTGTGCCGAGAGACTGATTGCATCCTTACGCGGAGCGGCCGTAAGGGGTGCGGTCTTGCCAGGTTTGCGAGCTTGAAGGTGGATTGTCAGAGGTTCTTCTGATCCCGTTGCTGTCTCAGTTTGAGCTTACATATCTTCTTCGACAAGGTGCCTTTTTGACTTCTCGTACAAGCAGGAGTCTGAGTAATAAGACTCGACCCCTTTGAAGGGATCGATGTCGACAAATTCTGTTCTCACGAAGTCGTGCTTGTCGACATACTTGAAGCATTGGTGCAGCCTAGAAGGCACGATCATGTAATCATGTATCCAAGGACGCCCCAGGAGAATATTATAGGAAGTGTCCGCATCTATGACATAACAAGTCACTTCTGACTGCAGATCGCCGATTTGGCACTTCAAGTGAATCTTTCCAATCGGGTAGCTCCTGCCCGAATTAAAACTGCTGATGGCGGTATTTGTCGGCACCAGGTGATGCATGGGGATGCGAAGATGGTGCAACATACTCTTCAGGATTATGCTTATAGAAGAACCGGGGTCAAGTGCATCTGATCCACTTTTACGTCACCGAAGTATCCAGTGTAATACAACGGACGATCGTGCAAGTTGGTTTTAATAAGCATATCCTGCAGAGTGAAGACGATGTTGGGCATTGCACCTGTGCAAACGCTGTTCTGGAGATTTGCAGACGGGCTTTCTCCCGTGAGGTTGACCTGAGCCAGATATGCATCGATATTCTGGAGTGCATCGCTTTGTGCCACACAAACATCTTTGAAGAGTCTCAGGAGCTCGTATAATGATAATTTGGTCGGTGTGTTGGCCAATTGTGCCAAGATGTCAAAGTTGTAGGGCCTCTCCAGCCCCTGAGGTACCTCTTTTCGGAACGGCTTGTCAAAGCGAGTCTCCTTCGGCCTAGGCTTGTCGGTCGTCGAAGGCTGAGAAGGTCCTGGGGCATCAGTAGCTACCGGCTGATGATCTTCAGTCGAGTTACCCGGTAGAGATCGGGTTTGTGCGCCGGATCGGGTAACAACAGCAATAGCTTCTTCAACCTCTACTGAGATTGTACGGCATGACTTGACTTTTCCACTCTTCTTCTTGTTGGAAGCGGGTGGTGCGGACTGAGTTACTTATGGTACCAGTTCCGGGTGGACCCACATGACCTCCCCTCGTGATGTGGTGAGGGATACTAGACCAGCGGCCTGATCTTGAGGAAGTAGAAGATTAGCAATCTCCATTGTTGCCCGAAGGACGGGTACTATGCCGTCTTGAGTCTCTGTCGAAGGGAAGCTGCCGAACTGTACCGACGCCATGTTGGCTGCCACGGTTATCTTCTCGAAATCGATGGCCAGAGCCTTCGAATCGATGAGATGCTGAATATATTGCTTCAATTGGATGCAGTCTTGCGTGGCATGGTGAACATAGCGATGGTAGTGGCAGTACTTAAGGCTTTCCATCTCGGTCGGCCGAGGTTCCCGTCTAGGTGGAGGGAGCTGGATTCTACCTCCTTGTATGAGCATGTCCAAGATGGACTTGACATGACCGTCTTCGAAGGAGTAAGTCACCTGTGGCCACTGCTTTTCAGCTGGCTTCGATTCAGGCTTCTGGGTTGTGTCGGCCACTACAGCCTGTTTGCCCTTGTTGTCTCGATTATTGGAGGAATTATCTTCGTTGTTGGTGTTAGCATTAGGGCGTTTGCCCTTGTCCTCTCCCTCTGAGATGTGTAATCCCAGTTGGCGAGCCTTCTTCAACTTATCTTCGGCGTTAGTGGCACTGATGATGGACGTCTTTCAGTCCTTGAATTGACTTTCACTCATCCAGAGGCTGATTGTTGGGAGCAGTCTCTTTTGGCAAATTTTAATTAAGGAGGAATCCGGATTTCCAGACGACAACTTCATTGCGGTTTGGCGAAACCGCTCAATATAGTTCCTTGTCAGTTCCTTCTCCCCTTGAACAACATCCATGAGGGTGGACATCGTCACGTCTTGTCCTACTTTATAGAACCTCTCCAAGAACATACGCTTGAAGCTGGCAAAGGAATGGATGCAGTTGTCTGGCAGGTTGCGGTACCAGTCGAAGGCGACCCCTTCTAATGCTCCGATGAATAATCGTGTAAGGATGGCATCTTCATGGGGCAGATGGTCGGTTGTGACCTCAAAATAAGTAATGTACCGACTTACAAAAGTTTTGCCATCATAGGGATTTATGTTGAACGGCTTATATCTTGGTGGGAAAGGGACATCCCTCCATGCAGCAGGGTATGGTTGCCGTATTCTGAGGTCTTGGGAGGTTTCTCGGGCGTGAAATATGGCCCGGAGCTCCTGGACTTCTCTTCTTGCCTCCCTGGCCTCAACCGTAGCGGTAGGAGCCGATATTTCAGGAGGATTGTTGCCCGGATTTGGTACCGCTGAGTTTGAGTCCGTATTGACCACGGGACCCAAGCTTGTTTGGCCAGGCATCCTTCCTTGCAGAGTTGGAACCGCCGCTTTGATTTCGTCCACAGATTTGACCAAGGTACGCAGTATGGCCTCCAGAGTGTCGATGCGTTGGCGATCACTGGGACAGTCTTGATCGTCGTTTGTCATGAATGCCATCCTCACACGAGCCGAAGTAGAAGGGACGGTGGATGACGTTCCCTCTGAATCATATCCCTGTACAGAGAAGTCGTCGGGGTATGTGGTAATATTTTCCTCTGGTTCGGACTCAGAAGGAATAGTACCCCCAGCTTCATAGCTTGCCTCGTCTTGAGAGTCGCGAATATCCTCGGGGACGTCGGTACCTGTTGTATCTGTTGGGAGAGTCGTTTCCCCAGGATCATCTCCTTGGAATACCGGATTGTCATGGATGTTCGGAGGAATGCTACCCCCGGTTCCGGCGACCCCCAGTGATATGGATGATTAATCTTCCGATGTAGTAGATTTCGTCTTCGAACGGGTACCTCGAAAAACTTCGGTGGTAGGCAACCGCTTAGATAATAGTTTCTTGGTCACAGTGGTTGAAATCTTCGGGCTAGAGATATTTGTTTTCTTCCCTCTCCCGCTGGCGGAGATTCTCTGAGTAGAGTTGCAGGAGACAACGGGAAGCGCCTCATCCTCTGAACTTGGTTGTTGCAGTCTTTGGAAGACGGACCGCCGGTCTTCTCGTACTGCTCCATTGTTGCAGCAGCAGTTGACAATAACTTGGGCACAGTAATGTCCGTGGGAGGACTCTTTGCACAGTGAGTCCCCTTCTCTTTTCCTGTGTTTGTGAAGGATCACGTCACGCAAGTCAGATGGGTCTCGAGCAACCTGAGAAACCCGAGCATCTGAGTGTATTGGCACCATGTTTGCTCCCTGATGGTTGGAAGACTTTTAGAAACCACTCTGTCCGTTTACCGCCGGGGGCTGGACTCGAGTGGTTCGGTATAACTTTCCATCGGAGGCCCGCATAACAGTAAGCGGAGCGCTCGGATGGTCAGAGGTTAGGACAGCTGACTGAGCTCGCCGAGCCCGCACTGTCCTGAACTTCTTCACTCCAGCACCCGAGGGTGCATGGTAGGAAGAGTCCAAATGGCGTCGCAGAGAGTCTGGCACATGCTCTTGGGAGGATGAGAGATCAGGGCCATAGGAGAGGCGGTCGAAGACAGAGCTCGAGCCCCGTAGAGTGGATAATATGCGGATGGAATCAGCAGTCTTCATGCGGTGGACAATCGTGGCCGCATAGGCCTTCTTCATGCGGCTGGAAGTCTCGACCGAATGAGTCTCCTTCATGCGGCTGGAAGTCTTGTCCGCATGGGCATTCTGCATACGGCTGGCAGTTTTGGCCGCATGAGCATTTTGTACGCGGCTGGCAATCTTGGCCGCATGAGCATCATGCATGCGGCTAGCAATCTTGGCCGTATGAGCATCATGCATGCCGCTGGTGCCTTTATTCGGCTTCTTCCTGGACCACATAGAGTCCCTCTTTGTCCCAGCAAGTCCAGCATCGTAGTGTTTTCCTCTACCGGACTTGGGGACAGCAGAGTCCTCTATGGCCTGAAGTGGAGCCGTATGAGAGTCTTTTTTGCCATCTTGTGCAGCAGAGAGTAATTCGTCCAGGGCTTGGGGAGGAGCAAATGACTTGGGCCTCCACTCCCTGCGAGCCTTCTTCGTGCGGGCTCGCCGCTGGACCGGGCCAGCGCTTCCGTCGGAGAGTATTTCTTCAAACGCCTGCTGGTCGAACCGGGCGACCAGCATTTGTTGAGTGGAGCCAAGTTTGGCTGCGTCCGATTGCATCACCAACTCCTCAGCCCTGGAGAAGTTTATCTCCAGTAGAGTCGCCATCGTGTTTGCCATTGATTGTAGAAGTACAGAACAATTATATAGGAGGACTGAACTTAGACTCACAATACAAACTAGCTCGTACAAAGAAAGCCTAGGGACAAAAACCTAGGTACAGCAATCTAAGTATAATTGTTTATTTTTGATTCTGGGGGGTGACAATAGAGGCTCGGAAAAGCGACGGCAGCTCTGCCTTACTCCTTGGACGATCGGACGTAGCCTTGTCTCTGATGAAGAAATGCTATCGAAATGTGTGGGGAGACTCTTCTGCGCATGCCTTTGTCTCTTCAGATGTCCAGCTTCCATCTCTCCAGGTTCAGGTCCTTTGCAAGGGAATGGCACCTTGCTATTTATAGGAGTGGGGGTGTGATCATTAGGGTTTACAATGATTCCCTCCTTAAAAAAGTCGACGGCCAACCATCTGGACCATTGATTTTGATTGCAATGAATCTGGGTAATTAATGTGGATTGTACCAAATCTTACAGGCAATTAATGTTGATTGCCATGAATTTTGATAAACTCGGATCTCCTGCCACATGTTCGATTTGTCTGCTCTGATTTGATTTGGGTAATTATGATGATTGCACTAAATCTGGTTGTTGGGATCTGCTGATAGATCTTGATTGATTCAATGCCACGTGTCTAACCATCATTACGGGGAAACTGACCTTCTGTCACGTGTCATAACCGCGAGCCACAGCCGCATGAGGGTAGCTTCTTAGGTTTTGAACCGCGTGAATGTCGCAGCCGCGTAGATGTAGGCTCTGATTTTTTTAGCCGCATAGGGGTGGTTTCCAATTGAGTCGCATAAGACTAGCAACGTGTCAAGGCTGCATGGGTATGGCTTCTCAGCATTTGAGCCGCATGGAGATAATCCCCATGATCTGGGTCGCATGAGGACAGCGGCCGCATGGGGTAGCTTCTTAGGGTCCGAGCCTCATAAGAGCATCAGTCGCATGAAGGGAGTGGCAGCCGCATAGAGAGCTTCGAAGTTGGTGGAGCATGCCAGCTGTATAGGAGATTTTCTCCGTTTCTCGAGGAACACACCGTCATGTCATATTTCATCATTTCAACTTTAATGTCAGACTTATCACTTTACGTCAGAGCATTTAATTGGAGCAGTCACTTTATGGCCAGCTGTAAAAAGCAAGCTGCATAAGGCCACGTGATTCTTTCTTGAGCCGCATGAGGCTATTGGAGAGTTTCTGAGCCGTATGAGGCTCCGATAGATTTCTGAGCCGCATGGGGCTCCTTCTGTTTTGAGCCGCATGGGCTTCTTCTGTTTTGAGCCGCATGGGCTTTTCTTGTTCTTTTCCATGCTTCTACACTCACACCCGTAAACCAGTAAAAATGGTGTAAAACTAGTAGGAGTTCGGACTGTTGTTCGGTAAGCCCATAAACATTCTCCAAGTTTCTCATTCCAATCACGTTTATTAGAAGAGAGAAACTTTTTGAGAAGTTTAATGATTGTTTATTGAAAGCTTCGGCCAAACCATTAGCAGCTGGATTATAGGCCGTAGAAGCCAGATTTTGGATCCGATTCTTGTCACAGAATCGATAAAATTCCTGACTGACAAATTGTGGTCCATTGTCATGAATTATCCTTCGGGGAATCCTAAAGCGATAAATAACATGGTGTTTAATGAAGCTAACCACATTTGATGTTTTTACTTCAACAAGAGGAACCGTTTACGCCTATTTAGAGAAATAATCGGTTATAGCCAATATAAACCGATGTCCTTTGACAGAAGGAGGATTAATTGGACCAATAATATCCATGCCCCATACTTCAAAAGGCCAGGAAGCTGCTCTAGGATGTAGGAACTCAGATGGTTGGTGAATAAAATCAGCATGAATCTGACAGGCTTTACACCGTCTGACATAATCTACAGCATTCGCTATCATGGAAGGCCAATAATATCCCATCTTTCGAATACGGTCCTGCAATTTTGGACCCGGTTGATGGGCACCACAAACACCATCATGAGCTTCACGAAGCGTTTGCTTAGCTTCATCTTCAGAGAGACAACGTAGCAAAAGTCTATCATATGACCGACGATATAACATATGTAATGAAGAATCATAGTAGAATCGAAATAATCGTCTCTTGATTGATACAGCTTCTTTTGGATCTTCAGGTAAAATCCTATGAACCGCATAATCAATGAATGGACTTCTCCAATCCCTTTGTTGAGAACTTGATTCTGTAGTATAACTATGCTCGATATGCAAATTATTTTTGACACAGAATAAGTCTCGATCCAACAAAGTTATGGTGTTTTGTCTTCTAATTGGAACAGCTAAGTCTGCGGCTAAGCTAGCAAAAGCATCAGCTTCCAAGTTCTGAGAATGTAGTACGAATTCGATGAAGAATCCTGTGAATGAAAGGACCAATTCGATTACCACTTGATGATAAGGGATGAGGTCAGGATTCCTAACTTCATATGTCCCTCTGACTTGATTAATAATCGGTTGAGAATCTCCACAAGCTTCCAGGAACTCGATGTCCAATTATTTTGCTACTTGGAGACCAATTAGCAGAGCATTGTATTCTGCCACATTGTTGGAACATGGCTCATTAAGAGAATAAGCATGATATATGACCATTTTGTCGGGAGAGACCAGGACGATGCCTACTCCAGAAATAATATTGCCTTTAGGTCCAACCCGTGATGCTCCATCAAAATATAATTGTCAAATGTCATCCTTCAAAGTCATATTACAATCCACAACTTCATCTGGAATGTCCTCATATAACTTCGATGTTTCAGGTATAGGGTGAGCTGCTAAGAAATCAGCTAATGCTTGGCCCTTCACTGATTTTTGAGGTACATAGACCATGTCATAAGGAGTAAGCAACATCGCCCAGGTGGCTAACCTAGAGTTGAGAATGCTCGATTTTCTCATCAATACCCGAATACGATTTATTCTAGAGATGACATGAATAGTCTGTCCTGACACATAATGTCGCGTCTTTTGAATAGCAAAAACCAAGGCCAGACATTCCTTCTCCACAGGAGTATACCTGTGTTCAGCTCCGACCATCATTCGGCTAAGATAATAAATTGCTTGTTCATGACCTTTGTCACTTTTCTGTGCAAGAAGAGCACCAAGTGAATGATCTAAAGCTCGAACATATAGCAAAAATGGTCTCCCTACCACTGGAGGTACCAGAACAGGTGGATTTGTAAGGTATTGCTTGATGTCATTGAAGGCTTTCTGACATGCTTCATCCCAGACAAATGATACACCTTTCTTTAATAGACGGGAGAAAGGTTGACATCTCCCAGAAAGATTGGATATAAATCTCCTGATATAAGCAATGCGACCTTAGAAGCCGCGGAGTTCTTTTAAATTGCGTGGAGGACGCATTTCAAGAATTACTTTAATTTTATCAGGATCAACATGGATACCCTGAGAAGTGATGACAAATCCTAAAAATTTGCCACTGGACACCCCTAAGAAAGACTTAGTAGGATTCATCTTTAATTGATGTTGGCGCATCAACTCAAATACTGTCTTCAAGTCTTGAATGTGATCATCCTTTGATCGAATTTTGACAGCAATGTCATCCACGTAACATTCAACTGTCTTCCGTAGATGTTCTTGAAAGATGTTGCTCATAGCCCGTTGATATGTAGCACTGGCATTTTTCAGACCAAACGGCATAACCGTATAGCAGTAAACCCCAAGGGATATACGGAAAGCAGTATGCTTTTCGTCTTCTGGATGCATCTTAATTTAATTGTATCCTGAAAGTCCGTCCATGAAAGACATGCGTTCAAAACCACATGTGTTGTCTATCATGACATCGGTAATTGGAAGTGAAAATTCGTCTTTTGGACAAGCTGCATTAAGATCTCAAAAATCTATGCAAACTCTGACTTTTCCATTCTTCTTCATAACAGGAACAATGTTGGCAACCCAATCTGGGGGGTGTTCTTCACGAACAAAACCACATGTGATCAGCTTTTTGACTTCTGCTTTAATTGCGTCCATCATATCTGGTCTAAAATGCCGTTGCTGTTGTTTCACAGGCTTGGCATTAGGAAAAATATTGAGTTTATGAGTAGCTACTTTGGGATCTAAACCCGGCATATCCTCATAACTCTATGCAAAGATATCGATATATTCTTTAATTTGTTGTATCAACTCTTCCTTTTCATCTTCGAAGAGATTTTTACTGATGAATATCGGTTTGGATGTAGTTTCGTCTCTGACATCAATCTGGACAATTTCATCCTCAGTAGGAGGCTATCTTTGTTCCAAACGAAGCTCCCATTGAGTGTCCATTTGTTGTGCCCAAGGGTCATTCTCAAATGGTTCTGATTCACCATCAGTTTGAACCATATTAACTGAGAATATACACTCAGATTCATCATAATAGTCTCCCTCAAAATATGAGGAGTGTAAAAAACTGGAAGAATATTCTTCTTTCATATCTTTCTTACACATGTAGGGTGTATCCGATTCGATGAATTGGATTTCTTCCGAATCTGAAGATTGTGAAGAACTAGAAGAAAATTCTTCTTGTATATCCTTGTTAAACATGCGAGATGGATCGTATCCCAACCCATGACGAGTTTTCTGGTAAAACGGATCATCACATAACGGTAACCGTCTACCCTTGCCTTGATTGAGACCTTGCATAGTCTTCAAATCATATCCCATATTCTGGATAATCTTAAGAGATTGTTGACTATATTTGTCAATTCGGATTCTTCCTTTATCTTTATCTCGAAGATCATCTGTCTGAATAACAGGGATATTTCTAGCCAGACCAAACACAATTTGGCGCTTACTTTTCTTATCAGATGGAATCATGAAATAAGATTCTTCATGACGTCTATAAGTTATACAAGCTTGTGATGAAACATCTACAGGAAGAAAATAGGGAGAAGATGTTAGGAACCTTTGAGCATAAGGTCCAACATCAACATGAGGGGGAAAGGAATTTTCCTTATGGTCAATGTATAAGATTTCCTCTGTATTTATGTCATTTTTATGATGACTTTGATCATCAAAAGATAAAGTCATTCTTTCAATGAATTTGACAGCCATATACTCTAAAAGGAAATCTTTATTGATATTAGAAAGTACAGAATGATCAATATTTACATCATTTACAAATTGACTACTACGCTTCGGATTGATCATTAACGGACCGTCATCCATCTTCTGCGTAGACTTGCCAAGGTTGATGATCAGTGGAGGTTCCGGATCATTCGTACGAGAAGTACGTCCTTTGACCTTGATCATAAGGGGTTGAACTTGGCTCTTGACTGGAATCTTCACAACTTCCTCAGATGAAGCCCGAGTTCTTCCTTTAACCTTGATCGCCAAAGGTTGATCATTGACAGGTTGGGGTTGGATTCGGCCTTTGACTTTAATCTTCAAAGGTTGCTCTTCCGGAGGATCTTTATTAACAGATTGATCTTCGGCATGTGATCGATTTTCGGCTATATCTGATATCTCCTTCATATGCTCCTATTTATAGAGTAATGAGTCAGAGAAATATGCTTCAACACCCTTAAAGGGATTTATATCCGTAAATTCGTTCTTCACAACCCCTTGAGGATCCACGTACTTAAAGCATTGGTAGAGAGTTGAAGGCACAATGTTATGCTCATGTATCCACGGTCTTCCGGAGGATCTTCAACAGCATATCTTTTTGTGTGAAGGTAATGTTGGGAATTGCCTCCATCACACTATGATATTATGGGCATGACACTGGTATATTGTCAGGGCTCTTGAATTGAGCTAAGCATGAATCAGCTTATAGCAAAGCTTCACTCAGAGTTTTGCGACTTTCTTTGGAAAAGCGAAGCGGCTCAAATATCGAAAGTCTAGCCGGAGTATTAGCTAACTGGGCTAGAATGTCGAACTTGTAAGGTTTCATTACCACCCCTTGATTTGTAGCAAATTTTAATGGGACGTCAAAGCGTACTACTTTCTGTTTCCCCTTCTCAACCACAGATGGTTTAGCAGGAACAGGAGATGATTGAGCTGGAACTGTTTCAGCAACGTCTTCTGCTTCTTTAGAAGATCCCTCATAATCTTTGTGGTACTATTTCCCAGATCTAGTACCAGCAAAGGTCTCTTCTTCAGACTCAGGAGAATGAAGTACCATATTGCAGGATTTAGTCTTCTTTTCCTTAGTCTTTTTCTTGTGAGGATTTTTATGAGGAACCTCAAAACCCAATCTGAGAGTGGATTTTTGACTTTGAAGTTGTAAAGGAAGTCGTATTCCTTTATCATAATTTAAGCCTTCCGTTTTTTGAAAGTCATAGCCCATCTTTTTTATGAGATGGACTGATTGCTGACTATACAAATGAATGGGTAACGGACTTTCAATAGATGGTTTAACAGAAGAAGAAGAGACAGAAACCTCTGTAACCACAGGAGAAGGAGGCATAGAGACTTCTGTAGAAGGAGGAATATAAACCTCTGTAGCCACAGAAGAAGGAGGAATACTCGGGACAGAAGGAAAAATTCCTGTAGGAGCTTTCTCATAAGCAGCGAAGATTGTTGTGCCCTGTATAAGGGGACACTATTCATTGCTAGCCATTGCCGATGAGTAAGCTTGAGTTTAGTAGAAGGAGCTAAACTTGGAGGGGCATATATTCAAACCCCTCAGTCTATCCTCTAAAGGAATGCCACCCCATAAATGATCCAAATCATCATGGTCTGGGGTTAAAACATGAGAAATCATGTTGCAGGTTTTGACTTTTTTACCTTTCTTGGATTTTGAAGGTTTACCTTCATTATCTATTTCAGGCACTAAATTAGGGTGTACCCACATGATTTCACCATTTTTTAGTGTAAGAGGCAAAAGTCCTTCATTTTGCTCTCTAGCAGACGGGATATTCACAATCTTTATCGTCGCCTTTAGAATTGAAACAATTCCATCTGGGACTTACTGTGGAGGAAAACCTCCAAATTGAAGAGAAATCATATTGGTTGTGACCGTATGCTCATCGTTGGTTAAAACGATGGCATTGGCATTTATCAGCTCCTGGATTTTCTTTTTCAAGATATAGCAAGCCTTGGTAGGATGATTGATGTATCTGTGATAGATACAATACTTGGAATTGTCGGTCAGATTCACCTCATTAGGCCTTTTCGGCTCTGGTATCTGGAGTTTGCCACTCTTTACCAGACATTGGAATATCCCTAGGATATCACTGTCATCGAAAGAGTATTCTTCTTTTGGCTTGGAAGACTCTTGGTTATTCGGCATCGTTTTGGGTTTTAAAAGGTTAACCACTAAGGTTTCCTTTCCTTTCCCATTACGATTGCCAGAATTATTATTTGAAGAGTTTTTCTTCCATTTGTCTTCTGAAGCGAAGATCTTCCGTGCTCACGACCCAACCTACCATTAGTCTCGGCTGAAACTGCTGCTATGATAAACGAGGCCCAATCTGTGAATTGGGAACCCGTAAAGACAGCAATGGAAGGTCGCAGATTCATCTTGCACGTATCAATCAGTGCTGAATCTGGCATGCCTGGAGGCATTTTTAAAGTAGCCTGTCGGAAGCGTTCTATAAACGTCCGAGTATCTTCTTTCTCCTTTTGCTTGATTTCTATTAGGGAGGACATATTCATGTCCATTCCTCCCTCATAGAATCGGGAGAGAAATATTGCTTTAAATTCGTCAAAAGACGAAATGCAATTGTCGGGTAGACTATGATACCAGTCGTAAGCTGAACCCGTCAAACACCCGATGAAAACTCGGGTAAGAAGAGCATCATTCTTCTGCAAATGTAGAGTCATAATATCAAAGTAATTGATATATTGACTAGGAGACGCCTTTCCATCAAATAACACCATGGATTGTGGTTTGAAATTTGGAGGAAAAGGCACATCATTCCAGTGGGAAGGATAAGGTTGCTTAATCCCTAACCTCTGGAGCTGATCCTTGTGCTTCAGAACTTCAAACTGTGCTTTTAACTCACGCACCGCTTGAATAGCTTCACTGGTTTGAGGAAGCACATTTGATTGAATTGTTCTTGGATGTACCATAACCCCCACCAGAGGTGGTACATCTTCTGGAATGATAGGATCTAGAGATACAGAATTTTGATTGATAGCAGGCTCCTGACTAAGATTATTCAAGGGTATATCAACCCTTTGACTATCTTGAGTTTGTGCTGCTACCTGCACCGGAGTTATCACTGCTTGCTTAGCAGTTTGCTGAGTCATTATTATTTGATGCATATTTTGCATCATAACAAGCATGTCCTTCAGCGACTGCTCAACTGCAGAGAGACGTTGTTTTGTATTAGCAGTTGACGTCTCCGGTTCGTCTCCAATAGCATAAGATTCAACCACCCTTGAGGATACAGAGGGATTAGTGTAGAAGTATGAAACAACGCTATCAGTTTCGGACTCTAAAGACTGGGTACCCCTAGCTTTTGAGTCAGAAGTCTGTAACTGTCTTTGACTTCTCAATCGAGTATTCTGATATACTCCTTCAAAATTATCAAGAAGTCGATTGAACTATTGTTGACCAGGAGTCTATGACGAGTTGCGTCTTGGACGACGTGCCCTGTTGGTATGAGATGCCATATTAACTGAGGCATATGACAACTCATGTTCTTGATCATCAACTGATTGCTGAACATTGTAGCCTAACCGATCAAAAACTGACCGTTTAGAAACCGAACAGCAACACTTGATTACAATCTGGTGACACTCACAATGGTGATCTTCTTTGGGGAGTGTCCCAGGAGATTTTCTGTCTTTACGCTTTTGTACAATCAACTCACGTAAATCAGAAGGAGTGGAGGGAATAGTCTTCTTTATTATATTTGGGACAGAAAGTCGTTTAGTCCCTTGTGTATAAAGAATATTACTGGCTGCATTAGCAGAACCAAACTGGGTATTTTACGCGCCTGGAGTTGCGTGCGTAAATCCTGAGATTTTTGTGCACAGAGGACTCCATCAGCATTACGCGTAATTTGCAGGTTTGGTACCTTGCATAAAGCAGTGTAGTAAGGTTGTTGGTGGACAACCGAAGTTTTACCAACAATAGAATTCATGTTTTTACGCTGTATGTGTGTAGGTAAATTCATTTTAGATGCAGAGGCATCATTATGAATTTTATCTTCTCTGTCACCGACAGGAGATTTACCTTTATGCGTAGAGCATAAAACATGAGTATCTCCCACGTCACAGACGAAAGATTTTCCTTTATGTATGGAGCGCAAAGCTTGGGTGTCTACCACGTCACAGACGGGAGACTGATTTTTATGCGTGGAGCGTAAAGTGTGATTGTCTACCACGTCACAGACGAGAGACTAATTTTTACGCGTGGAGCGTAAAGTGTGATTGTCTACCTCGTCACAGTCGGGAGACTGGTTTTTACACACAGAGCGTAAAGTTTGATTTTTACGTACAGAGTGTAAAACCTGATTTTTAGGCACAGAGCGTAAAACATGATAGTCTGCCACGTCACAGACGGGAGACTGGTTTTTACGTCCACGGCGCATCACTGAAGTAGAGACTACCTCGTCACCGACGGAAGTCTCCACAACGAGAGTAGGAAGGATGCCCTTGCCTTCAGAGACAACAAGGAGATCCGAGGATGATTTGGACTTAGGGATCCAAACTTTTCGCGCCTTCTGCAATTTTTGAACATTGGAGCAGTGAGTACTACCCCCAGTTCGGAGCATTTCTTCGTAGGCAGTCTGGTCGAAGTGCACAACCAGAGTCTTCTTGGACGATCCGACCAACGCATCATCATATTGAGCAATTGTCTTCTCATCAGAGGAGAAGGTCGTCCCCAGCAGAGTCGCCATTTTGTTTCACTTAACAAAATGCTTGAAAATTGGCTTTTGAAAGAAAACTAGAAAAAGTACAAAAAGTACAAATGTTCTGGGAAGTATTGATATGGAAGTCTGATCTGAGAGCGATCACTTTGTTCTGTGGACCATATGATGATGATAAAGAAATCTGCTTCAAGAATACGAACAATCGGAAGAACTAAGTCACCGGAAAGGTATCGAGCAACGGCACTGATGGCACAGTCGAATGCTTTCTTGCTTTGCTTCACCCTGTTCTTGAGAAAAAGTAGAAGAAATGCTTCTGGAAATATCACTCTGAAAGTATGAGTTTTCTCAGAATCTCCTCTCCTGTCTCTATTGATCTCTTGATGATGTCTGTGTTAAAAATAAGTCTATTTATAGACTAGACCCTTTGTGCGTAAAAAGCAACAAAGTTGGGTCTCTACGCAAGCAACTGTCACCCACGATTGAAAACCAACTCTACGCGTGAAGACACGTGTCCCATAACTTCAGCAATATAGGGAGAGCACGTACACATGTTCCTCGATAAGTGTGGCATGAATGCCATGTAAAGTAGTCAGGAAAGATCGAGCGTAAAAATGACCCAAAATATACTTCCAGCATAAAGTGGCAAACTGGCGAAAAATAGCCCAAAATAAACTTCCCGCGTAAAGTGGCTAGAAAAATAGCCTTGAGCGTAAAAAATAGCTCAAATAGACTTTACGCCCACAATAGCCTTGAGCGTAAAAGCTCGAATAACTATCGTGCGTAAAGGAAGCAGTTTTATTGAGCATAAAGTAGCCCCATTTGCACACTATACGACGAGTATTGGGTTTGGTGAAAAAATCTCCTCGGCTTTTGTGTAATCCTGCTGTCAGAAAATTATTGTGTCAGATCGAATCACTTGCATTAAATGCGGCCAGACAGTCTGTCCCTGGTGTAAAAGTGCAGGATAACTCTCGCGTAAAAAGCTTCTCGCGTAGAGAGTAGCTTGCGTAGAGTCTGAGCTTGACATAATTTGAATTGTGTAAAGCCTTCAACTTTTTTGACTTGGTCTTTGAAGTACTTTTTACGCTCCTACAGTCCCGGGTGAGCAGAGGTCGAAGCTCGCCAGTCGAGGGGTGGGGTCCCCGAGGGAGCAGCTGGGCACGAGAAACGATGCGATGGATTACGCGAGACTCGACTCCATGCACCCCACCGGGGGGGAGCCGAGGCTGGACCTATAGAGCACGCGAAACGAGGACTGGATGGTCGGGGCAGACCACCGAGCAAGGAAGGAGTGACCGGTGCTGGCCGGCAGGCGCCTAGGGGTGGATGAGGAGGCCACCGAAGTGGTGGTACGAAACCTGGGGGCGCCCGGGCTGGCGAGGACGACTCTGGACGAAACGGGGAAGGGGCCCACCGGAGCTTCGTATCGAGTTTGGTGAGGGGTCTGCCGACCAGGGCGGTCTGCTCTCGCATCCAGGTGAAGCAGGGGCGAGAAGGAGGGGGTGGGAAGTCGAAAAAGTCAGAGGTGAAAGACAGCTGACCGGGAGGAGTACCCCGGGCAGGGGGCAACTCTCTCCCGCCCCCGCCTGGTGCGGCCTGGCCGACTAATGCCGCCGCTGGGGAAGATGATGCCACCGCTACCGAGGGAATGAAACCTGAAGCCGAGGAAGATGGAGGCGATTCGAGAGCCGGGAGTTTGGCGGAGGGGGAGAGCGCCCGGCGGAGGGGAGCGAGGGGGGACCGGAAGAGAACGTACGCAGTGGAGAGTAAGTCTGCCGTCCAGGCGGGGAGGAGCCGGGGGGTGAGCCGAGAATAGAGGGGAGGGCGGAACGAGGGGGCCGACGACGGAGACCGAGGTGGGGGGGTCGCCGGGCGCATGAGGGGGCTTGCGCTTCCGGCGGTGGCGGGACAGGAAGGAGGAGAGTCTAGATCGGGAGGGTGAAGAGGACTGGGGGAGATCCTGCTGCTCCCGAACGCCAAGGACGTCCGATGGGGACGGCTTGGGCGAAGAAGGGAGGTGGCGAGGAGGCATCCATATATATATATATATATATACATATATATATATATATATATATATATATATATATATAGGCAGGCGGGAGCCCGGGTCGGTGCCAGCCTCTCTCCTAATTACTCCGGCCACCGCCCCGGCCGAGATCTGGATGCTCGGCTGGCCAGTCAGCCTCCCAGGCGCGGCCACGCCCTTTGGCGTCTTCGTCCCCCTCGGAGGCTGCGCCTGGCCCTCCTCCCCAGGCTGGCCGGGCTGCGCCTGGCCCACCACCCCGTGGGGCCCTCCTCCTCTGCTCGTCGGCTCCTCGCCGAGCGGCCTCCCTCCATTCCCAATCTCTTTCCTCCCTCACCCCCGTCGGCGCCGCCGTCAGCCTCGTCGACAGCGGCGCAACCGGTCTAGGCGAGTTACCGCGCCGACAGCTCCTCCTGACGCTCCTCCCGCGGCTTCGCCGGGCACGTCTCTCCGTCCGACGCCCCCTCCTACCCCCCGCTCCCCGGCGCCTCCACCTCTAGCCGCCCCTCTCTCGTGGCTGGCGCCCCCCACCACAGCGGCGGCCCCCTTCGCAGCGGTGACGCCTCTATCATGGCCGGTGCTTCCCTCCCCAGCGGTACCTCCCCCCACGGCGGAGGCCGACTTCTTAGCCCTTAGGTGGCCGTCCTCGCCCCTCCCGGCTCTCGGCGGCACTGGTCCGGCCCCCGCCCCCACCCCCTCATCCTCCTCGGCGCTCCCCCCGGCGCCGGAGGCCCCCTTCTCGTGGGCCATGGCGGTCGCGCAGCGGCCCACGCCCCACGCTACGGCCACCGCGACCTGGCCCTCGATGGGCCCCCCTCCTCGACGAGTTTCTCCCCCTTCCTTCCGTCCTCCTCGGCGAGTTCCTTCCCGTCGTCGGTCGGTGTGCCCCTGCTTGCGGCGGCGCCGCCATCGACGTCCGCCTCCCGCTACGCGCACCGGAGCTTCCTGAAGTCGCATGCGGGAGGGACCGCCCGCTAGCAGCCGGCCAGCCAGGCATCCCGGAGGTCGAGCCCTCTGCTCCCTCCGCCCGGCGGCCTGCCTCACCCCCTCCTTTCCCCTTACCCCCCTCCCTCTCCCCCTATTCTCCCCCGATCGCCGCCCTGTCCGCCTCCCCGGCGGCCGACGGCGCCCCGTCCCCCCTCCCCGTCTTCCCTGCCATCCCTTCCGTCTCGCCGGCTATTGGCCCCCCTCCACCGCCGGCGCTCACCTGCCCCCGCATCCCTCGTCGCCACGCCTCCGCTCCGTACGATGCGCCGACGGGGGGCCCGAGGCACCTCGCGCCGTACGCCCCCTCGTGCAGCGCGCTGCCGCTTCGGGCTCAACAAAAGCTCCTAGGGCCCCGCGCCCACCAACCCCCCTAGGGCCCCACGCCCTCCCACCCCCCCAGCGTTCTCGGGATGCGTGCCTGGCCTAACCCCGCACAAGCTGCGGTTTTGAATTTTCAAATTTTTGAAACTTTGCTTTCCAAAAATTCGAAATGCAGGTTTTTCAGAATTTTGGTCCCCCAAAAATCCGAAAAATCAAAAATTTAGATTTTCTACATGTTGTTTTAATTACCTCGCTTATCAGGGTTTTTTGTGTTTTTCAGCCCTGCACCTGTATAGCTCTTCTTGAGCTCCCCTAAGTTTTCAATAAATCATTTTTTATTAATATATATATATATATATATATATATATATATATATATATATATATATATATATATATATATATTTTATATATATATATATATATATATATATATATATATATAAAATATATATATATATATATATATATATATATATATATATATATATATTATATATGGTTATATAATTATATATATATATATATATATTATATATATATATATATATATATATATATATATATATATATATATATATATATATATATGTATATATATATATATATATATTTTTTTTATATATGTATATATATATATATATGTATATATATATATATATATATATATATATATATATATATATATATATATATATATATATATAAAAAAAATGTATATATATATATATATATATATATATATATATATATATATATATATATGTATATATATATATATATATATATATATATATATATATTTTATATCTATATGTATATGTATATATATGTATATATATATGTATATATATATATATATATATATATATATATATATATATATATATATATATATATATATATATATATATATATATATATTATACAAAACACAAAGGTTTTTGAATCCTAGGGCTAACTGTGCCAAGATAAAGAGTGGTTGGAATTTAATCTTGGTGAATCAACGGTTGTGGGGTTTTATGGGGAATCCAAAGAGTGGGGTTTGCACTCATAATGGTTGTGGATGAGCATTATTGAGAGTGGAGTTTTATGGGGAATGAGCATTATTGAGAGTGGAGTTTTATGGAGAATCCAAAGAGTAGGGTTTGCACTCATAATGGTTGTGGATGAGCATTATTGAGAGTGGGGTTTTATGGGGAATCCAAAGAAAATTCACATCCAGCAGTGGTTGGGATTTAATATTTTGATGGGGGCCTCATAATTATTATTGTTCGTTTAAAATTGGGGGTCTAAGATTTTGAGGGGGAATACCTTAAATGAACCATGCCTTATGGGTACGGGTTATGACTAGTATATATATATATATAATATCTACTTCCCAATTAAACAAAATAACCAATAATAAATACATTCTTATAATAATAATAATAATAATAATATTATTATTATTATTATTATTATTATTATTATTATTATTATTATTATTATTATTATTATTATTAATGATATATAAAAAAAAGAATAAACCAATAATATGTATAGCAGTTTTGGGTGAATATATCATCCACCATCTTTATTTGGCCTTAGAAAATCGTACAAATATTCTAAAATGCCATTTAATTATTAATAATATCTATAATTTACCTATAACAAATATTTAGGGGGTATTTTTCAATTACTAAAAATAAATAAGAAATATTTGTACATACATAAAATATGTCTACATGGCATCTTGGATACACTAAACGCCTACATGGGCTTAGGTTGGGTTCGGGTCAAGTCCTGCCTAAATTGGTACAACTGGGTCTCCTAAAAGTCAATAATCTTAATAATAACTAAATAAATCAATTTTAGGGGTCAAGTCACAACTTAGCATGGTTTTCCTAGTTGGGACACACCTATGGCTCGTCCTTCGCTATCATGGCTAAAACACTAGTCAAAGCACACGATCACACCATTCGTACCACAATTCCTTGTCATATTGCACTCTAAAACTTAACCATGGCTAATGTCATCTATAATAATAACTATTTAATTAAAAATATTCATAAAATCCATAAAATCATATTTAAGTCAAATAAATAAGAAAAAATAATTTCAAAAATTCATGGGTGTTACATGATGTCTCTGGCACAGGGTGTGCCGCCAAGAAGTTGGCTAATGCCTGGCCCGTGACTGACTTTTGTGGGACGAACATCATGTCATAAGGAGTCAAGAGTATTGTCCATGTGGCTAATCGTGAGTTTAAAGTCCCTGGATTAGTCATTAGGACTCTGAGGGGGTTGACTCGGGAGACGACGTGGATTGTCTGTCCGGCCACATAATGGTGCGTCTTCTAGATGGTGAAGAGTAGAGCAAGACACTCCTTCTCCACATGATTAAATCGATGTTCGGCCTCCATCATGGTCTTGCTGAGATAGTAGATTGCCTGTTCGTGGCCTTCGTTGCTTCTCTGGGCTAGCAAAATACCGAGAGAGTTGTCCATAGCTCGAATATATAGCTGAAAGGGCCTCCCCATGACCAGTGCCACCAATACTGGAGGACTAGTAAGGTAATTTTTGATGTCATCAAATACACGCTGGTATTCTTCGGTCCAGATATACGAAGCTCTTTTCTTCATGAGTTTGGTGAAGGGTTGGCATCAACCAGAGAGATTTGCTATAAATCTTCTTATATATGCCAAGCGTCCTTGTAGGCCTCGAAGTTCACGAAGATTCTTCGAAAGAGCCATGTCCAAGATCGCCTTAGTCTTCTCAGGGTCAATATGAATACCCTTGGCTGTGACGATAAGACCAAGAACTTGCCACTGGAGACTCCCAAGAAAGACTTGGCTGGGATAATATTTTCGATGTGTCCGCATCAAGTCGAACACGCCTTCAAGTCGTCCAAATAGCTAGATTTTTTCTTGCTTTTAACGATAATGTCATCAACATAACATTCTACCATTTTTTTGGAGGTGTTTGCGGAATATGGTGCTCATAGCCCGCTGGTATATTGCTCCTGTATTCTTCAACCCGAAGGGTATCTCTGTGTAACAGTATATCTCTTCTGGAGTCCGGAATGAAGTATGTTTCTTGTCTTCGGGGAATATCTAGATCTGGTTGTAGCCTGAAAAATCATCCATGAAGGACATATGCTCGAAGCCCCAAGTGTTGTCAATCATCATGTCGGTGATCGGGAGGGGGAACTCATCTTTTGGACAGGTCGAGTTGAGATCCCTGAAGTCTATGCAGATCCGAATCTTTTCGTTCTTTTTGGTGACTGGGACAAACCCAATCTGGATGTTGCTCCTCGCGAATGAAGCTACTCTCCATGAGTTTGTCGACCTCTTTCTCAATAGCATCCATAATATTGGAACGAAAATGCCACTGTTGCTATTTGACAGGCTTAGCATCGGGCAAGATATTGAGACGATGCATGACGATTTGTGGGTCTAAACCCGACATATCTTCATAGCTCCAAGCAAAGACATCGATGTACTCTCGGATAAGTTGTATCAGAGATTCTTTATCTTCTCCAGTCAAGCTTTTGCTAATGAAGATGGGTTTAGGAGAAGTCTCATCTCCCAGCTCGACTTGGATGACCTCATCTTCAGAGGGAGGTTTGCGCTGTTCGAAGCACCATTCCCATTGGGATCCCAGGCGTTGAATCCAGGGTTCATCTTCGAAGAATTCGAGTAACTGGTCTTCATCCTCGACTGGAGGATCTGTAGAGACCATATTGACGGACAGTATCCTTTTGAAGGCTTGGCCGATACTGCTATCAGAGTCCCAGGTTGAGGAGTCGGAGAAATGTGAATACATCAGGACCTCTGGCTCTGAGCTCTCCAAAATTGTTGTGGGTGTAGCGTAACCTAACCCCCGGCGAGTACGTTAGTAGTAATCTTGGGACTTTTCTTTTGGAGCACGAAGTCATAAAGGAAGGCGTCGGCCTTTGCCATAGTTCAGTCCTCTGTCGATGTTCAAGTCATAACCCATTTTCTGGATAAGGTGTTTGGCTTAAGTAGTGTAACGGTAGAGTTGTATCTTGCCGTTATCGGGTTCTGGTTCTGCTGAAGCCAGTCGCTGAGGGTGCTCCAATCGACAGAAGATGATAGGTTCCTCCTCTTTCTTTCTCATTAGAACTAAGAAGTAGGCACCTCTGGGAGAGACAACTCAGCTTACGAGATTAGATGTTATCACTTATGTTTATAACATATACAGAGCATTGTCTAAGAAATAGTTAGTGTTCCAGTGTGCACACGAGTAATTCAAAGACAACTTTCTATTAATGAAATACAAAATCTTATCCCGGGGGATTACATCATCTAAGGAGTGCACCTCAGTATCGACGCATATGTAGTCTTCCAACTCTTCATCTGTGAGCACTAGGGCTGCCATGGAAGAAGGTGTAGGAGATTTACCCTTCAACATGACTAACAAAGGGGCTGTAGTCGGAGGTTCCTGCGACTTCAGAGTTGGCTTTGGAGCCTTTCGAAGAAGCTTTATTTGTATAGGCTCCTGGCTAGCAGATGATATCATCGAGGGCGACCGATATGGAGCCTTTTCTTAAAACTTGATGACGAGAGATGCTGACGACTTGGGAGGTTTCCCCTTCAGTCGAACCCTCAATGGTTCTTCTGTCATAGCCACGCTTTCTGGTGCAGTATCTGCCTCGTCGTCGGCATCATTGGCATTATCGTCCCATGGGACTAACTTGTACAGCTCAGCATATGTACAGTATGCTTCGAGTCCTTAAAACGGATCGATGTCAGCAAACTCAGTCTTGATAGTCCCGTCGTTGGCCACATACTTCATGCAGGGACCTGATAGCATGTTGTAGTTTATATCGGCATCAATAACGTAACAAGTCACGTCTGTCTGGAGATCGCCTATTTGACATTTCAGGCAAATCTTGCCCAGGGGCTAACTCTTACCAGCATTGAAGTCGCTGATTGTAGTATTTGACATAGTCAGCCGATACATCAGGATCCCCAAAGCTTGGAGTAAACTCCGAGGGATGATGCTAAAAGAAGAGCCATGGTCGTTGTGGATGCGATCGACCGTAATGGCACCAAAATACCTCATGTTGTACAGGGGCCTATTGTGCCGATTATTCTTCAGCAATATGTCCTGCTGAGTAAAGGTGATGCTAGAAATCACCTCGACCACACTGTGACAATGTGGGCAAGTGACATGATCCTCCTTGGGCGGTTGCACCTGAGCGAGGAAGGAGTCAGCGTTCTGTAAAGCTTCGCTGAGGGCGTCTTGAGCCTCTTTGGAGAGACAGAGAAGCTCGAAGAGTAACAGTCGAGCCGGAGTATTGGCAAGCTGTGCCAATATGTCAAAGTTGTCGGGCTTGATCGGCCCTATAGCTGAGTCTTTTCTCAGAGGTTTATCAAAGTGAATCTCATTCTGCCTCTGTTTATCTGTGGCAGCGGATTGAGATGGGCCTGCTTCTGACGCCTCGGGAGTAGAGGTCGCTATTGATGGAGATGTTTCTTCCTCTGTGCTTGGTTATCTTCTCGCTGGTGAGCCGAACGAGTGGTAACCAGAGTATCATCAGTCGATGTAGTGACCATACGACATGATTAAACTCTTTTTTCCTTGACAGAGTGTGCTGCATGCATCATCATATTTGGGGCAAGATCAGGATGGACCCGTATAACTTTGCCTCATGGCATTGTAAATGGGATGAGGTTGAGCATTGTCATGGGCCGTTGGAAGATTGACTACTTCTATCGTTGCTCTCGGGATGGAATGGCGCCGTCTTGAGCCTCTGTCTTCGAAAAACTTCCGAACTGGAGAGTGACTATGTTGGCAGTAATAGTCTTTTCCTAATAGTCAAGTGAGATGACTTTGACGTCGATGAGGCACTGGATTTATCTTTTCAACACGCAGCAATCGCGTGTTGAATGGTGGACATACTGGTGATAGTGGCAATACTTTGGGTTGTCCACCTTTTCCACTTCATTGGGGCGCTTTGAAGACGGAAGTTGAAGCTTGCCACCCCTTGTCAACATATCAAAGAGTTCTAGTGTGTCTTCGTCGTTGAAGGAGTAGGTCTCTTTCGGCCTCTGTGCTTCGGCTGGCTTCGGGTTTATTGTTACTGAACCCTTGGAGATGTTGACAGTCATGGCCTGCTTCCCTTTACCATCCTTGGGAACGGGGTTATTGCTAGATGAGCGCCTCCCTTTGTCTTTGAGTGATGGAAAACTCAATCCCAATAGCTGCGCATCTCGGGCTTTTCATTCCGCCTCATCCGCCTCTGTAATAAAAGGCATCCACTCTATGCATGGAGCACTGTACCACAATTTGATTGTAGAAAGCATATTTTTGTGGCATGAGTCCATAAACATGGGCTCGGGTATCCCAGAAGGTACCTCAGGACTGCCTAGCAGAAGCATTCAATGTACGTACGTACATGTTCCTTCTCCATCTAGACGATGTCCACGAGAGTAGACATTGTCATGTCCATTCTTCCTTCGTAGAATCGATTGAGGAATAGGCGCTTCAAGTCTTCGAACGACAAAATACAGTTGTCTAGGAGGCTACAAAACTATTCGTAGGCCACCCCTGCAGAGCTCCTACGAATATGTTGGTAAGTAGAGCGTCGTTCTTTGGTAGATGCCCGGTTACTGAGGTAAAGTACCTCAAATATCGATGAGGAGACTCCTTCGCATCGAATGGCGTGAGTGTCTGCAGATTGTATTTGGAAGGATAGATTACGTTATCCCATTCGACCAGATATGGTTGCCGAATTCCCATCTTTTGGAGCGATTCTTGCTTTTCTCTAGCATCGTGGCAAGCGTACAACTCTTTGAGGGCCTTCTGTACTTCACTCGATATTGCGGGTCTTATTATTGATGGAGTAGATGATGGAGGCGCATCTTGGCTCAAGATGTGAGGCGCATTGGACCCATCGTTAGTCCTCGGGTCTTGGTTTACAGGAGTAGGGACAGTGGGTGTCAATTTCTCCTTGATCTCCAGGATGACGAAAGCCAAGGTCTTCATAGTAATGTTCAACGTATTTAGGCCCGTCTCAAGGGCCTCTATACGTTTCTGATGATTAGACCCTTCGTTGCTGTCCACGTTGTCACCTTCGGCCATGAATACGGACATCATGTGTGGATAGTAGAAGGGACGGTGAATCTTTCGCTCTCTGATTCAGACGCCTGAGTCCCGTCGTCTTGAGGATAAACTGGTAGGTTACAATCATCCTCGGACTCATTGTAATTCTTATCCCCAGCTTTTTGGCTACTTGTGCCTGCAGAAGCGTCTGTGTCATACAATCCTTCATTAGATTAAAATGAGGGATTGTCATGAATGGTGGAGGGTTGGCTACACCCAGCTAATATTGTGACTGATGCGTCATCTCCTTGTGGCAAGGATCATGATTTGGATCGCATGCTTAGAACACACCCATACTGGACAGTACCATTTCGCTACCCCCAGGTCAGTTTTTGGGCTTATTGGCCGAAACGAGAGGATTCTTGGAAAGCCTCTTGAGAGACGGAGAACCGCGTATCGCATTATATGAAGCAACGCGGAGTTCATCTTCTTCTTTACTAGACGCCATCAGTCATAGCCTTTGGAAGACGGACTACCTTTTCGGCGGCAATATGGCTGTTTGGCAACAGCAACAGTTGATGGTGATCTAGGTACAATTATGCCTTGGCTTAGACATATCCTGTGCCGCAGACTCCTCCCTTGCTTTACGCTTGTGGACGGATGTTGAGGTCTCCATTCCTATATTCCTTTTGTGCACAGAGAAGCAGCGTACAGGAGTGAGGATGTGGAGATAGCTTCCCTCTTCTTAGTTCCTGCACGTGAGATACGCTTAGGCCCTGATCAGAGAGTTACTGGTGATGTAGACTCCTTCCATGCTTACAGGAACACTGTTCGTACGAGTCTATCTCCATAGTAGGTACACCCTGACTTGAATCACGATATGAGCACTCAAGTAATAGTAGGTTTTATCGGTCGAGGCTTCGAAGCACTCGGACCAGTTTTGTATAGCTTTCCGTTGGCTGCCCGTATGACTGTTAACGTGGGCCTTCGGTCAGCTGTTGGCATAACATATTGATCGCGCAAAGCGCATGCCACCTTAGACTTTTTCCTTCTACCCCTAGAAGGTGTGTAGTATTCAGAATCCAACAGAGTGGTTGGCATAGCACTTTGGCCATGTAAGGCACGTACTGTCTTGGATATCTTTATGTTATCCCTAGAAGGTACGTAATTTTCAGAAGCCAACATAGCCTTACCCAATGGGTAGGCAATTCTGTCAAAGATAGAAGTTCTCGCCTACGCAGCTTCCTCCGTCAGCAGGTGGGGTCATTGTTCGCTTCTTTCGGCATTGTACCTTTGTCAAGCCTACCGTAGGGGAGCCGTACTCCTCATTGCGCTTTCCCGAAGCGGGAACTGAGCGAGGTGGCACAGTAGCAGCAGCCGAAATCTTCTTTGGGACTTCTCTGTTCAGGGGGTTCTGGAGCGCAGTCCCCTCCATCGTGCTGCTCGTCGCAGCCGTCTTTGACACCCATATACGTCGAGTCTTCTTTGGTTTTATGAACCGGTTCGAAGGACTCGACTTCTCTTTAGAAAGGAGATCTTCAAGAGCTTGTTGGTCGAAACGTACGACCAACGTCTTTTGAGAAGATCCCGGCAAGTTGTCATCAGATTGCGTCACCGCCTTCTTGTTGGAGGAGAAGGAAGTCTCCAGTAGAGTCGCCATCCTATTTTCCATGACAAAAGATTATACAAACTTTTTGTATAATAAACGTGTAAAGAGTACAATCGTTTCCTAAACAGGAGATCTAAGTATAAAATTTCTTGGGAAGTGTGACGATAGAGATCGAGTACTGTAGCGGCTCCTTTACTCCATTGACGATCTGACGATGAGTTAAACTTTCTCTGACTTTTTGGTACTTGCGACTGGAACTCTGGGTTGTCAATCAAGAGGACGCCGAAGTTATAAAGATTTCAAAGCCTCTTTATCGAAGGAAAACTTCTTCTATTTATAGGCGAGCATATATACGATGTGCATAAGAATTGTACAGGAATGCTGCACATGGAGATATAAGAGAATCTTGAGGCTGTACGGCGAGGGCTGCTGCAGAGCTGACACGTGACGGACGCTGGGATTCTCTTTTATTAAGATCTTGGAGAGTTATCAACATAACTGAATAAATGACACATGGCGTGCGTTTAATGTTGATTGGATGAACCCGAGTAGATTATGCTCATATCCCCAAAGTTGGATTTTTTTCTTATCTTTAGGGGGCATTGGTTTAAACAAACCGACTGGATACGGCCCACGTCCATAGGTACAAACTCCGTCCTTATCCATGGTTTAAACAAATCGATAGGATATTGCTCTTTTCAACAAAATCAAACTCCGTTCTATCTTAAGAGCGATGGCTTAAGCAAACCGATTGGATAATATTAGACAAGATATAAGTACCCATTTGTGGCCATATGGGATAATATTACCTCATATGACCGCGCATCTATGCGAACTGTGCTTCTGGTAAGGCTTCGATGTCACTGCACCGTATTTTCGAAGACGATGGAGTCACTGCACTTTGGGCGATGAAAAAATTTTGTTTTGAAGACGACGAAGTCACTGTGCTTTGGAGTGACGAGGAGACCATGTTTTACATACGACAGAGTTACTGTACTTTAAAGCGACGAGTAGACTACATTTTGCAGATGACGGAGTCACTGCACTTTTGGACGATAAAGAGACTTGTGTTTGAGGCAACAAAGTGTCAGGTGAAGAAGCCATTGAACGGACTGCACTTCTGGGTGGGATGGAAGGAGCTACGCTTCTGGGTTGAAGCGAGGAAGTTGTGCTTCTGAGTCAAACCGATATGACTGTACTTTTGATTCGAGCTGAAGTGGCTGCGCTTCTGAGTCGAGCTGAATTGGATGCGCTTCTGAATCGAAGGATCTAGTTTTTGTCGAAGTCATAAGAGCAATTTAATGACTGCTCTTTTAACGGATGAGTCAGTCATCCTCTTCTTTAATTGCCGCCATCATTTGTGGAATTCAAGAAGTTTATGGCCTAGGATTCAGTCAAATGAACATATTAAATGAGATTCATTGTGCTGAGTCCTAGGTTCATCCCATTAATTTAGGGGTTTTTGATCGGTTGACACGTGACGTTTAGGGTTGGACCACACTCAGCCTATATAAAGGAGAGCTTTTCTGAAGAGTTACGTCCACTCTCTTAGCATTCCCACCGTCATGCTCGATCCTGACTTGGCTTCGAATGGCCGTTGGCCTTGCACAAGTCGACTGTTAGTTGTGGATCTCTTCGTTCAAAGAAGCTATGTCCTTGTAGAAGAACTGCTACTGGACTTTGAGATACACTTGAGCGTTTGGCATGAGGAGTTCGAACCTGAACAATATCTTGGAGGTCTTCGAGATCCAAGCTTCCGAATTTGGATTGATTGCCAATCCGAAAAGCCACAGGTTGTGCTCTATCCTGCCGCAGTAGTATGGCGAGCAGGAGCTGCATTCTGGCTCGGGCCAATGGCTGCTTCATTAGCCATATTGGAGTTTCTCCGCGTCTGGCCAGGAAGTGGCTTCCTCTGACGAGGAAGTGGTTTGCTCTAACGAGCTGTGCGTCTGAGGGGCTGCACACTTTCTAAAGATTGTCCACTTGTAGACTTTAGGTGTTTTAGTCTTTAAAAATGTAATCATGAAGAATCTGCAATAGATCTTTATAGACATAATTTTTATAGAGAACTTTTTATCACCATCTTTGTCTATTGTGACTTTTTATTATTGTTTGCGCTTTTGGATACCTACGCTTTTGTGAAGTTTATATGCAGCAATTTCTTATCACCTGTGCTTTTGTCAAGGCTGTGCTTTTTTATACTTCTACAATAGGTTCAGGAACAAATTTCTAAACTTGGTTTCTCGCAAATTGATTAAATTCCTCTTGCATGGCGTCAATCCAAAACTCATCATTAAAAGCATCTTCTACTATCTTAGGTTCTACTTGAGAAATAAAAGCTATATTAGCTGCTACGTTAATATCCTTAGTAGAAGAACGTGTACTTACACCTTTTGATACATCACCTATGACGAGTGTCTCTGGATGGTCTGGTTTATTCTCTTTCGTAGACTTTCCAGATAGCTCTCGTTGGTTGTAGTATCTTCAGATGTCTTGGATTTATTTTGTGCATCTTCATCATCACTATCGCTAGATCTGTGACTATTTAGCTCATCAAAAGTAACGTTAATAGACTCTTCAACAATCATAGATCTTTTATTAAAAACTCTATATCCTTTACTCTTAGCAGCATATCCGAGAAATATTCCTTCATCTGCTTTAGAGTCGAACTTACCCAAGTTATCCTTGTTGTTCAGGATAAAATAGCGACATCCAAAAACTTTAAAATATAAAATATTTGGAATTCTACCAAACCACAATTCATTTAGTATTTTCTTCGAGATAGATCGAATCAACACCATATTTAAAATATGACAGGTTGTACTAACAGCTTCGATCCAAAAATACTTAGGAAGATTATGTTGATTCAGCATGACTCTAGCCATCTTGCTTAGAGTTCGATTCTTTCGCTCTACAACACCATTCGATTGGAGAGTTCTAAGATAAGAGAATCCGTGGTAATATCCACCATTACTATAAAACTTTTTGAAATCATCATTTACGAATTTGCCACCATGATCACTTCAGATTCGAGTAATCATGAAGCCTTTTTCATTTTGTACCTTTTTACAAAATATCTGAAATTCAAAAATAGTATCACTTTTATTTGATAAAAAGATAACCCATGTATAACGAGAGAAATTATCAACAATCACAAAAGTGTAGAGTTTACTACCAAGACTAGCGACTCTACTAGGACCAAACAAATACATATGAATTAACTGCAGGGCTCTAGAGGTACTTACAGCATTGATGGATTTAAAAGTTGTAGTGTTTTACTTGATTCCCGACACGATGGTACGTACACGGACTAGTATACATCGGATCCTGTCATGAGATGTCATTCCTGGGTTACCATGGTATATTGGTACATTGTTCGATCTTATTTTCTTGTACTTGTATAGATGCCGATTCCTAAGGAGATTTGCTACCCTCTTAGAGAATCCCGCATCATGACGTGACATGTCCGGATCCATTATACTATTCGAGGATGGAGAGTTATTATAGGTTATGTGATCAATACCCCCATATCACTATTCTTGTGCTTGCATCACCCTCACTACACGTAGGGTGTAGCGAGATCTTATATTTCTTGTGCTCGCTTTCTATGTTGGCCGGCTTGACCGTTCTTGAGATTTTTCTATGATAGCTGGGCCAAATGGAATAGCCTGATCTTGATCCAAGCCGATCACATAATGCTATAATATCTCAAGGCACTATTTATGTTTACATTATACATCAGATATTCCTGTACTGTTCTACTTTCCTGTACGTTACACCCTGACATAATTTTCAGTTTATATATCATGTTTTACTTACAGTCTTGATATATCATCTTGTATTTCATTATAATTGTCTCTTATAGAATTTGTCAATTCATATGGAACTGTTATTAGTTTATGTACTCATTTCCATCCTGACTGGATACGTTGACAATATTTTTAGGAGTTGTTATGCCCTCATTATTGGACTACATGATGTTGCTAGCTGAGGCGGATCTCGATATTCTTTTACCGTGAGTTATCTCCCAGGAGTGCTAGGTCTGGTAGTTATTTAGTTTTGCTATTGTTTTTCCTCTGTTTTATTTCTTGTCTCATATGATCCTTGTAGATTCTAGTTAATCTAGTGATATTGTTATTATTTCTTGTCTTATCTTCCTTACACTACAACAAAAAACCCTTTTAATGACGGCTAAAAAGCGTCATTAATGACAAACCATGACGCTTTTTTTTTCAAAGCAACCGTTATGAAAACGGGTGTTATAAATGTTTTTTAAAAGCGTCATAAAGAAACCGTCATGAATAGTTTATATAAAAGTGTTATGAATAGTTAATATATAGTGCACAATTCAGAACAATTTTAAAACGTCATGAATAGATAATATGTATAGGCTCAATGCAGCACATTTATAATACTTTATATTATTCAAATTAGCATATCCAAATCAGTCCATATAATTGTCAGGCCTAAAAATCAAATTAACATTATATATCACCATCTTTATTACATTTTTTAAAATAGAGTACATATCAACATCTTCATTACATTCTCAAAATAGAATATCCAAATACATATATATATATTTACAACTACCAAAATTTTCTACATCAAAACTTGGCCACATCAAAACTGTCCACAGAACATGTAGCAAACCCCTGAAAAAGATAAAAACAAGGTTCAATATACTTTATAATATAATGTAAAAAATGAAACTTTATATTAATGTAATAGATCATTATGACTGGTAAGAAGAATCAAACCTTGTGTTATGACAAAGAATATATTATCTAGCTGAAACAATGCTATGTAATAGACTTTGAACCTCTTCCATTAAATTTGGGAACCTGAAAAATAGTGAAGCACATAAAGGCCATCAAAACTTGTTTTATTCTGTATCATAAATACAAAACCTGAAAAGAAAAAAGACAAATAAACAAGGGTTTGAAGCATAATAAGGATGTACCTATCTACAGGTTAAACACAAACTTATATTCGAAATGAAGCAGTTCCACAACTAAATGAAGCATTTCCACAACTAATTAAACACAAACATATATTCGAAATTAGAACAACAGCTATAAATAAGTAAGCATGCTATCGAATTATTAAGCAGCATTTGGTTACTACATTAATGGCTTGCTATCGAGTTAACCCCAAAAGTGTACTAATAGTCTTATCTTATGACTTTTTCCAACAAGTTTTCTTCTAAGAAAAGTATGGTCAAAATTATGAAAACGATGGCTTGCACAAGTGTTCCTTCACTGTATAGTGTAACTTAGTGGCTAATAAAATAACAATCTTCAATTATTGGTGACATCTCAAGATATGTAAAAAAATCTTGAATAAGTATAACATCTCAGGATATCAGATAGCAAGTATTTTACTTACTGATGAATAACTCACAAGTGATTCATGTAGAGCTTTTATGTACTACTTCTTATCAGTAACTAGCCCATAAACTTTCTCTTAGAAACTCTAATTTAGGAAGTGAGTCCCAACTGGACAGAGACTCTTGAAAAGTTCTGCTTTACCAACTAGTTTTGTCAGAAAAGTTTGTGAAGGAAAATTTTGGGGGCATATATAGCATTATCCAATTCTTCTATGTATCAATAAATTGTACAGAGCATTTGTCACAAATACCTGCTGCAAACTGTCCACTTTCTCACACCGGTAAGTTGGGCATGGAGAGCTTCTTATACATCTTTGCGATTTAGATAGTTCAAAGTCTCATCCTCCACACAAACATATATTTGCTCAGTAACTTGCTGCATCAAAATCACGAAACTTCCATCAGCAAAAATTGACTACTAGCATTATATCGATAAAAAACACCAATGAATTGCATCTTACGAGAGGACTGAAAATCAAGGATTGTGAAAGAACCGAAGAGATGCAGACATCAAGGATGACATCGTACTTGTCCACGAATCTACTGGTTTCTCTGGTCACCTGGCTCATCACTCTTGCACAGACCGGGCTATCGTAAAATCTTTTACAAGTATGGACAAATGCGACAATCGTAAAATCTTTCAAGATGAGCAACGCCACTCACTGAAATCAAATCTTACAAGAAACACAGCAAAGAAGTTCAAAAAATTCATCATTTTTTTTTGTTCTTCTACTTACAGCAACTCCTTTGAGATTGAAGATCTTTTACAGCATTCATGTGTATTCATAAGAGGACAAAATCTCTCTCCCTTAGTTTTCTAATAAGTATGGACAAGTGCCTATTACAACTTTCAATGGCTACAAAATTTGACTAAAGTCAAAATTTAGCACTGTAGATGCTCTAACTCTGAAACAGATAAATATCTAGCAAACATATATTCTCTACTACTAATTCAGGAAAAACTAATTTCCTCTGGGAAAACTTTGAACTATGGGAGTTTGCTACTATCTATTTTTCATAGAAATATTATATTGGTGTCCTAAGAATATCGGTATATATACATGACCACACTATGTTACAAATATAAAAACATAATCTTTGTCTTAGAGGAGGGAGCAAGTATTAGAAGCTAATCCATGGTGGAAAATGGACATATCTATGATCATTAATTCAACCCCCTCCCAGTTTGTCATTCTACCAACTTGTCTAATTTCTGTTAATCCCAGTTGTATGTATAAAGTGGGTCATCTACATGGCTTAGATAACAATCTATAATTCAGTTTCTAGGATATAAGCGGCTGTCACAGTCCGCTCCGACTTTTGGGACAAAAACGTGCTATGATCAGCCTACACGGTTCAATAGAATTCACTCCTAAAAATTCCATCAAACAATGCACTATGTTGTCTATCTATGTCCATTACTATATCATAAACATTTACACACAAACATTTACACACAAACATTTGCACCGGAGGTCAATTTCAGTATTATTTGAGGATTTGGGAATAAACTAAAATCCAATAATATGGTAAACTGTTTTGAGGATAGCCTGTTAGTATGTTTCATATTCTAGTGCAACAGTTAAATTATGCTCTAAAGAGAAGGGGATCATATATAAATAAATGATACATATATATATATATATATATATAAATATATATATATATATATATATATATATATATATATATATATATATATATATATATATATATAAAATAAAAAAAAAAAAAAATATATATATATATATATATATATATATATATATATATATATATATATATATATAATGGAACCCCCCATAGTCCAAAGTACAAGACAAACATTCCCCAGCAGAAGAGAAAAAGTATGGCCATAATTGAGATGGGGATACCTCCAGGAAATAGATTGAGCATTATTTTACCACATGGTTCCACGTTTGCTAGCGCAAAATCTTAATATTAATCCAAGGACCAGTGCAACTGGACTAGAGGAACAAGAAGCAAGGTTTTTAATGAATTTCCTTTTGTTCCTCGAGCTGAAAGACAAAACTATCTATAGCAGTAAGAAGGTTAATAAGATCCTATAACCAAGATGAAAGCACAATCCCATACATACGGCATGCACATAACTAAGAAACCTCTCTTATTATGCAGAAAAGAAGAAGTTACATCAACATTTGCTGCATATATACCGAGAATTTTGTCAAACTGCATGCCAATGCCCCAGAGAGAAACTCAATGTGTACCAACTCTCTCTCTCTCTCTAATCATGCACATCCTAAAGCAGATTGACAGAAGTAGAACACTAATATAACTATTCAATTATCATGTCCTTTTGTAGGTTTGGTCAATTTCATATAGAATGACAGAGCAACCAACCACATACCACATGCATATATTCCATCCTACCAGCAACATACCCACACATCCTTTTCTCTTTTATCCACAATAGCTCAAAAAAGAAGGAATGAACGGGAAATTAACTGGAAATGAGGAGCATGATCTGATAGATGAAGGAAAATATGCTGTTGGACTTGAGCATGTTCGCTGGGAGCTATCTATCTCGGCTGAATTTGAAAGCAAATGTCATCGACTACTTATCCTTGAAGTTGTTCACTGGATATCAGGATAGTTTCTGACGGAGTTCTATGGTTCACAAACTTCAGATCCCTATCCCCCTTCAAATTAGTGTATTGAGAAAGGGGACTTGTGATTGAAACACCATCCTACCAACGTATTTCAGTGAAGATAAGTGTGAATGTCTCAGGGCAGCCATTAAATCCATGAAATACATTAAAAAATAGCAGTTTTTTTACTGCTCAGCAAGCTTCTTTCTTACCAATCATTTTGTCATCCACGCTCTCGTAGAAAGGAGAATCGAAAGAGTAGGAGAAGCTAACCCCTGCCGGTGTCTCCAAGTACATCATGTTGGCCTCTGTAAATTTACAAAACAATGGGGGAATGCGGGGTTTCAAGTACTGTTCTCTTCTTTGAAATCGAACAAGAGAGCAATCAAAGTAGTAGAAGAGGGACCTGTGCCTCAGCTCATCCACTGTGATGTAGCCTGAGAATTGCTTGAAGCTCAACTGGGGCTGGCCAGGGAGGCTGTTGATCTTGTCTTCCACCATGGAGGAGAAGCACAGCTGGACGAAGAATGAGAGTAAGAAGAAGAAGAAGAGACTGGCCCTGCGGCTGGACTCGTCGAGCGACTCGTCGACGGCCTTGGCGAAGCTCCTCAAGGCGGTCTGCTGGGACTTCTCGAGGAAGGTAGGGACGAAGGGGACAAGCTCCGAGGGGTTGAACCAGCCGTAGCTGCTGTCGCCGAAGAACGCGACGAGGACGTGGTCCTCGCGCCTAGTCCTCCAGACCGACTACGACGCTAAGGCCTCATTGAAGATGTGGCCCGGCCACCATGGGTGCGACTTGACCTTTCCCCACACCATGTCGCCGGTCTCGAACCCATGGACGGAGAGAGAGAGATCGTCGGATCCCTTTCTAACTAGGTTTAGGGTTTTGGATCTAGGGTTAGGATTTTGGAGTTGGGGGAAAGGAAGGAAAAGAAGAGGAGGAGAGGAGGGTGTTACTCAACTAACTAGAGTTAGGGTTTTAGATTTTGGAGTTGGGGGAGAGGAGGGAGAAGAAAGGAGGAGAAGGAGAAGATCGACCAGAATGATTTTGGTGGAGGAAAATTTTTGTTGAAGCGCGGGTGCAGCAAGGATTTTGCCAACAATTAAACTTAAAAAATATTACAAGTTTGCCACCGCTCTGAAATATTAATAGCGTTTTGTTTTATAAACATTATAAAAAGTCCAGAATTAGCCTAAACCGTCATAGAAAAAAGGTATTTCAAACTTTGATGACGCTTATTTATCAGCCGTCATGAAATCCACTTATCAAGCGTCATTAAAAGGGTTTTTTGTTGTAGTGTTAGCTTTTGTGATGTGATATGAGTACATTTATAGTTATGGATCTTTTAGATGTTGTAGTTAGTATCGGGTACTTGGCAGCGCTCTAGCGCCAATACTGCGGTGTAGGCTGGGCGTGGCCCACATATTCGTACCCTTATATCCGGGTACGGGTCGTGACACATTTTTGTGGTGGCCCACGTAGGTCAGTCTTTGCAGTTAATGCAAAGTCGTGGTAGTGCTTGAGCTTATCTGTACTACTGCGAGCTTGTCCTAGGATTAAGGTTGAGTCAAGGAATATTTTAGGATTTTGGTACGGTCATATATTAGGAACTCTTGATAGATTTTAGGGATGACCCTGGGAATCTTATTTCGAAAGATTTTCGAATTTTTTTTCCTTGTTTTTATTTGTACTAATTTTTGAAATATATGTCCGTATCGAACCTATTCTTTCTTTGGGTTGAGTTTATGGACCCCAGAGGAACTAGAAGTTGAACCTGTATATCATCTAGGTGGAGGAGAGAATATGATTAACCGACCTCATCGTGGTTGAGCTTTGTTTCAGATTATATTCTTTAGTGGCCCATGTAGGTCTACGTTAATCACTTCGGTTACGTCATTGTACCGACGTGAGCCTGCAAATAGGACTAGACTCTTAGGATCTCATCCACATGTCTTGAACTCATTATTGATCTCTGTCCTTGATTTTCATTGAAACCTTGTGTAACCACCATTTTTCTGAAATAAAGGTAATTTTCAACTTTTGTAAATTTTATCATTTAATAATAATATTTAAATCATATCATGATTTTTGGTGACTTTCTTTATTTATTTTATATTATTTAGATGGGTGAATTGTGATTTTGGTTGTTGCTAGTTTAACCCTAGAGACTGCTTGACTTAGAGACTAACCATGACCAAGAAGACTCGACCATGTGACTAGATTGGCTAATTACCTATTTTTTAGGCTAAGGGTATTTTAGTCATTGTGTATTACTTTGAATTTTATTAATTTATTAATTAAATTGCTTGTTGTGCGGTTTGATTGGTAGTTGAATTGGTGTTTTGGTAGTATAAGTGGTTTGACCTTAGCCAACCATGACCAGAAACCTAATGCCATAATTAGAATTAATTTCTCATCAATTAGAGTTTGATTTAGAAATTATTAGTTATTCTTAAATAATTTAAATGAATTTTTAAGTCATTTTCTAGTAGCCTTTTTAAAGCCTTTTTGACTTGGGCTTTATTAGAAACTTAGGGAGCCTAGGCCCATGTGAAAACCCTAACCCTAAAACCCCTACCCCTGGCTGGCCATAGCAGCCCCTTCCTCATTGTGTAGAGAAACACATTAGCCTCCAAGAGAAACCCTAGCCTCCACTCTCCAAAAATCATAACTTTTTCATCCGGAGTCCGTTTTTTCCCAAACGAATTCTGTTGCGCTCGTAGGAAGGAGAGGATCTTGCTGGAGTACTACTAGCAAGGAGGAGGAGACATTTGCTCGGGAGAAATTTGCCGACAAAGTGCTCGGGGAATTCCTTTTATTGAGATCCCGACTCTCAGTAGGTAAATCCCGATCTACCTTTGTTTCTCCTAAATTTTCTTCATTATTGCATCCATATAGGCACCCTTGATCTGTGTATGAAGTTTCATAGGATTTTGGTTTCGTTTGATAGCGGTATCGGACACGTATCGTTCTCACGTTGCACGTGTTCGGCAAAATACCACTTAGAATTGAAAATTGTTAATTTTTGATTTTATTTTCACGAAATCCTTCCTTATATGATTTGAAACAACTTTCGTGAAGACGGATCGGAAATCGACACGATTTCGGCATCCGAACGGACACGGACACGCGTGTACGAGATCCCGTACACGGTCCCGTGCACTCCCTGCCGTCTGTGCGTCATAACTCGACGCACAGAGTTCCGTCTTGGGTGAAATTTTATGAGCACGTAGGGACAACCTCTGCCCACATGCCCGTAAAATTTTACGACATTTCGTCGAGCGAGCGCAGAGAAATCATGCGTGCACTGGTCGGCTGAACTGTGCACTCGGGCTGAAATTCGTCGCTGACACGGCCTTCGTACGCGAACACGACACGTCGAGGACCCGTAACAGGAGTTGGAAGACATATCCCTAAACCTAGACTACCCAGGGACTCGATCCCGAGTCGTGGCGTGGCCCGACACGCGAGCCACGAGCGACGACCCGCATGCACGAGCATGCACGCACGCGCGCGCGTGCAGGCCTCTCGTTGTTGCACGAGCTGCTGTATCGCATCGCTGCGACTTCGTTTCGTGTCGACGTGTCCTAGACCTACCCCGTGACCCTACCTAGCCTTGTGCACGAGCACGAGGCTTCTCGTTGCACGTGTGACGCATAATCGAGCGAGAACACCCTCTTCGACATGCGAAATCGGTTTTCCGATACGCACTCTCTGGACACGACACGGACACGGTTTCGACCACGGGAGTATCCGAGCACGTCCCACGTGTCGAGACCAACGTATTTGCCAAGTTTTGTGAGTTGGTTTGGAGTATTTTACGTTTTGGGTCGTTTTGTCGAAATTGGGTTTTTCGGGTTCAATATTTTGAATAGAAATGTGATATTTTGATTCTTCGACTTTTAATCGATATTTTCTGACTTGTTAACTTATATATGATATTTTGGACTTGCGGGAAGTGATCTGCGGGATTATTACCTTTTTTTTTGCCTTTTTCAAGTATAATTGGGTTTTTCTTTCAATATAAATTTGAATGGTTTTATAATATTTTGAATTTCTAAATTTGAAGTATTAAATTCTGAGTTTATGATTCATAAATGACATTCTGAGTTTGTGGGAATTGATCCTTGGTTTTATATCCTATTTAATTACTATTTACATATATAAATTGGATTTTTCCTTTATGTATATATATGTTTATGTGAGTAGATATATATATTTATATATAAATGACTTGTATATATGTAAATATGTTGGAATGAGAGTTTAAGGTTCTAATTTCCAGGTTTGAATTCATTTCTCGGATTCGAGTAATCTATCCTCTTTACCTATATGAGTATGTATATGTATATTATGCATATGTCTATATAAATATATAGTTTCCCTTTAAATAAATATATGTGTATATGTATTTATATATGTGATATATCCCATAGTTGAGAACTTAGTTTTTAATCTCAGATTTGAGTCTTTACACAGCAGTCCTTTCTCACATTTTCCTTTAGTCTCATATTATATAATTATATGTGTATGTATAGATATATATGTGTTTGTATATATATATATATATATATATATATATATATATATATATATATATATATATATATATATATATATATATATATATTTATATAAAAAAAAAAATATTTATATATATATATATATTGCCTTAATGAATGTGAATATACCTATATGTGTGTGGATTGCTTATGAATGTAACCATAGGGTATTGGGACAGATTAGGTTCGACCCAATGAGCTTAGTTTAGTCAAGTTGACCGACAAGTTGGCCAAGTTGACAAAAGTCAACTTTGGGTCAAACTTGCTCCAAATCGACTCAATCCAACTCCGAATGACTTGAAAACTTGTGTGTGACCTAAAAATTAGTAAACGGACTAGTTGACCTTCAGTTGACCAGGTTTGACCAGAGTTGAGCAGGTTTGACCAGAGTTGACCAAGGTTGACTTTGACCTAGAAGGACTTAGAAGCGTGTAGAATTGCATTGTAGCCCTTTCTTATATTATGTTAGACCATGTTGTGACTTGTGGTTGCTCTAAATAGGTTTACATCACTCCAGTTCAGTTACACATCCTCATCAGCAGCTTGGATTGTCAGGCGAGTACATTCTCTGACCGTTTCATTCTTGCTTGGACGTGTTTACTTGTTATAGACTAGTTCACTTGTTGCTGTCACGATATATCACGGATTTATACTATATGGATCTCTTCATGCGATGTTATCCCCTCAGATACATCGGGTATATTGTGCTCATTTACTTTATCATGTGCATCGTCTACTCATTGTATTCGTACTTATTCATGTATACTCATGTGACATTCATGTACACGCATGATCATGTGAGCCTTCATGTATAACCCAGTATGCATGTGGACTAGCTATCCATGTGACGCACTACTTTCATGCACAATAACATAACCTGGACAGATCCTTGTGTGCTGATTGGGACAGGGAGAGTATTTATTTGGTTATGTGATCTACACCATTTTATGTATAACTCCAAACTAGATTTAAGTCATGTATAATCTAAGCCTGTTTACATAACCAAACATGTGCTCTGAATCACGTAGTTAGTGTCATGCCCCGATTCGGGGAATCGTTCGTCTCTGCTTTGATTCACGCCGAATCGTTCGTCCTCGCTAAGGCGTGATGCCGTACAAGTCGGGAGTTGCACTTGTACAAGGCATGCTCGTGTTCCTTTTTATAAAAGAGACATTTTGAATAGAGATTCACAGCGGATGATAAGAAGTTTTGGCAACACAGATATGATCTGAAATAAGTTCTTTATTGATATCTTTGAAATTACATTGCATAAAACATAAGGCTCTCAAACAGCCGAGATGAAATGCCAAACTTGGCTACAACATTGCAGAAATATTGAAATGAGATACAACTTGTTCCATACATCATATCCTTTTATTAATAATGCGACAATAACCACCTTCAGCAAAATGCCTTCTTCTTCAAGTGAAAACTTCAAGATGTACGAAGCTTCTAAAGAGTCGGACAGCAAGCCTTCAGCGTCTATGATTATCCACTAGGTTCCCGGCACCGGTGGAGACGAGGGACAGTACATTGCCACATATGTACTGGTGAGCGGCCGTAACCAATCTCACCATAAATCAACAGTAGTAAAATTACATGAATGTTCACTATTGATTTGTATTCTTTCTATCTTGCCTTAGGGTCCATTAACAATTCATAAATTTGATGAGAAATATAAGAAGCATACAGTGATGTTAGAAACATAAGCAATTCATGTTGTTCTAACATAAGCAATTCATATAGATCACCAATTTGGTGAATCTTACCCACGGTCGATAGCCATCCCTGTAATTATTTATGAATACCACTTACTCTGCCTGCATAAGACATTGTTAACTATGCCACCTGTCTATATGAAGGTCACTGACTACACGCCATCTGGGACATCTTGGTCGGACGGCTCCCCTTCAGCGGTGGGTAGCTAGCCCATCCGGAAGGTTCCCGAAAGACCGTGCTACTACTTCAGCACTGTGCTACTACTTCAGCACGACGTTCCTCCTAGGCCGAATCGGTTTCGTGGCCTCGGAGTACCGTTCGAGGAACTACCTTGTATACAAGTTGTCCATGACCATGCATGCAATACAACTTAACTAATAAGGGACATGACATGCATGATAATAGCATCTTCCACACATATTCGTAGTTCTCATTTTATCTTGCCATTTTCCCATCTTTCTATCTTGCCATCTTACCAACTTGCCTTGAGCCATAAGCTCGCATAATCGTTCATCCAACCAAGGGACTATTCATTTGTAACTCATTCTTTCGAACCGAAGTCTGATATACTTACCGTCCAATACTTGGGTCTTTGCATCACCTGTTAAACAATTCATATAGCATACGAGCATCATTCGTTTTGCAACATAAGCCTAGCCATGTGATAATTTATCTTTCATTATCTTTTCTGTATTATTACTAGGCATCTTTTATTAAGCACCGAATGCAATAACAAGTCTACCATTGTTATGCGCGAAGATCAAGGATCGTCGAAGGATCAAAGCCACTCACTTGTTGGTGAATTGTCGAGAGAAAGAGGTCTTCCACGCAACGTCAAGCTCGGTTCACTGCGTTAGCACCTGCATTGGCACCAACGTTTGGTCAGCATACTTCTTCTCTTTCTCTCAGTGATTCGATATGAAATGCATAGACAGTGAAAGTAAATCCATGAAAACATTCATCAAAAACAATCACGAAAACACACACAAAAGCCAACAGCAAAAGCGACATCGAAAACCAGCAGGGCAACGGTCTCGGGACAAGCGACTCTTATATAGAACTCTTCCCCCAAGGCGCGCGCCATTGCATCTTGGGCATCATTTCAAAAGAGTCCAATCCATAACGAGGAAAGAATCTCAATTCATTATCCCGCGATCCTGGTAAGGTTTCCCCAAGTAAAGTTCCCCAATTCTCATCCGACTCGGCCATTCGGCCGCTAGCCCACACCGTGCTCCGCAACGGATTCAGGGCATTACATATTAATACACTAACAAAAAGTTTCATCCCCGAAACTTAAACACAAACCTACCTAGGTCAAACAACGAAGGAAACGTTTCCTTCATATCCGCTTCAAGTTCCCACGTCGACTTTTCGACGGAATAATTTCGCCAAAGCACTCGAACCAAAGAAACAACTCGGTTCTGCAAAATTTTATCCTTCCTATCCAAGATCTGCACGGGTTCCTCCACATAAGACAAGTCAGCTCTTAGCCCTAACGGACCAAAGTCTACCACATGGCTTGGATCATGTACATACTTCCGTAGTTGGGAAACATGGAAGATATCGTGCACTCCATCCAATACCGGTGGTAACGCGATCTGATAGGCGACAGGGCCGACTCGCTTAAGAATTTCAAACGGGCCAACAAATCTCGGACTTAGCTTCCCCTTCGCACCGAATTGCATAACTCCGCGCATCGGTGACACCTTCAAAAATATGTGATCGCCTACCATAAATTCCAATGGTCGTCGACGAGTATCCGTATAACTCTTCTGCCGACTTTGTGCCACAAGTAACTTCTCCCGAATCATGCGGACCTTCTCGACGGCCTGTTCTACCATCTCCGGACCAAGTACCTGTCGTTCGCCGACTTCATCCCAACAAATCGGAGACCGACACTTTCGCCCGTACAATGCTTCATACGGAGCCATTTGTATACTTGACTGGTAACTGTTGTTGTAGGCAAATTCTACTAACGGCAAGTGAGTGTCCCAACTAGTTTTCAGATCAATAGCACAAAGCCGTAGCATGTCTTCAAGTACCTGATTCATCCTCTCGGTCTGGCCATCGGTTTATGGATGGTATGCAGAACTAAATTTCAATTGTGTTCCCATGGCAGCATGTAAACTGACCCATAAACGCAATACAAATCGCCCATCCCGATCTGACACTATTGATGCCGGCACTCTATGCAGTCGAACAATTTCATCCAAGTATAGCTGAGCCAACCGGTCGACGCTCCATATGGTTTTCATTGCGAGAAAATGTGCAGATTTGGTTAATCGATCAACGATGACCCAAATTGCATTATTCCTCCGCTGCGTCTTCGGCAAGCCAACTATAAAATCTATGGTTATATGATCCTACTTCCATTCTGGAATCGCGAGGTTCTGCATCTCCCCGCCGGGCCTCTGGTGTTCCACCTTGACTCGTTGATACGCTAAGCATCGCGAGACAAAGAGGGCCACATCTCGTTTCATGCCGTGCCACCAGAAGGTCGTGCGCAAATCTTTATACATTTTTGTACTTCCCGGATGCAAAGAATACTTGGCATAATGGGCCTCCGTCAAGATTTCTTTTCGGAGTTCTTCATCCTTCGGGACACATAGCCTCCCCCTGAGTCGCAACGATCCATCCTCGTGCCTGGTGAAGTCGCTGGCTTCACCCTTTTCCAATATTCTGCCAATCTTAATCAAGAACTCATCCGTCCTCTGTGCTGTCTTTATCTTTTCCAACAAACTCGGCTCAAGTTGAAGTTGAGCCAGTTGTGCATTTCGGCCACGAATCTGGAGCTCAATTTCTATGCTTTCTAATTCCTCCAATATTCGTTTGTCAACACTGAGCGATCCCACAAAGTTCTGACTCAATGCGTCCGCCACCACATTGCCTTTTTCTGGGGTGTACGCGATCGTCAAGTCGTAATCTTTTATAAGCTCCAACCAACGTCTTTGCCGCAAATTTAAATCTTTTTAAGTAAAGATGTACTTCAGGCTCTTATGATCGGTGAAGATCTCGCAAGCCACTCCATACAAGTAGTGTCTCCACAATTTCAATGCAAACACTATCGCTGCCAGTTCCAAATCATGTGTTGGATAATTTTTCTCGTGCGGCTTAAGTTGTCTCGAGGCATACGATATCACTTTCCCTCTCTGAGTCAACACACATCCCAAACCCAATCCGGATGCATCACTGTATATCTGGAATCCTTTGACGCCGTCTGGAAGTGTAAGGATTGGAGCTGATACGAGACGTTACTTCAGATTTTGAAAGCAAGCCTCACATTCGTCATTCCAATCGAATGCTACTCCCTTCTGGGTTAGCCGAGTTAAAGGCGCTGCCACTTTTGAAAAATCCTTGACAAACTTCCTGTAGTAGCCTGCCAAGCCGAGGAAACTTCGGATCTCGCTTGCCGATGTGGGTTGCTTCCAATCCACTATGGCTTCAATTTTCTTTGGATCAACGGACACACCTTCCGCCGAGATAACGTGCCCTAGGAACGATACGCTACTCATCCAAAACTCATATTTGCTCAGCTTGGCATAGAGCTGATTGTCCCATAGAGTCTGTAACACTGTCCTCAAATGTTCTGCATGGTCTTCTCTGTTCTTCGAGTAGACTAGGATGTCGTCGATGAACACGACCGCAAATTTATCCAAAAAGGGTCGGAAGACTCTGTTCATCATATCCATGAAAGCGACAGGGGCGTTGGTCAGTCCGAAGGACATGACCAAGAATTCATAGTGTCCATATCTGGTTCGGAATGTGGACTTAGGAACGTCATCGGGTTTGATCTTTAACTGATGATAGCCTGAGCGAAGATCAATCTTTGAAAATACAGACGCCCCTTGCAACTGATCGAAGAGGTCGTCTATTCGAGGCAATGGGTACTTGTTCTGAATTGTAACTTTGTTTAGCTCGCGGTAGTCGATGCACAGCCGCATCGATCCATCTTTCTTCTTCACAAATAGCACCGGAGCACCCCATGGTGAAACACTGGGTCTGATGTATCCCCTGTCTAATAATTCTTGTAGCTGTACTTTGAGTTCCTTTAATTCAGCAGGTGCCATCCTGTACGGAGCCCTTGAGATCGGACGAGCGTCTGGAAATGTATCGATAGTGAATTCAATCTCTCGATCCGGAGGCATTTCGGGTATCTCGTCAGGAAACACATCAGGAAATTCTGCCATGACTTCGGTGTTAGCTGAGTCTGTACCATTCTTGCGTGTGTCTCGAACAGAAGCAAGGTACCCTTCGCAGCCAGAATGTAACATTCGCCGGGCCGTAGCAGCTGAAATCACCATCAAAGTCTTCGTCGACGAACTGGCCGAATAAGAGAATTCTGTTCCTCCAGGTAGTCGAAACACAACTCGCTTCTTCGCACAGTCAATCGTCACACAACATGCACTTAACCAATCCATTTCCAGAATGATATCATAATCTTTCATATCTAGCTCGACTATATCTAATGGTAGCTTTCTCTTTCCGATACGTATGTAAACATCCCTACATATCATGTTAGTAGGCATTTCCACTCCTGATGGAGTACTAACACTAAGATATACATCCAATATTGTCATTTTTATTTCATGTTCCTTAACATAGTCTTTAGATATAAAACTATGTGAAGTACCAGAATCAAATAAAGTACGTACAGGAATGCCATTAAATAATAATATACCTGTCACTACAGTATCTGATGCAAGTACTTCTTCCTGAGTCAATGCAAAGACTCGGCCCTGGGCACCGGGCCTCTGATTCTGTGGTGGTTGATGGGGTCGTGGTACCTGTCCACAATTCTGTTGATACTGTTGGTGATGCTGCTGCCTTGGAGGGTTCTGGTGGCCCCTCCCTGGGCAGTCTCTGAATCCGTGGCCCATGCGACCACATTTGAAGCATCCACCCTCTAGCACCTGACATTCGTTAGCGAAGTGCCCTTTGTTGCGGTACTTGTTGCAGAATGGTCCACCCTGGTTGGGTCGTTGAAAGCCACCGTGATTCTGACGCTTAGGCACCTCATATCTACCCCCATTGTTCGGTCTCTTGTTATGCAGATTCTGTACCGACGCTTGTACTGGCGCCGTCGCAGGATAGTGTGGGTCCAATTCTTTTGCGTGCTCGTAAGACTCCTGAAAAGTCTTATATTTCTGAACCACAACTTGAGCCTTCAGAGCAGGCCTCAAGCCCTGCTCAAACTAACGAGCCTTAGATGCTTCGTCAGTAAACTTCGTGATTGCATACTGAGACAGTCTCAAAAATTCTGCCTCATACTCCTTCACCGTTAAGTTTCCCTGCTCGAGCTTCTGGAACTCCAATTTCTTAGCTCGCTGCTCAGTCGAAGAGAAGTACTGAGCCAGAAATGCCTCGCGGAACATCTGCCAAGTAATTTTCGTTGTCCCATTCACTCTCGCAAGAATCCTTTTCTGACTTTGCCACCAGTAGTATGCGTTGGAAACTAGCAGTAGTTTCACACATGAGACCCTCTTGGATCCAACAATACCCAAAGCTTCCAGGTGATCCTCCACTTCAACTAGCCAATCCATAGCAATGGTAGTTTCTTCTGTCCCTTTGAATTCTTTGTTGCAGATTTTCTTAAACTTTGTAATGTAGGTCACAGCAGTGGTTTTCTTAGCCGCCGGGGGTTCCTCTGCCTCCACAAGTTCGCTCTCTCGTGAGACTGGAGTGCCTTGAGCCCCATTGTTCACCACTGATCGGACCAACTGTTGCAGGGTATCTAGCTGCTTTTGTTGGGCCTCGAATTGCTTTGCGTTCTGCCTCTGCTGGCTCTCCATCATAGCCAGCATTCTCTCTATAGGGTCGGTTGAGGCTACCACCCTTGAGCTACTCGCGTTGTTCGTTGCACCCGCTTTTGTCATCTCTGCAAAAAAATAGAGAAGCTTGTTAGTCTCATAAAATATTTATGGACTTATTGTATGGAACATCTCATTTCGGGACATTTAAAACCAAAGTTGTTCGAGAAGCAATAAATCTTGTGTCATTTTCGAAATCTTTAAAACCAAGAAGTTCCCAAGGATGTAAAGCCGTGCTTTGATACCAAACTATCACGCCCCGATTCGGAGAATCGTTCGCCTACGCTTTGATTCACGCCGAATCGTTCGTCCTCGCTAAGGTGTGATGCCGTACAAGTCGGAAGTTGTACTTGTACAAGGCGTGCTCGTGTTCCTTTTTATAAAAGAGATATTTTGAATAGAGATTCACAGCGGATGATAAGAAGTTTTGGCAACACAGATATGATCTGAAATAAGTTCTTTATTGATATCTTTGAAATTACATTGCATAAAACATAAGGCTCTCAAACAGCCGAGATGAAATGCCAAACTTGGCTACAATATTGCAGAAATATTGAAATGAGATACAACTTGTTCCATACATCATATCCCTTTATTAATAATGCGGCAATAACCACCTTCAGCAAAATGCCTTCTTCTTCAAGTGGAAACTTCAAGATGTATGAAGCTTCTAAAGAGTCGGACAGCAAGCCTTCAGCGTCTATGATTATCCACTAGGTTCCCGGCACCTGTGGAGACGAGGGTCAGTACATTGCCACATACGTACTGGTGAGCGGCCGTAACCAATCTCACCATAAATCAACAGTAGTAAAATTACATGAATGTTCACTATTGATTTGTATTCTTTCTATCTTGCCTTAGGGTCCATTAACAATTCATATATTTGATGAGAAATATAAGGAGCATACAGTGATGTTAGAAACATAAGCAATTCATGTTGTTCTAACATAAGCAATTCATATTGATCACCAATTTGGTGAATCTTACCCACGGTCGATAGCCATCCCTGTAATTATTTATGAATACCACTTACTCTGCCTGCATAAGACATTGTTAACTATGCCACCTGTCTATATAAAGGTCACTGACTACACGCTATCTGGGACATCTTGGTCGGACGGCTCCCCTTCAGCGGTGGGTAGCTAGCCCATCCGGAAGGTTCCCGAAAGACCGTGCTACTACTTCAGTACTGTGCTACTACTTCAGCACGGCGTTCCTCCTAGGCCGAATCGGTTCCGTAGCCTCGGAGTACCGTTCGAGAAACTACCTTGTATATAAGTTGTCCATGACCATGCATGCAATGCAACTTAACTAATAAGGGACATGACATGCATGATAATAGCATCTTCCACACATATTCGTAGTTCTCATTTTATCTTGCCATTTTCCCATCTTTCCATCTTGCCATCTTACCAACTTGCCTTGAGCCATAAGCTCGCATAATCGTTCATCCAACCAAGGGACTATTCATTTGTAACTCATTCTTTTGAACCGAAGTCCGATATACTTACCGCCCAATACTTGGGTCTTTGCATCACCTGTTAAACAATTCATATAGCATACGAGCATCATTCGTTTTACAACATAAGCCTAGCCATGTGATAATTTATCTTTCATTATCTTTTTCGTATTATTACTAGGCATCTTTTATTAAGCACCGAACGCAATAACAAGTCTACCATTGTTATGCGCGAAGATCAAGGATCGTCGAAGGATCAAAGCCACTCACTTGTTGGTAAATTGCCGAGAGAAAGAGGTCTTCCACGCAACGTCAAGCTCGGTTCACTGCGTTAGCACCTGCATTGGCACCAACGTTTGGTCAGCATACTTCTTCTCTTTCTCTCAGTGATTCGATATGAAATGCGTAGACAGTGAAAGTAAATCCATGAAAACATTCATCGAAAATAATCACGAAAACGTACACAAAAGCCAACAGCAAAAGCGACATCGAAAACCAGCAGGGCAACGGTCTCGGGGCAAGCGACTCTTATATAGAACTCTTCCCCCAAGACGCGCGCCACTGCATCTTGGGCATCATTTCAAAAGAGTCCAATCCATAACGAGGAAAGGATCTCAATTCATTATCCCGCGATCCTGGTAAGGTTTCCACAAGTAAAGTTCCCCAATTCTCATCCGACTCGGCCATTCGGCCGCTAGCCCACACCGTGCTCCGCAACGGATTCAGGGCATTACAGATAGCTCAGTTTTCTTATCTATATCATGTATATATATTTCCACTATATCATGTTCTTCTTTTTACAGTCTCTCTACTATTTCTTTATCAGCAGTTCATGTATATTATTCTATAGCTTGTTTTATATTTCCTTTCATGTTATGATCTATATGAGAGATATGTATTCGTTTCTGTCCTGACTGGACCCATTGAAAATATTACAGATGATGAGGATTGTTGCGACACTTACTATGGAGCAGGCCTAGTTGACACAGGTGACCTGGACCCTCAGCAGGATCTAGTAGTCGCTGAAGACTTGCCATGAGTTAGATTAGACTGTTATTATTATCTAGTTATAAGACTTTGTGATTGTATTAAGATTTATTATGGTGTGGTTTACACCGGGATTAATCTTCATGTTGTGACTCTCTGTTATGATTATCTTTCTTCTATTCCATCTTAGTTATTGTGATTGAGTTGTACCATATATATATATCATTCTCCAATTGGAGCATATTCTAGATTATGTAGATGTTGGACCTAGGACAGCGTTCTACCACCGACACTACGGCGTAGTCTGGACGTACCCACGTCTCATGTCCTTACACTGGGTGCGGGTCGTGACACCTTGACTTGCATCCTACTTGAAAATTCTTCAGCGGCTAAATATTTTCTTTTATTACAGTTAAATGGATTCTCAAGACAGGAACATCACTCCCCTGAACGTGTCAACCCCTTGACCCATTTTTTTTTGAATTTGTGAATTTGAAACTCATTTTCATTTGTCTCATATATTTATTACTGTCTTATATACATATATATATATATAAGATTATAATTTATAGATGTATTACACTTAGATGTCAAATAGGACCAAAGGGTAATATAAGAAATTGGCAGGGACTTTAGTGCAATCTTTCCTTATTTAAATTTTCCCCTACTGGCCGATTGAGAACCCAGCCATCTAGGGATAGCAGCAAATCGATTTAAACAGAGTTCTCAAATCCATTAGGAATTCGAGAAGATATCCAACTATATATATATATATATATATATATATATATATATATATATATATATATATATATATATATATATATATAATTGGAGAGATATAGCAGCCTTCTCCCAAACCCTAGCCGCCTACTCCTCCTCCCTCACGAAGGAAACATGGGAAGAACAACAGGAGTTTCAATTCAGAGAAGAGGGCATTCAAATCCTCAAAACCAGGTAATCATTAACTCTTGATGGCATCAGTAAATTCCCTATTAATAGCCGTTGTGTCACGACCCGCACCCTAGAGTAAGGGCACGAGAAGTGGGTACGTCCAGCCTACGCCGCAGTGTCGGCGGTAGAACGCTGTCCTAGGTCAATCATCTAACAATATAAAGTACCTGTACAGTTTATACTCTCCAAATGGAGGTGACAAACAGAAAATAATCTCAATCACATCTAGGTAGAAGAATGAAAGATAGATAGATAAACAGTAACTCAAAAAGAACAGTAGAATAGATGAAATAAGTCCAAGTGTCTAGGATAACATAACATCAGAATGTCAACTCATAATACAATAAGTCTAAGAGTCTATACATAACTCAACATCTCAAAATACAACTCAGATGTGAGACAAAATGATAATATAGAAAGACTGCCTAGACTAAACTGGTCTAGACTACTGGAACAACATCCTCAGCTGCAGGTGGATCCTGCTGAGGGTCCACAACATAAGTGTCATCTAGTCCTGCTCCATAATAGGTAGACACCAGGGCCTCATCCTCATCCTCTGTAATATTTTCAACGGGTCCAATCAGGACAGGAACGAGCACAATACATCTCACGCAGTGCATAGTATGATAGGAAATATAAAGCATGCAATAGAGTAAAATACAGGAAACGCTGAAGGAAGATACATGTAGCAAAAGAGAGAACTGTAATAAAATATCTACTATAATAGAGAACTAGCAGTGTCTAGTGAGTCAGAGTAAAATATAGACATGTGAAATAGCATAGGAGATTCATGACTACAGCTAGGAGTGATTCATGACTACAGCTACTGGGGTAATATCTACATGACTATTTCCACTCCCCCATCCCCAATCAATACATAAGGATCCGTTCAAGTTATGTTAAGATTCGTGATAAGCCCATAAATGGGAGATTCATGAGAGGCTCTGTGAGCATGAGAGTACATAAGTCACAAGCGATTCGTGAATCTATGAAAGCATAGAGATACATGATGATTCGTGAAAAGCACAAACATGCTGTATCTGATACTTCCGAGGGGGATAACATCTCATGAAAAGATCCATATAGTACCAATCCGTGATAACAATCGTGTCAGCATCAAGTAAAGTAATCTAGAGCAAGAATATAAATCCTGGCAAATATGAAACGGTCAGAGAATGTACTCGCCTGATAACTGAATGTCTGAAGAGGATATACTGTCTGAGGAGAGGTGTATGGCTCCTAATCAGAGCAATACAAGTCATAATGTATCCACAATGGTAAAAATAAAGTATACAATGCATACTACATGATTCTAGGTCAATCTGGTTAAAAGTCAACTCTTGGTCAACTCTAATAGTCAAACTAGGTCACAGGAAGTCAAACTAAGTCAATAAGGTCAAACAAGGTCAAACAAGTCAAATACTAGTCAACATGATCAATCTGGATCAAGTCTAGGTCAAACTTAGACCAACTAAGGTATTAGTCAAACAAAGACCAGTCAGCAAGGTAAATAGGTCAAACATGGTCAGACTAGTCAAACAAGTCAAAGTTAGGCCAACCTTAGTCAACTAGTTAGGGTTTTAGTCAAACTAGTTAAACTAGTCATTGTAGGTCAATCCTAGTCAATTCTAGGTCAATTAGGTCAAGGTTTGACCTAAGGTTGACTTTGGTCAACCTTTAGTCAACAAAGGTTAACAAGTTGGGTTTTGGGCCATTAGGGCTAACCCTCAAGCCATAGGCTAATAATCTTGGCCATAGGCCAAGGGCTAGTCATAGGGTTTCATAGAACCTATAACTAGAAGTTATATATATATATATATATATATATATATATATTTTATATATATATATATATATATATATATATATATATATATATATATATATATATATATATATATACTACCTACATACCCATATATGAATACTAAATATAAATCAACCCACACTCACATATTTATATATAATGACCTAATGTAAACTAGTACAAACATATACATATATATCATATATATATATACAAATATATATATATATATATATATATATATATATATATATATATATATATATATATATATATATATATATATAAACTAGATATATTACATATATATATAGAGAGACATAGAGAGAGAGACTTAGATTGAGAGAGAGAGACTTGGAGTGAGAGAGAGAGAGAGAATGAGAGACAACAGAAATGGGGGGGATTTTCCAGTTTCCTGGGAACAGGAAACAGTCCCCCCAACCTAAATACACACACACACATTACATATATGTATACACACACACACAACTACCTATACACTCAACCAATTACTCTCAAACCTCACCTACACACACACATACATATATACTACATATTTATACACTGAAAATACATATATACATGTATAATTCACATCAAAATTAGGTTTGAAACTTGAATTTAAAAACTGGTAAAATAACCCAAAAACAGGAAACTGAGAATAGTGAACTCGAGATAGGGTAATTCCAAATTCACACACGAAATCGAGCTAAGACCCGAATCGAAGGGTTGGTAACTGAGCCCCTAGGTGTCCTCTAGTGTCTAGTGTCCCTAGGAGTCCACCACGACACGACACAACGTGTCCAACCGCCCAAAAACCCAATCGGGTAAATCAAGATACGCACACACACACTCAGTGTCGTACACGTGTGCACTTAACTCTAGGACACGACACACTTGCACCCGTGTCTCGTGCTCGTGCACGAAGGTGCGCCTAGGGGTTGGGCACGTGTCCAACACCCTGCACCGTGTCCACGTGTCTCACAGTGTCGACACGAGAGCCGTATCAGTCATGAAAACACAACTGATGCGCGCGTTTGGCACCGCGTCGTGCAGTGAGTCACGCGCCTCGTGGACACGACATGAGCCACGTGGGGCCTCGTGGTCATGTCCACGTGTAGCCCAGGTATAGGGCTACACACTCGTGCAAACACGAGGTGTCCTCGACTCGTGTCCATGCGATACGAAGGCCGTGTCCAAGTCGAACTTTCGACTGGACTGTGCGCGTGCACGACAGTGTACGACCAGTGCACGTGTCCTCGTGTCCTCGATACGACACGAGGTGTCCTAAAATTTTGGGGGCATGTGTGCAGACACTGCCCCCTCGTGTCCACCAATTTTGGTGTGCCTAGTGGTCTGTACAGTGAGAACTAAGGGGGTGGTAGCAGGGCACTGCACGAGGGCCTCGTGCAGTGGGTTCGTGTCCGATTTGGACACGAACACGACCCAATTTTGTGTTCAGTCCAGTGGGGTTGTGACCTAGGTGTCTAGGGCTACCCAAAAACATATTTTGTTTCACATTTTAATAAAAACCAGTTCTTTGTGGCATTTCAACAAACACAGTTTTCTAGTCTAGGATACGTGTCCGATACGGACACCAAACCAACTCAAACCTTCACCAAATTTGTCCTACAGTACCCTAGTACCTAGATGCATGCAAATGTGAAGAGAAAACACAAAATTAACATGGTTTATGGATATTTACCTATTTGGTGAAAAATTAAGAAAACACCCAAGTAGGGGGTGTTCTTCCACTTGGTGATGCCCAAAGCCCTTCAATTTCCTTGATAGCAGGCCCTAACTAGTACCCTCTAGTGTAGGGGAGTCCAATGCAAGAAACTAGAGGTGATTTAGATCAAAATTGATCAAGTTGTGTAGGTTTGAAGAAATTGGATTTTTCTAGGTTTAATTTCATGTAAATGGCCATGAATGAAAGCAATGGGGTTAATATAGGATGGTGGGCTGCCAAGGGGGGGTCGTTGGCCGGCCATAGCAAGGGGGGGTGTCCTAGGCTTGCTTCTAGGTTAAGGCAAGGACTTTCATGGTAAAGGCTTGATATTTTGCATGGTTTAAGCAAAATATCAAATAAAGGTAAACTAGATATTTATCTCACTTTATCCTATGACTAATATCTATCCCCTTATCATTCTAGGTTAGTAACTAACCTCTAGATTAGTGCTAAACTAGGTTAGAAGCTAACATGACACTAATCAACTAATTAAATAATAATAAATCACATAATCCAAATAATTCCAAATAATTCCTAGAAAATTACCAAAATATCCTTTAGGCTAAAAATCACTAATTTGGTGTTCTAAGCCTATGGCTAGGCTCTCATGGTCATGGCAACTTCTAGGTTAAGAAAAACTAGGGTTTAGACTAAGTTATACTAACAAAATCACAAGGTCATAAGTCATGACTTAGCATGACTTTAGAAATGGTTTAACTTAACTAAAATCACCAGAAAATAATACCATGACTAAAATACCACTAATAAATAATAAAAATAATAAATTTTCAAAAATACCCCAATTTTAGAAAACAGGGTGTTACAAGTCTACCCACCTTAAAATAATTTTGTCCTCGAAATTTAGATGGTCGTACTCCTTCTAGGTCAAACCTCCAACAATCAAGGACGAAGCCACTACCTAGGCAACATACAAGGTCAACAAGCAAAATATGGGTAGTAGACCTATACTGGGTCATGTCCAAAAATTGGCTGGCAGTTTCAGGTCATAAGGTGTCCTGAATTCAAATCGAAGCCAAAAGTAACTCCATGGGATAAATCAGGATGGAGTCTCGGGTCAGGAAATCGTACTAAGCAAATGAAGCACACGATGGTATGCCTGAGTGGGACACTAAGGTCATGGGTGTAGTATGTCATGTCTAGGTCATGTATGTGAAGTCAGTTTTGAGAAAACAACTAGTCTCGTGCTCCAAATTTAAAAGTCACGGTAATGTGTCTACGATGATCATAATTCAGAGTGGGAAAAGTCTATGGCCTAAATTGAACCAAAAATCATGATGAAATAGTAGTGTAAAGGACAGGTTAGGTGGGACAGTCCTGGTCATAGGTATAGACTAGGAAGATAAGGAAACAATAAATCACAGGGCTAAAAGGGTTACCATTCTATGGTCAGAGCTACTCTATCAAAAGGCATAACATATATACACTAATTTATTTAAGGGAAAAATTCTTGACAAAAGAGTTTAGTCAAGAATTATATTAACAACTAAACTACTCCTACTCCTACTCCTACTCCTAAGTAAGAGATGAAGAAACAACAACAATCGACAAAATCAAAAGAACTAACAGGTCAAAACTGATCACTAATAAAGAACAGGTAGGAGCAGATGGAATTGGATTTTAAGATAGATATAATGAAGCAAGGTGGGAATGGAATTTAGAAGAACAGAACCTGCAAGCACATCGCCAACTGCCTGACCATCCTCAACTGTCATGGCGTAAGCACGCCCCTGCTGACCTCTTCCAGCCTGCTGCTGAAACTGCAAAAATCTCTGATGCTGTGGCTGTAACGGTCCTCTCTGCTGCTGTCCTACCGGAGCCTTGGCTCCTGCTCCTAGGGCTGCTCCCTGTGCTACTCTGCCTGTGAACTGGGAACACTCCCTCAGCTGGTGGTCTGCTGCCCCACATAGTAGGCACGAGCCCAACCTCTTCCTGCACTCTCCCCATCCATGTCCCAATTTCTTACAGTAGGAACAACTGGTAGTCTGCTGTCTCAGGGCCTGCTGCTGCTACCTCGGCTGCTGATACTGCTGTGACTGTCTCTGCTGATGCTGATAGTGAGGCCTCTTGGCCTGACCTCCACTGCTGCCTGCTCCGTGTGTATCACGGCCCCTCTTGAGCTTCAGCTCAAGATCATCCTCAGCTGCCATCGCTCCTGCCAGAATCTCCTCAAAGGTGGCATTCCTGTCACTCTTGGTCAAGGACTTGACCTCCTTGACCAAGCCTTTCCTGAACCTCCTCGCCTTCGCTGTCTCGCTAAGGCCCTCCACGAATCTGCTCAACCGGCAAAACTCACCGGAGTACTCCTCTACAGTCTGGTTTTCCTGAACCAGGTTCTCGAACTGGGTCTCCAAAGCACCGACTGCCTGATCCGGGAAAAACTTTCCCTTGAAGAGCTCCTTGAAAACTCTCCATGTCTGCCCTGGAGTGCCTACTCTCGGGTCCGTCTGATACCAGGTACGGGCAAGATCCCGCATCTGGCTGGCTGCTGCCTCTATCTGTAGTTCAGCTGGTATCTCCGCCAGTCGGAAAATCTCCTCAATGTGCTCAATCCAGTCATCAGCATAAAGAATCCCCTCTGTCCCTAAGAAGTCCCTGGGGTTCATCTTCTTGAAGTCCTGAATGCCCGGAATCCTCTGCTGTCGCGGTTGTCCCAATCCTTCCTGTGGCTGGACAGCCAACCTCTCCACCGTCGCTCTAGCCAGCTGATGGACCTCATCTATGCCCCTGGTAAACTCCATCGTATGACACTGCTGCTGGGCCTGCTGCGTCTCTAGGAAATACTGGAAGTATGAAAACATCTGTGCAGCATCCACTAATCCAGATGGCATCGGCGGCTGGAACTGCTGCTGGTGCTGCTGAAACTGTGGCTGACGAAACTGCGGGGGAGGCATGTCTGGGGTAGCTGGGATGGTCCCCCGAATAAGTAGAGGTGTACCCCCAAATGTGGCAGAAGCTCCCACATGAGCTGGAGTAAGGGGAGCTGCAGTCCCCGGGTCCTGGTGAGCTGGACGAGAGGTGGCAGACCTCTCAGTGGTGTCACCTGGACCGAGACGCTGTGATCGTGTCTCCACCATCCTGAAGACAGATCAATAAGGAAGTCAATAATGGTACAAGGATGATAGTATCAAGAAGGACAATATGAAATAGATTATATAGATTTGAACAAAAGTCAGTAGATTCAAATCCATGAAAATTTCTTAATTGTGATTGAGTATCCACTCTCTCTAAGCCTATTCCTTAAATCCTATCACAGGCTGTAGTGATACTCTAGTTCGAATACCACTACATAAACACGACCTGCATGGGCCACCACTAAAAACGTGTCACGACCCGCACCCTAGAGTAAGGGCACGAGAAGTGGGTACGTCCAGCCTACGCCGCAGTGTCGGCGGTAGAACGCTGTCCTAGGTCAATCATCTAACAATATAAAGTACCTGTACAGTTTATACTCTCCAAATGGAGGTGACAAACAGAAAATAATCTCAATCACATCTAGGTAGAAGAATGAAAGATAGATAGATAGACAGTAACTCAAAGAGAACAGTAGAATAGATGAAATAAGTCCAAGTGTCTAGGATAACATAACATCAGAATGTCAACTCATAATACAATAAGTCTAAGAGTCTATACATAACTCAACATCTCAAAATACAACTCAGATGTGAGACAAAATGATAATATAGAAAGACTGCCTAGACTAAACTGGTCTAGACTACTGGAACAACATCCTCAGCTGCAGGTGGATCCTGCTGAGGGTCCACAACATAAGTGTCATCTAGTCCTGCTCCATAATAGGTAGACACCAGGGCCTCATCCTCATCCTCTGTAATATTTTCAACAGGTCCAATCAGGACAGGAACGAGCACAATACATCTCACGCAGTGCATAGTATGATAGGAAATATAAAGCATGCAATAGAGTAAAATACAGGAAACGTTGAAGGAAGATACATGTAGCAAAAGAGAGAACTGTAATGAAATATCTACTATAATAGAGAACTAGCAGTGTCTAGTGAGTCAGAGTAAAATATAGACATGTGAAATAGCATAGGAGATTCATGACTACAGCTAGGAGTGATTCATGACTACAGCTACTGGGGTAATATCCACATGACTATTTCCACTCCCCCATCCCCAATCAATACACAAGGATCCGTTCAAGTTATGTTAAGATTCGTGATAAGCCCATAAATGGGAGATTCATGAGAGGCTCTGTGAGCATGAGAGTACATAAGTCACAAGCGATTCGTGAATCTATGAAAGCATAAAGATACATGATGATTCGTGAAAAGCACAAACATACTGTATCTGATGCTCCCGAGGGGGATAATATCTCATAAAAAGATCCATATAGTACCAATCCGTGATAACAATCGTGTCAGCATCAAGTAAGGTAATCTAGAGCAAGAATATAAATCCTGGCAAATATGAAACGGTCAGAGAATGTACTCGCCTGATAACTGAATGTCTGAAGAGGATATACTGTCTGAGGAGAGGTATATGGCTCCTAATCAGAGCAATACAAGTCACAATGTATCCACAATGGTAAAAATAAAGTATACAATGCATACTACATGATTCTAGGTCAATCTGGTCAAAAGTCAACTCTTGGTCAACTCTAATAGTCAAACTAGGTCACAGGAAGTCAAACTAAGTCAATAAGGTCAAACAAGGTCAAACAAGTCAAATACTAGTCAATATGATCAATCTGGATCAAGTCTAGGTCAAACTTAGACCAACTAAGGTATTGGTCAAACAAAGACCAGTCAGCAAGGTAAATAAGTCAAACATGGTCAGACTAGTCAAACTAGTCAAAGTTAGGCCAACCTTAGTCAACTAGTTAGGGTTTTAGTCAAACTAGTTAAACTAGTCATTGTAGGTCAATCCTAGTCAATTCTAGGTCAATTAGGTCAAGGTTTGACCTAAGGTTGACTTTGGTCAACCTTTAGTCAACAAAGGTTAACAAGTTGGGTTTTGGGCCATTAGGGCTAACCTTCAAGCCATAGGCTAATAATCTTGGCCATAGGCCATGGGCTAGTCATAGGGTTTCATAGAACCTATAACTAGAAGTTATATATATATATATATATATATATATATATATATATATATATATATATATATATATATATATATATATATACTACCTACATACCCATATATGAATACTAAATATAAATCAACCCACACTCACATATTTATATATAATGACCTAATGTAAACTAGTACAAACATATACATATATATCATATATATATGTATATTTTATATATATATATATATACAAATATATATATATATATATATATAAACTAGATATATTACATATATATAGAGAGAGAGACATAGAGAGAGAGACTTAGATTGAGAGAGAGAGACTTGGAGTGAGAGAGAGAGAGAGAGAATGAGAGACAACAGAAATGGGAAGGATTTTCCAGTTTCCTGGGAACAGGAAACAGTCCCCCCAACCTAAATACACACACACACATTACATATATACATATATGTATACACAAACACACAACTACCTATACACTCAACCAATTACTCTCAAACCTCACCTACACACACACATACATATATACTACATATTTATACACTGAAAATACATATATACATGTATAATTCACATCAAAATTAGGTTTGAAACTTCAATTTAAAAACTGGTAAAATAACCCAAAAATAGGAAACTGAGAATAGTGAACTCGAGATAGGGTAATTCCAAATTCATACACGAAATCGAGCTAAGACCCGAATCGAAGGGTTGGTAACTGAGCCCCTAGGTGTCCTCTAGTGTCTAGTGTCCCTAGGAGTCCACCACGACACGACACGACGTGTCCAACCGCCCAAAAACCCAATCGGGTAAATCAAGATACGCACACACACACTCAGTGTCGTGCAAGTGTGCACTTAACTCTAGGACACGACACACTTGCACCCGTGTCTCGTGCTCGTGCACGAAGGTGCGCCTAGGGGTTGGGCACGTGTCCAACACCCTGTACCGTGTCCACGTGTCTCACAGTGTCGACACGAGAGCCGTATCTGTCGTGAAAACACGACTGATGCGCGCGTTTGGCACCGCGTCGTACAGTGAGTCACGCGCCTCGTGGACACGACACGAGCCACGTGGGGCCTCGTGGTCATGTCCACGTGTAGCCCAGGTATAGGGCTATACACTCGTGCAAACACGAGGTGTCCTCGACTCGTGTCCATGCGATACGAAGGCCGTGTCCAAGTCAAACTTTTGACTGGACTGTGCGCGTACACGACAGTGTACGACCAGTGCACGTGTCCTCGTGTCCTCGATACGACACGAGGTGTCCTAAAATTTTGGGGGCATGTGCGCAGACACTGCCCCCTCATGTCCACCAATTTTGGTGTGTCCTAGTGGTCTGTACAGTGAGAACTAAGGGGGTGGTAGCAGGGTACTGCACGAGGGCCTCGTGCAGTGGGTTCGTGTCCGATTTTGACACGAACACGACCCAATTTTGTGTTCAATCCAGTGGGGTTGTGACCTAGGTGTCTAGGGCTACCCAAAAACATATTTTGTTTCACATTTTAATAAAAACCAGTTCTTTGTGGCATTTCAACAAACACAGTTTCCTAGTCTAGGATACGTGTCCGATACGGACACCAAACCAACTCAAACCTTCACCAAATTTGTCCTACAGTACCCTAGTACCTAGATGCATGCAAATATGAAGAGAAAACACAAAATTAACATGGTTTATGGACATTTACCTATTTGGTGAAAAATCAAGAAAACACCCAAGTAGGGGGGTGTTCTTCCACTTGGTGATGTCCAAAGCCCTTCAATTTCCTTGATAGCAGGCCCTAACTAGTACCCTCTAGTGTAGGGGAGTCCAATGCAAGAAACTAGAGGTGATTTAGATCAAAATTGATCAAGTTGTGTAGGTTTGAAGAAATAGGATTTTTCTAGGTTTAATTTCATGTAAATGGCCATGAATGAAAGCAATGGGGTTAATATAGGATGGTGGGCTGCCAAGGGGGGGGTCCTTGGCCGGCCATAGCAAGGGGGGTGTCCTAGGCTTGCTTCTAGGTTAAGGCAAGGACTTTCATGGTAAAGGCTTGATATTTTGCATGGTTTAAGCAAAATATCAAATAAAGGTAAACTAGATATTTATCTCACTTTATCCTATGACTAATATCTATCCCCTTATCATTCTAGGTTAGTAACTAACCTCTAGATTAGTGCTAAACTAGGTTAGAAGCTAACATGACACTAATCAACTAATTAAATAATAATAAATCACATAATCCAAATAATTCCAAATAATTCCTAGAAAATTACCAAAATACCCTTTAGGCTAAAAATCACTAATTTGGTGTTCTAAGCCTATGGCTAGGCTCTCATGGTCATGGCAACTTCTAGGTTAAAAAAACTAGGGTTTACACTAAGTTATACTAACAAAATCACAAGGTCATAAGTCATGACTTAGCATGACTTTAGAAATGGTTTAACTTAACTAAAATCACCAGAAAATCATACCATGACTAAAATACCACTAATAAATAATAAAAATAATAAATTTTCAAAAATATCCCAATTTCAGAAAACAGGGTGTTACACGTTGTGATCATACACCTAATAGGTGATAGGTGTTCGATGAAAATCCTAGGAGAAGTTTATATGGGATGATCGTGTGGGGTATCAGTTGCGATGCTTATGTTTTTATCTAATTTATTTCTTGCTTTTTACGCGAATAGAAGGAATTTATTGCTTGATACTGATCACGGCCAACTTTATCTATATCTTGTTCTGAACCTTTGATTTCTTAGCTAGGAACGACAACAACAATTGGTGGTAGTTATAGAAAGTAGAGAGCTAAAGCTTTGGTTTGGTTTTTGGTGAAAAATTCAGAAGTTGTCAAGTAACTTGTAATGAATGAACTGTGAGCACTTCTGTTGTATAAGATTTAATAAAACTTAATCGGTGACAATTCCATGGCAGTTTCTGTTCTGCAGAAATTTAATCAGTGACACCCTAGAAGAAGATGGGAATGAAATTAAAGTTTGGTGTGTAACAGGAGGATTTAAGTTTCTATTAGGTTCATTTTTTTCAGTTAGGTGCCAATTTAAAGTGCCACTCCTTATTATTATTCAGAAGGATGACATGATGTTATTACTGGAATGGAAGGATAAGGAGAGAGATGTCTAGCATGCTGCTAATTAGAAAATTTCTTAAGACCTTCAAATTAATTAATCAGTTAGAACTAATAGAGCGTTATTGGCACCTTAAAATTGACTGATGCAGTCAGGTTTTCTTACCAGTTGCATTAATAGTTGTTTGGCCATGTTTACATCTCTCTGATCTATAATATTGTTCAGAAACGCTTCAATTGATTGGGTTTTTCGGTCATGAGCAATTTCGATAAGTAGAAGGCTTCTTTCATCTCCTGATTCTTACACCGATGTCGAAGAATCTAGTAAGAACACCTTCTATCAAATTGTAGATGCTCGTCTTACCTTAAAAGTGTTCTTGCTTTCAAGTTCTACTTAACCTTGATGCACAGTTAGTTTTTTCTTTTGTTTCCTGAGGCCTGTATTTAGTAATTGGACAAACAACTGATGATGCACCAAATTGGAATGGTTTTTGTTTAGTGTAAAATGGATTGGGGGCTTTGGGTTAAGAGCTCTGTACACTATTAACTATACGTCTCAAGCAACTGTACAGGGCATACTAAATTTCATGTTCAGTACTTGTATCTGTCCTTTCCTTTGCATTTCAGTTTCTCTAAAATAGCAACTGGTTCAGTCCTTTTTGAATAATAGAGGATAGTCCATGCTATTGATAGGTTAGATTGGAACACATTGTTCAGTCCTCATATCATTACATTTTAGTCCTTGAAGACTTGTGGACCAGTCGAGTATTTTTGTTCAGGTTCTTGTAGGGGTACTACCCTGCATCCTAGTTATTTCAGTCCCCTGCCCTTCACTTGATTACTGCCATATGCTGAACTTACCAGCAGGTAGAACCCGATAGCAGCTTCCCCTACCAGAGATGCATACACATATACTCCCAGCCATATTAACCTGTACTAGATGCCTATACTGCCTATTAGCCTATACTGCCTATTTGTACACTGCCTACTTTCCCTTTCCATTACAGGCTTTACATGGAAATGGTTCACATCAGTCCAGATTTGAGTAGAGGTCCAGGTAGGTATCACGCCATTAGTATGTCCAACTGCCGAGTAGGTGGGTGTGTATCAAAAACCCTGGTATCTGATGTCCTTGTATCAGAATTAGGTCCTATTCAAATTCTGGAAAATCCTGTAGCCAATAGGAAGGGATGGACAAGGTTGAAATAAGGCCCATCTTACTTGTATACATCAACAGGTAGGAAATAGCCTGGTAAATAATACTGCACATAGGAACACAGGTGTGCTGGAGTAGATGTAATTATTCAAGAGTATGTAGTGGTGGCAGTCCCAGTTGTTTAAGGAAAACAGTTAAGTAAGATATGTAGGAATTGAGTGTAGTAAAGGGAGTTTTGAAGAACCAAGTTCAGCCCAAAATATAAGTAGAGTACCACAAGAGGTAGATAGATATCGACATTGGGGTAAGAGTACAAGGAGATAGATACATGTATATGTCAGTAATGAATATACAGATGTAATGGGATTTTGCAAATTGTTTAAGTACCATATTAAGGCAGGCCAATAAAGGACCCCCTCTTAATAAACACTAAAGCTAGAGATTACATGCCTAAAAAAATAGACAACCTAGGCCACACATCAAACAAGTTAATAAAGTTGGCTTATTTTTCCACAGATATCATGTATTGATCATTATGAATTTATAAACAGGATACTTGGACTTGATACGGATTTTGACCCGTACCAGCAGCTCAGGACCTAAGGCAAGTATACCTTGCCTTTCGTCACAGCTTATTTATATGCACTGCCTTTTATTATTATCCAGTTTTTCTCATATTGTTGCCATGTATCTTTTATATCCTGTTTATATACTTGTATCATTTCTATATAGACCGTGTACACAGTTAGCTTTGTATCTTATTGGATTTATTCATCCGAGCCTTGATCGTGTCGTGAGTCGTGAACTGTACTGCTTTTACCTCCGTGTCTTGAATCCTTGAAGCTAACCTGCGAGTCCACACTAGGGACGAGGGTTATTAGTTATTGGTCTACACCTGCGAGTCCATACTAGGGACGAGGGTGATGCTAGCCTGCGAGTCCACACTAAGGACGAGGGTTAGTAGTATATGGTTCACACCTACGAGTCCACACTAGGGGCGAGGGTTAGTAGTTCAAACCTGTGAGTCCACACTAGGGACGAGGGTTTGAGTATTCAATTTGGCTATCCATTGACATCGTGATATCGTGTCCTCTTGTCCTTCTTCAGCAGTTCATTTATGTGTAGACAGTGTATAGACTAGTGCTTTATTTATTGATCAGTTTTACTTGTTTATTCTGTATTTTCTCCATGCATAATAAACTATTAGAAAGGCTCGTTTTTATGTATCCTGCTAGTCCTCTGAGGACCTGATGATCTCTTCAGGTTTTGCCGAGTTTGAGTCAGGAGCAGTTGAGCCGGTTGAGTCAGCACCAGACCGCGGAGTTTTGCAGTTGGGTTGTCTTGTTTAGCAGGTTGTATTCAGTTAGTGTATTTCATGTATTTATTTCTCCTTCCGTCTATTGTTAGTGGATTTGTGTCCACCGGACGTGATACTGAATCTTGGATACATTCAGTCATATTATTCAGTTTCTTTGGTATTTCATTGATCTTGGTTAATTCGATTATTCTGTGGATGAGATATAGTTTACCATGTGATTATAAATTGCCGTGACTTGTGAATAGACAGCGTACTACCGCCGACACTACGGCGTAGGCTGGGCTTGGACACGCTTCGTATCCGAAAACCGGGTGCGGGTCGTGATAAGTTTTTTTGGTGGCCCATGCAGGTCTACGTTAATCACTTCGGTTACGTCACTGTACCGTCGTGAGCCTGCAAATAGGATTAGACACTTAGGATCTCATCCACATGTCTTGACTCTTATTAATCCTTAATCCTTGATTTTATTGAATCCTTGATTTGCATCCTGTTTGAAAATCTCTTCAACGGCTAAAGTGTTTTCTTTGTTTCAGTTAAGATGGACTCTCAAGATAGGAACAATGCTGTACTGAACACTCCACCGGCTACAGGAGGCTTTTTCATGTACATGACTCCACCGACACAAGAAGGCCAGCTCACTCATATGGGCAATCAACCGCAACTCTCGAGATTCCGCAGAGGCGATATTCCACCACCTCCACAGTTTCCTCCGCAGACTCCACCACCAGCACCCAGTCTGCCACAAGCATCTGTTCCACCACCAGCACAAGTCCCGCATCCAGTACGTGTTCCACATCCAGTACCAGCCATGCACCTCGCACCAGTGATGTATCCAGCTTTTCCCATGCACCCACCGCCGATGATGTATCCAGCACATGTTCTGCCTCCGCCACCAGCACTGGACAATATCACACTCCTCGGGATCATCCAGCAGCAGGCCAACATGTTTCGCGATACCTTGAGAGAAGCTCTTCAGATTAGAGACGCTCCGCGACAGCGCCCGGGGAATCCCAAGCACTTTATGGACTTTGGGCCCAGAGAGTTTCATGGGACGGAGGGGATTATCTACGCTGATGAATGGTTGGAGAACGTAGAGCGATACCTGAAGATGGCCCGAATCCCAGATGATCTAAAGGTCGAGTCAGCTAGTGGATAGCTTTTCGACATCGCGCGGACGTGGTACCAAGGCGAACCCCGATTTTCTGCTCCAGACGTGACTTGGAAGGAGTTCAAGCGACTGTTCAAGAGGAAATTCTATCCATACGTAGCACGAGAAGCGTTGGTGAGTCAGTTCGAGCATCTAGAGTAGGGCAACCACACCGTCGACGAGTACACATCGGAGTTTTCTCGCTTCAGCCGCTTCGCAGAGAACTTGGTCAGCACCCCTGAAGACAAGGCGTGACGGTTCAGAAAGGGACTATCTCACAAGAATCGCCTAGCCATCGCCACCAGTCGAGCCGCCACTTACGAGAAGATTCTGGAGGTCGCCCAAGCTGTAGAAGATGAGCTGAGCCACAAGCCGAAGAGGAACTGAGACGCACTCGGAGGAAGCAGCGACCAGTCAGCACCAACAAAACGTCCTAACCTTTCAGGGAAGACACCAGCGCAGCAGCATCAGCAGCAACCACAAGCAGTCCCACGCCAAGTTTAAGACATTTCCATCTGCCAGCATTGCTCGAAGAAAGGTCACACTCAAGAAAATTGTCACAGCAGATTAAGGTTGTGTTGGACTTGTGGATCCAACCAACACTTGTCTCGCAATTATCCGAAGAAGAACGCAAGTGCCACACCACTACCAACCGCAGGAGGAGGACGAGCCTTTGCCATAATCACGGAAGAGGCGGCGACACCACACGGAGCGAATGGCAGAAATTTTCAGTAGATTATAGTAGTAGCATTATTGAGGAGTATTATGTTTGTTTTTGACTTGCAAAGATTCACAATAATTCTATAGCAAACAGTTAAATTATTCTTTCTAGTAGACCGCAGCTCCTTAAATTTCGAGGACGAAATTTGCTTAAGGGGGATAGAGTTGTCAACCCCTTGACCCTTTTTTTTCGAATTTGTGAATTTGAAACTCATTTTCATTTGTCTCATATATTTATTACTGTCTTATATACATATATATATATATATATATATATATATATATAAGATTATAATTTATAGATGTATTACACTTAGATGTCAAATAGGACCAAGGGGTAATATAAGAAATTGGCAGAGACTTTAGTGCAATCTTTCCTTATTTAAATTTTCTCCCTACTGGCCGATTGAGAACCCAGCCATCTAGGGATAGCAGCAAATCAATTTAAATAGAGTTCTCAAATCCATTAGGAATTCGAGAAGATATCCAACTCTCTCTATATATATATATATATATATATATATATATATATATATATATATATATATATATATATATATATATATATATATAATTGGAGAGATACAACAGCCTTCTTCCAAATCCTAGCCGCCTACTCCTCCTCCCTCACGAAGGAAACCTGGGAAGAACAACAGGAGTTTCAATTCAGAGAAGAGGGCATTCAAATCCTCAAAACCAGGTAATCATTAACTCTTGATGGCATCAGTAAATTCTCTATTAATAGCCGTTGTGATCATACACCTAATAGTTGATAGGTGTTCGATGAAAATCCTAGGAGAAGTTTATATGGGATGATCGTGTGGGTATCAGTTGCGATGCTTATGTTTTTATCTAATTTATTTCTTGCTTTTTACGCGAATAGAAGGAATTTATTGCTTGATACTGATCACGGCCAACTTTATCTATATCTTGTTCTGAACCTTTGATTCCTTAGCTAGGAACGACAACAACAATTGGTGGTAGTTATAGAAAGTAGAGAGCTAAAGCTTTGGTTTGGTTTTTGGTGAAGAATTCAGAAGTTGTCAAGTAACTTGTAATGAATGAACTGTGAGCACTTCTGTTGTATAAGATTTAACAAAACTTAATCGGTGACAATTCCATGGCAGTTTCTGTTCTGCAGAAATTTAATCAGTGACACCCTAGAAGAAGATGGGAATGAAATTAAAGTTTGGTGTGTAACAGGAGGATTTAAGTTTCTATTAGGTTCATTTTTTTCAGTTAGGTGCCAATTTAAAGTGCCACTCATTATTATTATTTAGAAGGATGACATGATGTTATTACTGGAATGGAAGGATAAGGAGAGAGATGTCTAGTGTAGAAGCATGGAATTTCATAACCAGAAAGCCCATGCGCCAGACACTACATGCGCTAGCACTCAGACGAAGAACTTCACAGCAAAGTCAATAAGTATAGACATTTTAAGAAGGACTTTTCATTTTATATATAAAAGTCTATTACATGTCTAGAAAAGGTTGTACAAAGGAGAATTTCTACAAAGGAAAGATCCTAAGTCTACAGCCAGCGGCCACCATGCGCCTTCAGATAAGCGCAGCGGCCACCATGCGCCTTCAGATAAGCGCAGCGGCCACCATGCGTCTCCAGATAGGCGCAGCATCACTATGCGCCTCCATCCAGGCGCATCCCGCCATCTCTTCAGCAGCTCAGTTATGTGCATCCAGCCCAGCTATGTGCATCCCTTCAGCCAAATTCTTCCAGCCAGGCTCACCTGGCCGAGCAGAGCCCAGTTATGCGCCGCTCTTCCAGCCAGGATCACCGGATAAGTGCTTCCACAAAGCATTTAACCCTCTGGCTGGAACCAAGGAAGAGAGAAGCACGGCAAAGCTGTGGCCAGGGGAGGCTTCCAAAGCCCAAGAAAGACCGTGATCGAAATCATGGCACAAGGAAGCTCTCAACACAACCAGAGTGGGCGACACCCACTTTGAAGGAAGAGAAAGCCTAGCACCGCCATTCCGATCTACGGCTCTTCCCGAACAACGGAGACGAGGCCCGAGCATCCCTATCTTTGGATGCAACAGGCACCTTCCGCCTGCCTCGGAAGCCCTCGACTCCGTCTTTTGGATGTAACAGTCACCTTCAAGTGCATCGAAGACAACACAGCGTCTCATCTTCACCCTCGGGAGCACTTCGTCAACAGAATGCACCCGCATGATCAAGTTCATATTGGAAGTACGTGAGGGAATGAGAAGCAAATCTTCTCTCCATGCCACTATTTATAGGCCGGGCAGATCAAACCCACGCGCCAAGTGGATGGCCCTCCGAATTCCGTGCAATGAATTTACATTAAATGGATGAACCGGACGCTTCGAATTCAGCCAAACGGCTATTTATAGCACTCGAAGAGCGAGACAGCCGCATCATTAAAAGACATGTCCGATGCGCCAGCAGCGCATCACACGGACGCGCCCTTCGGCATCAGGCGCATCACACAGATGCGCCCTACAGTACTCGGCGCATTACAGAGGGTGCGCCCCCACACATCTCCATACCGAGTGGAACGCCAACCGACGCGCCCACTCAGCTGTCCATCGAACGTCACCAACATTAAATGCTGAACTGACAGAGTTGGCAGCACGCCTCCCAAAGTCTGAACAGTTGACAGCTTTATTCAGAAAACGAAGCGTCGACAACGTCAGCATCATCATGACTTTATTTCGACGGCTACTGCCACGTGGCCACTCCACCATCAGCATGCGCCTCTACGGCCATGCGTCCAAATCAGTATGTGCCTCAAAAGCCATGCGCCTCAGACTGTTCTCTGATCCCAAAAGACAGAAGAAAAGTCGCCTGCATGCGCCTCAAAAGCCATGCGCCCCAAATGGTTTGTAACTCCTAAAGGTTATGAGCCGCAGCCTCCTCCTGCGCCCAATCCAAGGCGCAGCTCACCAGATCACTTCTCTCCACCAAATCCGAGATCTTCGAACCATGAGTCGACGACACGTGTCTTTTGACTCAACTCATCCAAGATTTCAGCAACGGAAAGATCTTCTCTCTGCTACGTGCCGGCTCACAACAGCAGTATGAAGAGTTCTCCCCCTCGATCAGGGCGCAGCATCCGTGCGCCTCCATCAGCAACCTCCACGTGGCGTCCCCATACCGGCGCATCCTGCATGCGCGCATGAGCAGCCAGCCTACAAAACTATAAATAGAAGGATCATCTCCTTCACACACACACAAGAGGCTCACAAAAGACAGAGACTCAGAACAGAAGACTCACAACACAGAGAAAATCACTGAGAGGCAGTTCTAGACACTCAACGTCTTCCTCCTCTCAGCAAGCTCCAGCACCCAGAGCAATCAACACCTTCAGAGAATCGATAACCGTCGTCAGTCGGTCAACGGAGTCAACGCATTACCACTCGCTCCATTGGCACTAAGGACCCAGCTTAAACAAAAGTGTACTCCTAGGACTACATTTAAGTCCTACATTGTAACACTGTTCTGTTTGTATTAAGATTTCAATTAAAACAATTTTAATGGCAAACAAGCTGGCGACTCCGCTGAGGACTTCTTTCTCCTCTACCGAGAAGGTCGTGTCACAGGCCGACGACGTGAAGGTGGGCTCCTCCCACAAGACGCTGGTAGTGCGCCTCAATCAACAAGCGTACGAGGAGTTTATTTCTGAAGGAAGTGCGAGTCCTTCGAAGCGGCTGTCGAAGCCGAAGAAGACCCGCGCAGTCTGGGTGCGCAAAGTCGACGCCTCGGGCACCACCGTTGAAGGAGATGCGCCCGTCCAGCCTTTCCTTCCTGCTGACGTCCTCAGCAGTCAAGGTGCGCCCGCTGATGCAGCGCATCTCTCGGGGAAGCGTGCGGCTGACCACGTTCCCCAGCCATCTTCCTCTCAGGCGAGGAAGATACGTCGACGGAGCAGGGGCGCAGCCAATGCCCCGCGCATCACTTCTGATGCGCCACAAAGAGCCTCTGTCTTTAACAGACTCACTCGCTGTAATGGCGAGGAGAATTTGGATGCTGAGTACTATGCGCCCCAGCGGGCTGGTACGAAGAAATCTAAGGCGGCACGGGCCATGCGCCACAAACGTGCTATGCCAGCAGCCGGCCAGAGGCACGCGCTTACGATCACGCGCGCTGCCAATGGCAAGCTGTACAAGGTTGACTCAAGTGCTTCTGCACCAACAACGAGTCGACCTTCAAAGTCCTCATCTCGCTTGGGCGCATTCACTGCGTGCACAACCAAGCCGAGAGAGGCAAACTCAGTGGTCTTGAACTCCCGCACCTCCTCTGGTTGTGCGTTTGAGGTCCGTTCAAATCACTTCAAATGCTGTGGTTCCCCCACTACTGATCGTGATGCCTGCTTGGTATTAGATCAGGGGGCGCAGCACTCACCCAACCACCCCGGCGCTTGGCCCTGCCATGCGCCTGAGAGGGGTGTGAGGGTAGCACTCTCCTCCAACGACCTGCACAACATGATTGCTCACAAGCGCCGGTCAGGAGAGTTGACCAACAAGCACGATGCGCCTCTCACGGGGCACACTTGTGCAGTGGTCACCATCAACTGCTGTTGCAAGACGGCAGTACCGCCAAAGCAGTCGGTCTTCCAACGGCTACAATCATCGATACCCCTCCGACATCGCCTTGGGACGAAGGTGTCAGCAGAAGAGGAGCTAAAGGTTGCTTCATGCAACATGATCTCCAACTCCTCATCTGTCCGGAAGACGACTGCCAATTCCTCGTCTTCATCCAAAAGCCAGCCGAGGAAAACCAAGGCAGCTGTCTCGACCTCTGGAGTGTTCGAAGGCACTCGGTCGAGGAAGAAGTTCTTGGAGGAAGCTGGGGGTAGCCAGACCCTTGTCGAGCCTCCTTCCGAAGACGAAGATGTCCAAAGCACAGCTGCGGCGGATCTTCATCAAGGCGAAGATGGCCTCCCTGAAGCCCCTCAAAATGACGATGTCCTCCAGGACACCGCCGGGGGTAGTGCTGGAAACGAAGAGGCCCTTCAAGACAGAGCTGAGGGCAGTCAGGCCCTTGCAGATGCGCCTGTCGAAGACGAACTCCAGAATGTGGCTGGGGGTGGCCAAACACCAGGAGAAGTGACTCCCCCACATGAGAGCGAGGCTGAGAGTGAAGCCTCAACTGATCCATCCACTTCCGGCCATGTCATGACAGTATACATGACCGGGGGTGATCTTGAGACTGATGCGTCGCCACAGGATATTGTCCAGCGCATAGACTCGCTAGAGGGAGGACTCAAAACCCTCTCTGCCTCAATGCAAGCACTGACTCAAGCAGTGTTTGAGATGCGGTCGGCCTTGATCAGGACACCTTCAAATGGTCCCGACCCAGGAGCCAATGGAGAGTCGAGTGTGCCCCTCCAACGGACACCCTCAGACACAGAAGCACCCCGGACGTCGGAGCCCTCAAACGCTCCACTCCAGGTGGTACCTCCTTCCCCGACTCCTAGAACAGGCAGGAGGAGCGCCAGAAGATGGGCATTCCCCAGCCTTATCCCCTTGAGTGGAACAAGGTGGTTTATCCCCCAAAGTATAAACCACAAACACTCACGCCCTATGACAGGAAGGACTCTCCACGACGGTACCTGACGTACTTCCAGTCGCAGACAGGGCATCTTTCGAAGGAGGACGCGCTCCTCACCAGCATCTTTGTTGGGGCCCTGAAAGGGGTGGCGTATGACTGGTACTGCAGCCTCCCCGATAATTCCATATCGTCCTTCGACGACCTGACACGCCTCTTCCTCGACCGCTTCTACGACGGTGGGAAGGACATGACGATGGCGTCTCTCATTGAGATACGCCAGAAGGACAAGGAAACGGTTCGGGCATTCATCGAATGCTTCCGTCAGGCCTGCTTCAGGCTACCTCCAGGCATGCCAGAGCATGCGCTTCTCTCCGCTTGCAGTATGAACATGCTGCCTGCAGTAAAGCTCTGGCTTAACTCTACTCCCCCTCCCGACTGGAGCTCCCTAATCATCGAAGCTGAAGCTGCAGAGAAGAAGGCGGCCAATGCACGTCTTCTGGGTGTTAGCTTCCCCGCCTTTGACGATAAGGGGAAAAAGTCCGCAATCAACAACTCCGGACGAGAAATAAAGGGGAAACAGGCATTGACTGTTAATGCCTCGAAGGGCGCATCTGTGCCTACTCAAAAGCCTCCACTGGCACCGAGACCCAAGGAGGTTTATTCATTCAATGATGACGACACCCTGCAACTCTTTGAGATACTGAAGCAGGGTGACAAGATCAAGCTTCCGGACCCGAAGCGGCCCGATAAAGTCGGGAAAGTGGACAACCCGAGGTACTGTCACTACCATCGGTTTGTCGGACACCCGACCAAGGACTGCTACGTCCTCAAAAATTACATCCAGCGCATGATCAATGCGGATGTAATCTCCGTCGACTACGAAGAGAAGACGGTGTCAGCTAATGTGGTGTCACTTCAGTTCGGCACCTTGCCGCCGACTACCACACAAGATGGCGTCGTCCCCATCCCTAAGGCGACAATGGAGGTGGTGAACTTGCCACCCACCCGTGACAATGTGAGTGGACTTGTCCCACTCACTACATCTCGAGGAGAGGTCCTCTGGGTTCACCCCGACCTCGTCTCCGAGGTAACTCAACCGAAGGTACGCCCTACCTCCAAAGCAAAAGGCAGGAAGATCAAGTCTTGCCGCACGGTCTCTTCTTCAACGGAAGAGGCGCTTCCTGTGCAGACGCGTGCACAACAGAACTCCCAGCCCGGTGAAGCTGCCGCCGAAGTGGTGCCTCCTGGCGCCATCCCTGAGGAGGGTCCATCCAAGTCCTCAGCAGCCAATAAACAAAAGCAAGTGGAGGCCCGTTTCGACAGACCTCTGCGCAAAGAAAATGCTTCGGGGCTAGCCAAGCCCCACAATTTTGACATTCTGGCACAACTGGCCAGTACTCCTGCACGCTTGTCTTTGTTCGAGCTCCTGCGTCTCTCCAAGGACTCCCGAGAAGCTCTCTGCGAAGCTCTGAAGGATGCCGAATCCTTTCTCAGTCAAATCAAGCAGCCTGAAGACCTCCCAACTACTTGTGCACACTGTCATTGTGCGGATGAAGTTATCCCAAACATAACTTTCACCCAACAAGACATGCTGCTCAAGCATCACCGACATAACCGACCGTTGTATTACACAGGGTACATCGGTTCGGTAAAGGTGAGCAGGATTCAGATCGATCCGGGGTCTTCCCTAAGCATCATTCCAAAGGCGCTGCTATCAAAGCTGGGGATCCCGATGTACCGGCTGGCGCCCTCCAATACGACCATCAGTGGCTTCAACGCTAGCAAGAGCGAGCCACTGGGCAAGATCCGGCTGAAGTGTCACATCGGCAGCCTCAAAACTGAGGTGACTTGTTATGTGGTGGATGCCGAGGTCAACTACAACATCTTACTCGGACGACCATGGTTACATGAGTACATGGTGGTGCCCTCCACGCTCCACCAATGCATGAAATATGTATCCACCAACGGCGTCATCCGGACGGAATTTGTAGATATCGATCCCTTCAAAGGGATTGAGGCCTACTTCACCGATTCCGACTTGTACAAGCCACTTGACGAGGAGGAAGCCAACGACGTCGATGATGAAGCAGAGACGGCAACAGAGCCGGACTTGGAGCCCGAAATGACTCCCGACGCCCCCTTGAAAATCTGATTGAAGGGCAAGCCTCCCCAGAAGGCGCCTTCAATGAGCATCAAGCTATCAGGGAAAGCACCGACTCACGAAGCTCCCCTGAAGATACGCCTCAAGGGAAAGCCACCTCAAACAGCGGCTCCCCTGGTGGTAAAATTACAAAGGAAGGTGCCACTCATCGGAGACGCAACCGAGGCACCTCTCAAGGTGCATCTTAAAGGCAAGCCGCCGCAGTCATCCAAGATGCCGGAGAGGGCTCACATAACCCTCTCAGACCCCAAAGTCAGAGCGGTGGAGGACTCTCCTGATCCGGCCCCAGTGCTTACAGATGAGGAGCTTGGCGAATATATCTCTGCTGATGTAGACACACCCTCCTTAGACAATATAATCCCAAGGGATAAAATCTCGCACTTTATCAATAATAGAGTATCTTTCAATTATTCTTGTCTTCCACACTGGAATGCCATGTATACATTAGACAACGCTCTACGGTCGTTGCAAACACAAATAACGACCGTCCACCATAATCGAGTGGCCCCGTCTCAAGGAGTCTTCATAATCCCCCCATGAAGCCGAGACGAAGGCACCATCATCTCGGGCAAAGTCGAGCGTCATCAGGACCTCCCGTCAATCGAGCCCAAACCTGATACCGGCAGAGTACAAGTCTATCGGTACACGGATACGGCAAAGCGCATCATCCAAAAGATGGGCTACGACCTGAAAAGCAATAAAGGCCTAAACTACGACAAGGGTCGGCATCTCCCTATCCGGCTTTCGATGCCCAATGGAAAGCCACATGATTACTACAATCGGACTCGACGGGGGTTAGGCTATGTCACGCCGCCATCAACTCTAGAGAGTTCAGACGTAGAAGACATAGAACATTCCCACTCGTCTGAAGCATCGACGTGGGATTCCGATACCAGTATCAGATCAGTCTTTAGGAAAGTGCTGTCAGCTAACATGACATCGGCGCAACCTCAGGAAGATGAAGGCGAAGACCAACCGCCGGAACCCTTCGAAGAGGAACCCTGGGCTCAACGCCTAGGAGAACAATGGGAGTCTCGTTTTGAGTTACGAGAACCTCCCACCGAAGACGAAGTCGAGCAGATCGACCTCGGGGATGGGTCTTCTTCTAAACACATCTTTATCAGCAAAAGCTTGGAAGGAGAAGACCGAGAATCTTTAGTCCAACTGGCTAAAGAGTATATTGACGTCTTCGCCTGGAGTTACGAAGACATGCCGGGTCTCGATCCACAGATCGCGATGCATAGGTTGAACATCTTACCAGATGCCAAACCTACCAAACAACAACAGCGACGCTTCCGCCCGGACATCATGAATGCCATCGATCAGGAGGTGGACAAGCTCTTGACCAGTGGCTTCATCCGTGAGGAACAACACCCGGACTGGGTAGCCAACGTCGTCCCTGTCACCAAGAAGAACGGGAAGATACGAGTCTGTATCGACTTCAGGGATCTCAACTCTGCTTGCCCGAAGGATGAATTTCCGCTCCCAATCACCGATGTAATGATCGACAACACATGTGGCTTTGAACGCATGTCCTTCATGGACGGGTATTCAGGCTACAATCAAATCAAGATGTTCCCCGATGACGCAAAACACACGTCATTTAGGACTCCGAAAGGTGTTTTCTGCTACACAGTAATGCCCTTCGGCTTGAAGAATGCCGGTGCAATATACCAACGAGCGATGAGTACCATCTTCCGTCAACATCTTCGCAAGACAGTTGAGTGCTATGTTGACGACATCGCAGTCAAGAGCCGCCTCAAAAGAGATCACCTACAGGACCTGAGGACGGTCTTTGATCTCATACGGGCACATCAACTCAAAATGAACCCCGCTAAATCCTTCCTGGGGGTTTCTAGCGGCAAATTCTTGGGCTTTGTCATCACGGCAAAAGGCATTCATGTCGATCCCGAGAAGACTAAAGCCATCCTCAACATGGACCCTCCGAAGAACCTTCGAGAACTTCGGGGCTTACAGGGACGTCTGGCATACATCCGGAGGTTCATAGCAAACCTCTCCGGTAAATGTCAACCATTTACTCAGCTCATGAAGAAGGGAGTCTCTTACGTCTGGACAGAGGAGTGCCAAAAGGCTTTCGACGACATCAAGGCTTACTTGACAAGCCCGCCAGTCCTAGTGGCACATGTCGCCGGCAAACCATTCCTCCTCTACGTCCGTGCCATGGATCATTCCCTCGGCGCTTTACTGGCTCAAAACAGCGATGCAGGCTACGAGCAAGCAATCTACTACCTCAGTCGAACACTCATCGGGGCCGAACACCGGTACAACCCCGTTGAAAAGGAGTACTTGGCTTTGGTGTTTGCCATTCAAAAAACTCGTCATTACGTCTCGGGCCAGACAATTCACGTCATCTCCCGAGTCAATCCACTCAGAGTTCTCATGACGAAGCCAGGGTCATTAAACTCCCGGCTGGCTACATGGGCGATCCTACTAACGCCATACAACATGGTGTTTGTCCCGCAGAAGGCGGTCAAGGGTCAGGCTCTGGCTGACTTTTTAGCTGCACACCCCATCCCAGAATCTTCAAAACTCTATGAAGACATCCCGGATGAAGTCCAAGAATCAAACGTCACTGAAGAAAGCCCCGTTTGGCGGATGTTCTTCGATGGCGCTTCAAGAACGGGCCCCAACGGCCAAATCATCGCAGGAGTGGGGGTAGTCTTGGTCTCCCCCGATCAGCTGGTCATCCAGCGCGCATACTCTCTTTCGAAGCCGTGCTCCAATAATGTTGCTGAGTACAACGCACTCATCATGGGACTCCAGCTAGCACAACAGCTGGGGGTGGATCATCTGGAAGCCTACGGCGACTCGAAACTCGTCGTAAACCAGATTCGGGGGCAATACGAGGTTCGCCATGAAGATTTGATCCCTTACCATGAAGTTGCATTGAACATCATTTTAACCTTCACTGGGTTCTTCATCGAACATGTACCCCGTCTATAAAACTTGGAGGCTGACGCTCTGGCTGGCCTCGCAGCCTCATTGGCCGCGCCCCTTGGGACCCAACACTATGTCACGGTAACTGGCCGAGACTTGATTTGTTCCAGAAACAACCTATGTTTGCAAATGGCTCACGCCGTGCCGACAAACATCGATGTTAATGTCCGAGACTGGAGATTCCCGTTCATCGACTTCGCCGTCTACGGAATCCTTCCGGAAGATCCGAAGGAAGCCGTCTCAGTCAGGAGACGCTCTCTTCGATTCTACTACGATACAGCCACTAAAACGCTGTACCGACGCTCCTTCGATGGGCTCCTCCTTCGATGCCTGTCTAACGAAGAAGCAACCGAGGCTCTTCAAGAAGCTCACGACGGAGCTTGTGGAGCTCATCAACCCGGTCCTAAGTTGCAAGATCGACTGCGACGTATGGGCTACTACTGGCCAACCATGGCCGTCGACGCAGTGGAATATGCTAAGAAGTGCCATGCATGCCAACTTCATGCAGACTTCATACATACACCGTCTGAACCTCTACATCCTACAGTCGCCTCCTGGCCATTCGAAGCCTGGGGCATGGACATTGTAGGACCAATCACCCCTCCTTCATCAAGAGGACATCGTTTCATCCTGGCCATCACCGATTACTTCTCCAAATGGGCGGAAGCAGTCCCACTAGCGGAAGTAAAAAGCTCCAGGGTGGTCAGCTTTATCAAACACCATGTCATTTACCGTTTCGGAGTACCCAGGCGAATCATTCATGACAATGGTCCCCAATTCATCAGCCATATTTTCAGCAGGTTCTGTGACAAGAATCGCATTCAAAACGTGGCCTCAACCGCCTACAATCCGGCAGCAAACGAATTAGCTGAGGCATTTAACAAGACTATCGTTAGGCTGCTCAAAAAGGTCGTGTCATCCAACAAATGCGACTGGGACGAAAAGCTTGGCGAATGCCTTTGGGCCTACCGCACAACGGTACAGACCCCAACATGCAACACTTCATTCTCCCTGATCTACGGGAGCGAAGCAATACTGCCTCTCGAGACACAGATACCTTCGCTCCGCGTGGCAATCACAAACGATCTCACAGAAGAAGACAATCAACGTCGTCGTCTGCGAGAACTGGAGGCACTTGACGAAAAGCGTCTCCTAGCTCAACAACGCATCGAACTTTACCAAGCCCGTATATCGCAGGCTTTCAACAAGAAGGTCAAGCAAAGAACTTTCCAAGTTGGCGACCTGGTTTTAGCAGTCAGAAGGCCATTGGTGTTAACTCACAAGACACCAGGGAAGTTCGAGCCCAAATGGGAAGGACCCTTCATCATTGAGACGGTATACTCAAACGGTGCTTACCGCCTCGCCAAACCCAATGGGGACTTGTTCATGATGCCCATCAACGGTAAGTTCCTAAAGAAGTACTATTCTTGACATCCTCCAAGACATGTATTTCCCCAAACAACCTCTTTTCACAAAAATCAAACGCTTCCGGAACCCAGCTGTTCCGTGGCATCCTTTCGTAGAAAGATAACCACGTCCACATTACCTCTGAGTTGTCTCTCTACATCCTACAAAGCGGAACCTTACATTTCGTGAGCTTACGCTATCCTTCATGTTTACCACGTCCACATTACCTCTGAGTAAACATCCCGTACAAACAACTCCTGTGTTGTCGTACATTGATCGCAGAACTTCCATGTCCACATTACCTCTGAGTTGTTCAGCGTATCCCCCAGGATCATTCCTACCATGTCCATAAATACCTCTGAGTAGGAAGATTCTATTATTTGAACCTAATGATTGCCATGTCCACATTACCTCCGAGCAAACATGTTGGTTCCTTCAAACTTATTATCTGTACCTAAAAACCAAGGTGCGCAAAAGATAATAGGTCCACATAAATCATCAAGTTCATGAGATCAAAAATGAACACATCACAAAAAAAGAGATAGTATATTTCTTTATTTTTTCAAAGAAGGGAGTACAGAAATATGCTATTTCCCCGGCAAGAGTTGCAAAAACACATAAAAAGAAGAGAAGCTACAGTCCCCGATCCTCTCCAGGGTGGGATGAAAGCTCTCTGACTCGACGTCTCAGATCGGCAGTACGAGTTTCCACATTCGCCTGGACTCGCAGCTCGGCTTCTTGACGCATTAATCCGACAGCCTCAGCGGAAGTTTTACTCTCATACTTCTCATCAAGCTGTCGTCGCTGCTGAGCCAAAGCAAGGGTCCGCTGAGTAAGAGTCGCTTCCTCCTGCTTGAATGCCACGTGTTCAGCCAGGACACGATCAACTTCTAGTTGAAGTTGGGCCCGCTGGTCTTCAAGACGGCGCATCTGAGCATCAACCTCTGCGATGTTAGCGTCCACCGCAGCCCGCTTCTCCGTCGTCTTCTCCATAGATTGAGACAACTGCTCCGTCGCAGCCTCAGTCCCAGCCACTTTACGCTCCCAACTGCTCACATCGGCTCGATGGGAAACCTCGATTTCAGCCATCAACTTCCCTATCTCTGCATCTATCAAGACAGAGAGGTCATTTCGTTGGATGCGCTACAGTTCTGCGAGCCGCTCGTCCAGCTCAATCACCGAAACCTCCAGAATTTCGGCCATATGGTCATGGCCTTGGTGAACGCGGATCAGCTCGATACAAGGCATTGCCAAAGCTTTTGCTGTCGCAAAGCTCCCCTTGCCATCCATCACTGCAGATACACCTTTCTCCAGCATTTTGTACACTCCCTCGACGAGGAACTTCACATACTCGTCGGCATCCGCCAGCACCTGCGGCGTCATAGCAGGAGTTGGGGGAGCTACTACAGTTTGCGGACCGGAGGAAGATCCGCCAACCTCGATCTGAGAGGTTTGAACCTCGGCAGCAATAGGCTCTTCATCAACAGGGGCCAGACTGCTAGCCCGAGGAGCCGAAGGAACAGAAGGAGCCGGCACATACGTCGTGATAGTACCCCAAGTGGAAGGAGCAACAGAGGGTTCCACACCCTTACCCTTCTCAAGCCCGGAGAAATCACCGACGTCAACGGCCACCTCTTCTACCCCCGACGTTCTATCAGCATCAGCTACCTCCCCCGGCAAAACGAGGAGATCAACATTTATCTCCTGGCCAGCCCCAGGAGACAAGACCGGCAGAAAGGTCTCATTCTTCTCAAGTCCCTCTACAGGGACAGAATCTGTCGCTACCGCCTGATCGGTAACCATCTCTATGTCCATGGTTGAAGCCAAGGAAGGATTTGGCAATGATTCAGCCGACCTCCCTTCATCATGACCAGGAGGGGAATCAACCCTCTCCTCTATCCTCACTGCTTCTGCTGCCCCCGCCACAGACTCCTGCAGCTCCGGAGCGATGTCATCGGAAGATGATGAACTCCATTCCTCTTCATCATCAGGAAGCTGCACACTTGATAAACCTTTGATATGTGAAGCCTCCGCTGTGGCCTTCGTCACCTCGGAAGCTGCTGCACCCTCAGATTCCCTCCTGACATAACCCGGGGATACCGGAACCTCCACGATGACAGTATCCTCCGGATCTTCCTCCATGAGAGACATCATTGTCGGCAGGATACGCACTCCAGACGAGCTCGCCATCTCTTCTCGTCGACTCCCACCCGACTTTGGGGTACGAGGTTTTCTTTTTAGCGGCTCCTACAAAAGAAGATGGGGCCTCGTAAGTGGCGGAACCAAAATCAGATTTAGTAGGATGTCCTTACCTCTTCGGACGCCGAATCCGATGACACCGTCGGTAACGATGCCTTCTTCTGCTTCTTCGACACAAGAGATTCAGCCCCTGTATCTGCACATCGTTTCGATCGATCGCCCGAGGGTTCTGTTTGTGATGCGGAGGGGGCACTCCGTTGACCCACCCCTGACGGACGATGCGGCCGGGCCTTCACTGGCGTATCCCCAGTCGCTGCTAACTGGGTGCCTGCGATAAGACTGGTCTCCCTGTCATATCCGGAGGGCGGGGCAGCCATAACACAGTAAAATTTGGCGGCCGAGTAAAGAATGGGCGGCCGCGGATCGGGGACGGGCAACGTAAAACGAGCTCCGGTACATCCGGCATTATAGTAATACCAAGCTCGTGCACCATCCAACAAACTTCCAACATACCCCAGGGTATTACTGGGGTTATCCAACATCATCTGAGCATAACCAAATTGCCGCGCAAAGCGACTCGGCAAGTATGGTTCCAGGTAGCACTGATTCCTGTTCCGGTACACCAGATGGGACGGCCGGATACTTTGCAACCAGCGGAATCCCCATTGAGGCAGAGTGGTGGTACCTTCGCCCAGGTCCCTTAAATCCTCGTTGGCCTCAAAACCCAAATAGATGGGACCAACTTTGGTGATCTCCCAACCCTGAAGACGGGATAAAACCTTTCTACAAACCGGGACACCAGTATACGACCAGCTCCTCCGATGGAAACGACGAAGGAATGCATCTCCAGCCTTATAATCTCCTTCCGAGCCTGGGCTCATCACACTGGGATGATGCAGAATCAGCCATCCCATCAAATAGTGAAACGGCAATTCGACGTGCGGGAAGTTATTCTTTCTGCCTCTATCATGAATCACATTTCCAGCAAACTCTCGCAAACCTCGCTGCAGGTTACATACCATTACGGGGAGGAGAGCCAAGCGCCGGCCGAAGACCAATTTTACGGCTGGCAGGATTAATTTTCGAGTCACCCTCTCGACGGCACCGGATCCACCTGCGAACACGCAATCCCGGAGCCATATCATCAGATAGGCGACCAAAACCGCCTTGGATGACATTGGATAAGCAAGGTGCCAGAAGCAGCTGTAGGAGCGTGCATCTGACTGCTGGTCTTCATTTCCTCGGGGATTCTTCTCCCCTAACGTGCTCATTTCGGACAGCACCTCGCTACGAGAGAGCGCCGGCGGAGTAGAAAACTTCGAAGAATCCTCTTTGTCTTGTCTAAAGACATAATCTCTCCAAGCGGTTACATGGGGCTGTGACCCGCTTTTATCCCTTCTTTGCACATAGTAATGATGACTCGCCACTTCCTTGAAGACGGCCGTCATCTCATCAGCTCTGTCCCCCAGGACCTGAAGTTCCTCATTGGTTGGAAAGTACTCTTCATAGGGCTCCGACCCCCAAGGGAGTTTAGACACCTCATACATCTCATGAAGTGCGAGCCCTAATTCCCCTACCGGAGTAAAGAAGGTCCCGGTATGGATATCAAACATCTCCAGGAGTGCGAGAAACATGTGCCTATTAAGGTCAACACCCGCCTGGGTAGCACGGATCGCGGCAGTCAACCCGATCTCTCGGAGCTCAGTCCGAAACCGCGACAAGATCCAGAGCGTCAGTTTATCCCATTTGGAGACGTAATGGCACCAACCCTCCACCCGAAACTCTCCTGTCGGGTAGGAACGTTCCATCAAAAACATACGATGTGTAAAAGTCAAAGCACTATAAGCAAACGTATCAATGGGTACATCACTGTAGAGACTCCCAGGACGTAAAGTCCGTCAAGTGTAAGAAGACCCAGACCGTACAACGGTCAAAGCATCCCTTTGGTCAGAAGTAGAATCAATTTGGATGACACCAGTCACCGCTCCCCCCTGAGAAGGGGTAAGCTCCCAAGACATCCTCCTCTGGGAAACAAGGCGACAGAAGGACGTCAAAGGCCACTGACGTTCAAGTTGCTTAACAGTCATATGCACTCCATTCGCAGTAAAGAACCAGTCCTCCTTGACCTTCAATACTGACGAGTCAGTAGAAGTGAGACGGTCTCCAAATAGGAACTCAGGCTTCAGGAAGGTCACTTTATCAGATGTGGAAGGTTTAATGACTCCACGCTCCATCATCCGTTTGAGGAACCAATACTGGTGTTCACGGATTAGGGTCATTCTCTCAGGAGGCTGATCCAGCATAAGAGTATCTTGAGCAGGGTTTATCACTTCCTCGTTATGCTCTACTCCCATTTGGTTGAAGGCAGCCTCCAAGAAAACTTCACTCAAAAGCGGGATTGCCATCGACACTAGTAAAAGATCAGAAAAAGTCAGAAAAGAACACACAAATGTGTCTAAAGGAGAAAACTGCGGCGCATCATCAGGGTTTGAATCCATGTGCGTCAGCAGTATAGCCTCGGCGCATCATCAGGGTTTGAACCCATGCGCATCAGCAGTATAGCCTCGGCGCATCTTCAGGGTTTGAACCCATGCGCGTCAGCAGTATAGCCTCGGCGCATCACCAGGGTTTAAACCCATGCGCGTCGACGGGCAAAGACCGCGGCACATCATTAAAGACTCAAGGCCTATGTGCGTTGGCGTACGGACAATGAGACTTACCAACCACCTCCGGCCGAACTTCGACAGGCCGACGGGGAACGACAGCCGTCGCAACTTCCACAGACTCCTTCGCTTTCTCCTTCCCCTTGCCGGCAGCACCGCGAGGAGTCTTGGGAGCCATTCTCTCGAGGAAGGAGAAGTTAGGGTTTTGAAGAAGAAACTCTAAAGAAGCAGAGGCACAGAGAAGAAGAACCCTTTCTCTCTCCAACTCTTACCTATTTATAGGGCTTGGTCGCACGCGTGAACAGATGACGTGTGATCTCAGCCGTCGCCTCGGGTTCTGTGCAGGGATAGCAGCAAATAAAACCAAAAGATCATCATTAATCTTTTCGGTTACCGAGGCACCATCATCATTAACTGAGAAGAGCATGCGCCCAAACAGGCATGCGCCCAGAAATCATACGCCCTGACCTCCATGCTTCTTATTCAAAGTATTCCAAAACTTATTCAAAAGTTTTGAAAACTTTGAAGGGGGTCTTGTAGAAGCATGGAATTTCATAATCAGAAAGCCCATGTGTCAGACACTACATGCGCTAGCACTCAGACGAAGAACTTCACAGCAAAGTCAATAAGTATAGACATTTGAAGAAGGACTTTTTATTTTATATATAAAAGTCTATTACATGTCTAGAAAAGGTTGTACAAAGGAGAATTTCTACAAAGGAAAGATCCTAAGTCTACAGCCAGCGGCCACCATGCGCCTTCAGATAAGCGCAGTGGCCACCATGCGCCTTCAGATAAGCGCAGCGGCCACCATGCGTCTCCAGATAGGCGCAGCATCACTATGCGCCTCCATCCAGGCGCATCCCGCCATCTCTTCAGCAGCTCAGTTATGTGCATCCAGCCCAGCTATGTGCATCCCTTCAGCCAAATTCTTCCAGCCAGGCTCACCTGGCCGAGCAGAGCCCAGTTATGCGCCGCTCTTCCAGTCAGGATCACCGGATAAGTGCTTCCACAAAGCATTTAACCCTCTGGCTGGAACCAAGGAAGAGAGAAGCACGGCAAAGCTGTGGCCAGGGGAGGCTTCCAAAGCCCAAGGAAGACCGTGATCGAAATCATGGCACAAGGAAGCTCTCAACACAACCAGAGTGGGCGACACCCACTTTGAAGAAAGAGAAAGCCTAGCACCGCCATTCCGATCTATGGCTCTTCCCGAACAACGGAGACGAGGCCCGAGCATCCCTATCTTTGGATGCAACAGGCACCTTCCGCCTGCCTCGGAAGCCCTCGACTCCGTCTTTTGGATGTAACAGTCACCTTCAAGTGCATCGAAGACAACACAGCGTCTCATCTTCACCCTCGGGAGCACTTCGTCAACAGAATGCACCCGCATGATCAAGTTCATATTGGAAGTACGTGAGGGAATGAGAAGCAAATCTTCTCTCCATGCTACTATTTATAGGCCGAGCAGATCAAACCCACGCGCCAAGTGGATGGCCCTCCGAATTCCGTGCAATAAATTTACATTAAATGGATGAACCGGACGCTTCGAATTCAGCCAAACGGCTATTTATAGCACTCGAAGAGCGAGACAGCCGCATCATTAAAAGACATGTCCGATGCGCCAGCAGCGCATCACACGGACGCACCCTTAGGCATCAGGCGCATCACACAGATGCGCCCTACAGTACTCGACGCATTACAGAGGGTGCGCCCCCACACATCTCCATACCGAGTGGAACGCCAACCGACGTGCCCACTCAGATGTCCATCGAACGTCACTAACATTAAATGCTGAACTGACAGAGTTGGCAGCACGCCTCCCAAAGTCTGAACAGTTGACAGCTTTATTCAGAAAACGAAGCGTCGACAACGTCAGCATCATCATGACTTTATTTCGACGGCTACTGCCACGTGGCCACTCCACCATCAGCATGCGCCTCTACGGCCATGCGTCCAAATCAGTATGCACCTCAAAAGCCATGTGCCTCAGACTGCTCTCTGATTCCGAAAGACCGAAGGAAAGTCGCCTGCATGCGCCTCAAAAGCCATGCGCCCCAAATGGTTTGTAACTCCTAAAGGTTATGAGCCGCAGCCTCCTCCTGCGTCCAATCCAAGGCGCAGCTCACCAGATCACTTCTCTCTACCAAATCTGAGATCTTCGAACCATGAGTCGACGACACGTGTCTTTTGACTCAACTCATCCAAGATTTCAGCAACGGAAAGATCTTCTCTCTGCTACGTGCCGGCTCACAACAGCAGTATGAAGAGTTCTCCCCCTCGATCAGGGCGCAGCATCCGTGCGCCTCCATCAGCAACCTCCACGTGGCGTCCCCACACCGGCGCATCCTGCATGCGCGCATGAGCAGCCAGCCTGCAAAACTATAAATAGAAGGATCATCTCCTTCACACACACACAAGAGGCTCACAAAAGACAGAGACTCAGAACAGAAGACTCACAACACAAAGAGAATCATCGAGAGGCAGTTCTAGACACTCAACGTCTTCCTCCTCTCAGCAAGCTCCAGCACCCAGAGCAATCAACACCTTCAGAGAACCGATAACCGTCGTCAGCCAGTCAACGGAGTCAACGCATTACCACTCGCTCCATTGGCACTAAGGACCCAGCTTAAACAAAAGTGTACTCCTAGGACTACATTTAAGTCCTACATTGTAATACTGTTCTGTTTGTATTAAGATTTCAATCAAAACAATTTTAATGGCAAACAAGCTGGCGACTCCGCTGGGGACTTCTTTCTCCTCTACCGAGAAGGTCGTGTCACAGGCCGACGACGTGAAGGTGGGCTCCTCCCACAAGACGGATAAGGAGACCTTCAAATTAGAAAATTTCTTACGACCTTCAAATTAATTAATCAGTTAGAACTAATAGAGCATTATTGGCACCTTAAAATTGACTGATGTAGTCAGGTTTTCTTACCAGTTGCATTAATAGTTGTTTGGCCATGTTTACATCTCTCTGATCTATAATATTTTTCATAAACGCTTCAATTGATTGGGTTTTTCGGTCATGAGCAATTTCGATAAGTAGGAGGCTTCTTTGATCTCCTGATTCTTACACCGATGTCGAAGAATCTAGTAAGAATACCTTCTATCAAATTGTAGATGCTCGTCTTACCTTAAAAGTGTTCTTGCTTTCAAGTCCTACTTAACCTTGATGCACAGTTAGTTTCTTCTTTTGTTTCCTGAGGCCTGTATTTAGTAATTGGACAAACAACTGATGATGCACCAAATTGGAATGGTTTTGTTTAGTGTAAAATGGATTGGGGGCTTTGGGTTAAGAGCTCTGTACACTGTTAACTGGACGTCTCAAGCAACTGTGTAGGGCATACTAAATTTTATGTTCAGTTCTTGTATCTGTCCTTTCCTTTGCATTTCTGTTTCTCTAAAATAGCAACTGGTTCAGTCCTTTTTGAATAATAGAGGATAGTCCATGCTATTGATAGGTTAGATTGGAATATATTGTTCATTCCTCATATCATTACATTTCAGTCCTTGAAGACTTGTGGACCAGTCGAGTATTTTTGTTCAGGTTCTTGTAGGGGTACTGCCCTGCATCCTAGTTATTTTAGTCCCCTGCCCTTCACTTGATCACTGCCATATGCTGAACTTACCAGCAGGTAGAACCCGATAGCAGCTTCCCCTACCAGAGATGCATACATATATACTCCCAGCCATATTAACCTGTACTAGATGCCTATACTGCCTATTAGCCTATACTGCCTATTTGTACACTGCCTACTTTCCCTTTCCATTACAGGCTTTACATGGAAATTTTTCACATCAGTCCAGATTTGTGTAGAGGTCCAGGTAGGTATCACTCCATTAGTATGGCCAACTGCCGAGTAGGTGGGTGTGTATCAAAAACCCTGGTATCTGAGGTCCTTGTATCAGAATTAGGTCCTATTCAAATTCTGGAAAATCCTGTAGCCAATAGGAAGGGATGAACAAGGTTGAAATAAGGCCCATCTTACTTGTATACATCAACAGGTAGGAAATAGCCTGGTAAATAATACTGCACATGGGAACACAGGTGTGCTGGAGTAGATGTAATTATTCAAGAGTATGTAGTGGTGGCAGTCCCAGTTGTTTAAGGAAAACAGTTAAGTAAGATATGTAGGAATTGAGTGTAGTAAAGGGAGTTTTGAAGAACCAAGTTCAGCCCAAAATATAAGTAGAGTACCACAAGAGGTAGATAGATATCGACATTGGGGTAAGAGTACAAGGAGATAGATACATGTATATGTCAGTAATGAATATACAGATGCAATGGGGTTTTGCAAATTGTTTAAGTACCATATTAAGGCAGACCAATAAAGGACCCCCTTTTAATAAACACTAAAGCTAGAGATTACATGCCTAAAAAAAATAGACAACCTAGGCCACACATCAAACAAGTTAATAAAGTTGGCTTATTTTCCCACAGATATCATGTATTGATCATTATGAATTTATAAACATGATACTTGGACTTGATACGGATTTTGACCCGTACCAGCAGCTCAGGACCTAAGGCAAGTATACCTTGTCTTTCTACACAGCTTATTTACATGCACTGCCTTTTATTATTATCCAGTTTTTCTCATATTGTTGCCATGTATCTTTTATATCCTGTTTATATACTTGTATCATTTCTATGTAGACCGTGTACATAGTTAGCTTTGTATCTTATTGGACGTATTCATTCGAGCCTTGATCGAGTCGTGTCGTGAGTCGTGAACTGTACTGCTTTTACCTTCGTGTCTTGAATCCTTGAAGCTAACCTGCGAGTCCACACTAGGGACGAGGGTTAGTAGTTATTGGTCTACACCTGCGAGTCCACACTAGGAACGAGGGTGATGCTAGCCTGCGAGTCCACACTAGGGACGAGGGTTAGTAGTATATGGTTCACACCTGCGAGTCCACACTAGGGACGAGGGTGATGCTAACCGGCGAGTCCACACTAGGGGCGAGGGTTAGTAGTTCAAACCTGCGAGTCCATACTAGGGACGAGGGTTTGAGTATTCAATTTGGCTATCCGTTGACATCGTGATATCGTGTCCTCTCCTTCTTCTTTAGCAGTTCATTTATGTGTAGACAGTGTATAGACTAGTGCTTTATTCATTGCTCAGTTTTACTTGTTTATTCTGTATTTTCTCCATGCATAATAAACTGTTAGAAAGGCTCGTTTTTATGTATCCTGCTAGTCCTCTGAGGACCTGATGATCTCTTCAGGTTTAGCCGAGTTTGAGTCAGGAGCAGTTGAGCCGGTTGAGTCAGCACCAGACCACGGAGTTTTACAGTTGGGTTGCCTTGTTTAGCAGGTTATATTCAGTTAGTGTATTTCATGTATTTATGTAACGCCCCAGTCCCAAAATACGTAGGACTAGAACGTAATCATGCCAGCTGTATACATACGAAGTATGTGGACCCTCGTATATATACATAAGCTGTAAAATGCAGTAACTAAGGTACTAAATCTCATCCACAAAGAATAATATGATATAAAAGCAACTTTGAATTTGTCATGTATACAATCGTTGGGCGGAGACAAAGTCCACTACCAACTAATTTTAATAAGAACGAAATATACAAGGAAAATAATTTAGTAGAGCAAGGAGATGACGATTCAAGAGCAACATTTCGATGAATAGAGCGCAAGTCATGGCCTTAGCTAGAGCACCTGCAAAAATCATAAGAACACACACACCTGGCGAGATAACCAGGTCCTCAGAGGGACGTAACAAGATACATCAACATGCCATATAAATACTGAATATAAAATATGCCACAATCAAAGAAAGTGACAAGACATAAATGAGGTAACCTAACCATACTAAAGTGATCATGCAGTTTGAGAAACAATCCTTCGACGCATGAGCCCTGGCTGTAAATAGGATCGACATAGTCCCCATATAGGGCACCAGTGGCCTACGTCCGTAACGTCCGAAGATCGTCAGAGGGCATCATGTGCAAGGGGCTACGTCCATAACGCTCTGGAAAACGTCAGAGGGCACCTGGGCCTGCGTCTCCGGCGGAGCGCACATGTAATAAGGAAAGTGCAAAGAAGCCCATACGTCAGGTAATGTCCTCCCCACCCAATGTACCTATCATGTCGCATCCACGACCATGTAATACTACTAACCGTCAAGTCTTCTAACATACCACTATTGACAGTTAGACCTAACGCACGTCCTGTACGCATCAGTGATCAGCCAACACGCAAGTCCGTAGGCTATATGCTACTCATATCTCACACATCTCGTGGCACAACAGTGTCAAAGTTTATATAATGCACTACACTAGAGGTGGTCCCTTAACTCTAGGTCTATATGCAATCAAAGGATAAATAACAAGGTACAATAAATATCACTGAGCAGGTAGTAATCAAGAACTAGAAATAATTGAACAGTGATATGTAATAAATAAAATACAACTAATTTATAAACAGTAAATTGTGGCAAGGTATCTTGCTTGGTGTGTCGCCTGGTGTGCGATGACCTGAAAAGTCCAGCATGGTCTAATTGCCATAGTCATGGTGCAGAGATCCAAAGTCGTAAGGAAATAGAAAAGATGATCAGTTGCAATCAAGATAGTTGAGAGAATTTGTGGACAATGGCGTATCATATTTTTTAGAAAAATATTTAAATACCAGAAACTAACCTTATTAGTAAAAATAGGTTTTTAGACCAATACTTAGAGAATAAAACTCGTTTGTAAGCAAATACCAAAAATAATTTATAGAGAGACAACTAGTAGCTAAAAGTAATAATCATTTGTAATATTTGAAAAATCGTCTACTGGTAAACTTGTAAGTTGTAAAATATACAATTTTTGTAGAAGATCTAACCTTTCCTTAGTCAAAAATATTTAATACATTTTTAGAAAAATATTGCCTATTTATTTAATAAAAATAAATTAATATAATGTCAAAAGTTTTTAACATATTAATAATACTATTAACAATACTACTAATAATAATAATACTAATAATAATAAAAATAATTAATACTACTACTGATTTTAATGATACAATAAGGATGATGGTGCTAACAATAATAATAATAAATAATAATAATGGTGATAATGATAATAATGGTAGTAATAATAATGGTTATAATAAAAAAATACAGCTTACCCCATTAATTAATAATAATTTACTTATAATAATAAAAGTAATAAAATTTTATAACAGTATACAAAAACTTTCTGTACACTTAACTTTTCCCCAAAATTTTCACGAGAGAGAGAAGATTAAGAGGGAGAAGCAAAAGGAGATGGGGGAGGAGCTTACTGGAGGGGCTCGGCCGGTGCTCGCGGGTTGGGGCGGAGCGGCGCCGGTGAGGCGAGCTCGCTCGGCGACAACGAGGAGTGGCGCGGCGGAAATCGAAGAAAGAGAGGGGCGGTCGCGCACTTGGGGCGGCGGATGGGCGCGCCGGCTGGGGATGAGGCCGGGCTCCGGCGGATCCATGGCTTCGAGTGGAGATCGACTCGCCACGAGCGGTGGAGAGGGCAGGGAAGGAGAGGTGCGAGGGTTCCATCAGTGCGGCGGTCGCCGGAGACGACGTGGGATGTCGGAGGCGGAGATACGGGGTACTGCCGTGGGTTCTCGGCGGAGGTCGACCGCTGGGGTTTGGCGGCTTGATCGGTGCGGGAGCGAGGAGGCTCGTCCGTGCGGGACAAGCGGACGGTGGCAGGTGCCGCATGCGGCGTTGGCTTCCGCGGCGACTCTGGTTAGCGTTCCCCCCCCTTCTTCTATTTCTGGTGGGTGACGGTGGTGACGATGGTTGTTCGGTGGTGACGGAAGAAGGTGATGGTGGTGCTGTGACGGACGTCGGAGTGTTGTCTGCTGCTGGCGGAGATGGTGGTGGTGTGGTGGGTAATGGCGGTAGTGCTTGCGACGAGCAAGGCCAGGAGGCGGGGGAATCTAGGGTTAGGATTTGATTTTTGGGTTGGATGTGTCGTGTCGGGGGTGTCCGACACGGCTGGGGTGAACGTCCGGGATTGTCGGACGGGACGGAATATGTATTTGTATGGAAAAATATAGTGGAGGAGATGAGGCACAGACACGATGCACTAGTTTGTTGTGGATGGAAAATATGGAGGAGTACCTCTCCTTTTATAGGAGGTAGGAATTCCCAGTTGGATAGGGATTGGGATTAATTAAATCACAATTAGATAATTCCCCTATTAATTTAAATCGGTTTAAATCCAAATCAATTTCAAACCAAATAAATTCTATCCTTAGTTTAAAATATTTTAAATGAAGTCCATAAAATCTCTTGCAATTTAATTTACCATATTTAATCAAATATTAAAATTAAACAAATCCTAAATATCATTTTCATAGTTAAATAAATATGGAAATAATTAATTTTGAAAATCACTATAAATACTTTAAATATTAATTATGAACTAGCTTTTATAATAACACAATATATTAGTAAGCAAATATCACATTACGCAAATCTTTTGGAAATATTTCATATAACCTACAATTTTTCAAATCTCCACTCATTTTTAAACGACGAACAAATAACTCTTTCTAGAAATATCAAAATATTTATCACATATTATTTGAACATGAACCTTTCCTATAAAAATAAAATTTATAATAAAAATATTTTTCTAAAGTATGTACCTCGACACATATTCGCACTCGTCGAGAAATTACGAACGCAAATTCGCACGTTACGCAAATTCAACCATGAGAACTCGTATGCGACGTACAAATACGAAATAAAAAATGAATACAAAATTTAAAAAAATTGTAGTAGAAATTTAGGGGTTTTACAATTTATTTCTCCTTCCGTCTATTGGTAGTGGATTTGTGTCCACCGGACGTGATATTGAATCTTGGATACATTCAGTCATATTATTCAGTTTCTTTGGTATTTCATTGATCTTGGTTGATTCGATTATTCTGTGGATGAGATATAGTTTACCATTGATTCTAAATTACCGTGACTTGTGAATAGACAGCGTACTACCGCCGATACTGCGACATAGGCTGGGCTTGGATACGCTTCGTATCCGAAAACCGGGTACGGGTCGTGACAGAACGCCCCATCCACTGCAGGCGGATCTTCCACGAACGGGACCCCACCGACACATGAAGGCCAGTTTACTTATCTAGGCGACCCATCATAGCAGCAGAACCCGAGATTCCGCAGAGATGACATTCTACCACCCCCACAGTTTTCTTCACCGACTCCGCCACTAGCACCATTTCTTCCACCAGTCCTCGTTCAGCATCCAGCACATGTCCTGCCTCCAGCACCTGCGTTGGACAATGCTACGCTCCTTGGGATCTTCCAGCAGCTCATCACTTCCCAGACGCGGCAGGCCGACATCTTCCGCGATACCTTGAGGGAGGCTCTTCAGACTAGGGATGCTCCCCCACAGCGCCCCGAAACTTCCAAGAATTTCGTAGACCTTAGGCCCAAGGAATTCAATGGGATGGAAAGGATTCTCTACGCGGATGAGTGGTTAGATAACGTGGATCGATATCTTCGGATGGCTCGAGTTCCTGAAGACCTGAAGATCGAGTCAACCAGCATGTAGCTTTACGACATTGCCCGTACATGGTATAGAGATGAGCCCTGATTTACCGCACGAGATGTGACTTGGGAAGAGTTCAAGGAGGTGTTCAAGAAAAAGTTCTACCCCGACGTGGCCCGAGAGTAGTTGGAGAGCGAGTTCGAGAGCATAGAGCAGGGCAACCTCTCCATCGACGAGTACACCGCAGAGCTTTTCTGCCTCAGCCGCTTCGCAGATGCTATGACACCTGAAGCCAAAGCCAAGAAGTTCAGAAAAGGGCTTTCACATAAAATTCGCATAGCCATCACCACCAGTCAAGCCATAACCTACGAAGGGATCTTGAAGGTCGCACATACGGTAGAGAAAGAGTTGAATCGCAAGCAAAAGAGAGACCGAGACGCATATGAAGGGGGCATCAGCCAATCGGGATCGGCGAAGCGTCACAATATTCCAGGAAGGGCCCCAGCACATCAGCATCACCAGCAGCCTCAGCCAGCTACAGTAGCAGCTCGAGCACCACAAGGAGGACCAAAAAGATACCCGTACCCGCTTTTCGGACGCAAGCTCGTGAGCAAGCCAGCTACGTATCAAACGGACTCCAGCCCGACTCGAGTACGTATAAGCTATCAAGATCATGGTATCATGGCTAATAAGGTAATCTATAGTGTATCTCAATCCACAAGAATATATAAGACAAGAATGAACAAGTATGGGTCATGGTCTGCAGCCCACTAGCCTATACGTCCGATTAGACTAAGCTAAGCTGATAAGCAGGATATATCATAAAAGCACGAGAAAGATAGTAAATCAATAACATTAACAAAATACCTGAATCATACGATTGAAGTCAACTACCACATGCTCAGCTAACTAACTCCGTGCAATCAGCTACCTGAAGAGATCATCAGGTCCTCAGAGGACTAGCAAGATACATAAAACATGCCTACTAATATGACAGTAAATAACATGTATGGAGGATAAGAACACTGCAAGAAGAACATCTAAGGACGATGAGTCGTGTGGAAATGTAATACTAAACTTGGCTAACTATCAATCAGAACTCCTATAGCTTGTAGTACAATGCAAGATACTCCCAATCTATAGTGTTTTAATTGATGTACAAAGCACGATACTCTCAGTCAAGATTAGCCAATTCTAGTATCGATCTCCCCTCCTAAAGGATACAAGGTCAAGCAGACACCTATAAATCATAGTACAATGCAAGATACTCCCAATTTATAGTATCGCAAATCAAGTCAATCAATCAATCAATATATGCTATAGGTCATAGTACAATGTAAGATACTCCCAATCTATAGTATGTCTCGAGTCAAGTCAATCAAGCAATATCAAAGATAAAGAATCGGCTATAGGTCGTAGTACAATGTAAGCTACTCCCAATCTATAGTATATCTCAACTGTAGTACAATGCAAGATACTCCCAGTTAAGAATAGTCAAGTCAAGAACAAGGTGTAGAACTGGCAACTCTATCATAAGACACAATAACATGAAGAAGATTAATAGACAAGCAATATCGAATATCCTATACGTGCACGTAATCTAGAACAAGTAAGACAATCAAGGACTCCAATCACAATATGGAAATCATGTGACAAAATAAAAGGAACACAATATAGAGAGAAAAACAATGTAAATACTGTATTTGTTTGGCAAGGTATACTTGCCTGAGGGTTGCACGAATAACTGACAATATACCGCCAATCAACAAGTCAGAAAGTCCAAATCTCACAACTACCTCCAGAAGCTGTAATAGATGTTACCAACATTTCCAGAATAGTCAAATTAGCTAGGATAGCCTATCCTTAAGTCCAATTCTGGACACATGAGCAAAACGGTAATTTCGGGTCAAAACGGTGTCCGCTGTTGGACCCGCTTTGCACCGAAAAGCATGCAAGGGTCAATGGTCTCTAAAGTCGTCAAACTACATGTCTATATATTTGTTTTGATGATACGAACCCAACGGTATGTCCAATTTTAGATTCCAGTGGGCCATGCACAAAATTGCCCGTTGAATCGGATCGTAGGGCTCGCAAAACGGCAATCCGATCAACTGTCTCAGAATTGGACCAAACTTGGCATATAGGACCAGAAAAACGATACGGTCCTGTTGGAGCTAGTTTCGTCTCGATCTGACGAACGTGCACAAAGTAATTAGGAAATTCGTATAGAGGCTGATACAGTGAATTTTGATGGATACACATCAAATTCGTCGTGCACACGCGACCAATTTGAATTCCGTCAAAGTTCGCACGTCCACGAAGCTGATACGTACCTTTCGAAGCTTTCGATTCGTGTCCGGATTGGCAGAACGCACGTCGTATCGAATGATTTTATTATTTTTAAAACAATTTTTTGGTAAACTTCGGGATTCGATTTCTCGACACGTAGTCGATAATTTCCAAATCCACAAAAAGGGTTGTGAAGTCCTATATGTTATTTATAACTGCGTTTAATTAGATTTCTAAAATTTCTAACATACAGATCATAAAACGCCTTCCAAGTTGGGTCTTTGGGACGGGTTCATATCCTATTTTTGGACAGATTTTTGATAAAGTTTTCATCAAATCTTTGGGCGGTATATTCGTTTATAACAAAATCTAACTATTGGGATATAAACTTGGTTGTATTGGCTTCGTACATGTGAAACCCGTTCGTGAAACGGACGATCGGGTAGACGAGAATAACCATGCAAAGTTGGCCTCGCGGCTGCTGTGCTACTGTCGATCCCTCACGCGCGTGCTGCATCCGCGCGACCGTGGCTGCGCACAACGGTCCAGGGTGGCCGTGCGACGGCGCCCAATGCAGAGAAGAGTCGCTAGGGGTTGACAGCTCAGGTAGAGTTATGGTTCGGGTTTAGATGAGAGACCTCTCTCTCATCTTCTCGTTCTATACTGTAATATAGGTTTTCTTGTACAGGGGTGGGTTGGCTCGCATGGGTTTTGGCCGAGTGGCTTCCCATGGGCCCGGCTGTGTTTTGGGGGAAGGGGATTCTAGTTGGGCTTTTCATTCTTCTTTTCTTTTTCTTTATATATATATATATATATATTTTTTTTTTTTTTTCTTTATATATATATATATATATATATATATATATATATATATATATATATATATATATATATATGTATATATGTATATATCTATATATACAACTATAAATCTCCAAAAATTCAAAATCACATCTTAGTATTATCTATCTATATTTTTTTTCAAAAATTCAAAATCACATCTTAGTATTACCTATCTATATATATATATATATATAATGTATTTAAATATATGTACATATACGTAAATTCAATTGACAATAAAAAGGACAACCAATAATAATAATATCTAATAGTAATAAATATATTTATTTAATCACCACAAAATAATAAAATAATAATAAATAATTAAATGGTGGTTTGGTGAATCCATACTACTTACCTTTATCCAGGTCCAAAAAATTGTACAAATATTGTAAAATAATATTTAATAATAAAAATACCAATTTTTGTACAAATATTCAAATAATTAAAAATGTACATCAATACCTAAAATAATTTAGAAAATATTTGTACACACATAAAATATGCCTACATGGTCGTCTTTGGTCTCACTACAAGATTACATGGGCTCGATTTCGGTTCGGGTCTAGTCCGAGCTAAATCGACACAAACCGGGTCTCCTACAAGTCAATAATATAATTAATAAATAATTTAAAATGTCTTTGGAGGTTAAGTCGTAACTTGGCCTGGTTTTCCTAGTTAGGACACACTTATAGCTGGGATTTTCGTGGCATGGCTAATACACTAGTCAAGGCACGCCACTGCACTATTCGTGCCATGATTCCTAGTCGTCTGGTACTTCAAAACTCAACCATGACTAAGCTTATTTACCGTAATAATTAACTAAATAATTATTTATAAAAAAATCTAAAAATCACCATTTAAATCAAAATAAATAATAAAAAACAAATATTTTAAAAAAATCGGAAAGAGGAGTTACACTACTGCCGCCCCGCAGGCATCTCCGCCAGCGACAGATCTCCCTCACTGCTGTGTACTCTTCCGCATCAAAGCCCGTATCGAGCACACTAACCCCACCTCCTCTCCTTCGGTGCTGCCGTCGAGACCCAATGTCGACGAGCCTTTGGTGTGCGGCCCTGCCGGTTCACGGTACGCGACCAGAGATGCGATGAGCCACTACACCTCGCCGACAGCCTCCGCTCTCGTCTCCATTCGTATAGGTGAGTAATAATCTTTTCTACAATGCATCTATTGTTTCATAGAGATATTTATGGGTCTATATGAAGGATGAACCCATTCGTCCAGTTAGAAAATATAGGGGGAGAGCAGTGACACCTTAACAAGAGAATGGTTTCTTCAGTGCCACATGTCTATCTGCATGTTGTAGATTTTACAAATAAAGTCCTATTATTATTCACGTGAACCATCACAAAGTTGCATTGTTCACGTAAGTCACAGCACATATGATAAGAATAGGGAGCAAAAGCATATGGTTCTTTGTCCATGTATAATATAAAAATAAAGAGGGGACAATACACATAATATATTAATAATAAAACTTCCACCATCCGTTCCTTTCTTTGTTTCACAAATAGATTAGATTCAATTTTTGCATATATGCCCTCCTAAATCATCTTTTTATGAACTAAACCATATATATTATTTAAGATTATAGCTAAAAACTTTAGTATACAAATCCAATGTATATATTAAAGTTGCTACTTAAATATGTTAATAACTATATATTACTATATTTAAATGCATACCTGGTTAATTAATAATTACCTCTATGATTAAATAAAAACAAGTTGGCAACTTGTATTTATAACCCCCCTTAATTGGTATTTGCATCTTAGCATAGCCATTAAGCTACTGTATGGACATACACAAATACTATTGGTTGTTTGGTGCATTGTTCCTACTGTGCACCTGGAACATGTTGTTTAGACAACTCTAAATACATACAACTACACCTCCCTATTCATGAAATATTTTTCATAGGTCCAATTGGTATATTTATGTATTATTTATTTTCTGTCAATATTTAGTGATGTCTAGCTATTGAGTGCATAGATGCATGCATTTAATACTGCTACTACAAGATAAATGCACATAGTTAAATCAATTATTAATTAGAAGGAGTGTAGAATCAGTAAAAAGCATATCACTAAGTTCTTAGGTAGGATTAACTAGAAGATTGGGCCGAGGCCATTAGTTATTGTAATATTGTATATGTATATAGGAATAACAATTACTAAAATGCCTATTATGTAAATAAATAAATATTGATAAATTAATATTTAGGTTCTTGAATATTTTAGGACTTTGGTTCTGATCCTTGGACTTTGGACCTCAATAGATTGGACGATACCCAGGAAAGTATACCTTGCCCACTCTACAGTATTTTCATGCATTTTTCTATATTACAGTTTCTTTCCTGTCATATTTTATTACCTGCTTTTTATGTTTATGTCAGTGATATTTTCCTTATTTACGTGCACGTACATTATTTTCTTTATCCAGTATATCATTGTTACTCCATGTATAGGTCCTGGTAGTATTGCCTTGTCCTGAGTCACATTCACTTGACATGTCTTGACATATTAGTTGTACTTGACTTGATTCGACTTGACCGGACACCTGTATAGTTCCTCGTGACATAGAGGACATTTACTAGGCATGCGGGCTATATGATAATTTTTATTGGCCGGTAGCTCGGATGAGCTTCGGTTGTGTTGATGATTCTGTTGGCCGTTAGTTTCGTACTACCGTTGTGACACTGTTGGTCGTTAATCTTGTTCTCCATCTTGCCCAAATTCTGATTTACTCAAAATTGATCAATTTAGATCGTGTTGAAAGTAATTTTCTTTATCGTAATTGGATGTCAATGTTATTACCACTCGTGCTTTAACTTTCAATTTAATTCTTACTAATGACTAAGTTATGTTCCAATCATGACTAAGCTTCATACTATCATTGATCATACCAAAATTTCAGTTTGATCGTGCCTAGACTACTATCATACTCTTCATCAGATCTAAATAACTATTGACCAAGGTTAGACTGACCGTATCTATGATCGTATTGAAATTCGATCTTGATCATGTTTAGATTTGGATACTCGTGCCTAAACTCTTTTCGACCTTGATTTGATTTCCTGATTTTATCTAAATTTTTTGTGCTTAGTCGTGCCTAGATGACCTGGCATGACAAAGACGACTTTGAATTCCTTGATCGTAATTTTAGTGATCATCACTATACCTATTACCTTATCTCAAAATCGTGCCTAAAATTCTTAACTTTCGATCACGACTAACTAGTGTGAGTACGAAATTAGTCGTGTTAGAATTGAAAATTAATCGTCTGAATAAAATTCTATCATGCCAAATTGACTTGATTTCTTCCTAAATCGTGCTTTTGAGACCTTGATTTCGACTTCACGATCTTATCGTCTATCACAATTAAACTTGGATCTAGATCGTGCTTATGTGACTTAGAGTCTGATTTTCCATTTTTACTCTCCGTTCCCAGAATACGTATTTTAATACATGTACTGCTTGAATGTATTTATTTAATATTTATCATGCATTTGTTCTGTATTTAATTCCTTTAATTTTTGCTAATTATTTTTCTGTATTTTATTTTCTGCTCTTGGGTTCGGCTTGGTTCGGTTTGTTTTCGAATTTTGATGGTTCATCATGAACCGAACCCAACACTCCACCTACCACATCTTTATTTAAAGCCCCAACCCCTTTCTTTCTCTCTTCATTTTTCTTCTTTCTCTTTTACTCTTCTTCTTCCTCACAACTCTCTCCACCTACCAAACCCATAGGCAAGTACATCTTGCTTCCACATGAGAACCCATTTTTATGGATCATTTATCTTCCTCTCGTGATTCTAAGATAGTTTAGAACTTGGTACTTTGCATTTTGAGGTCTCATTTTAGTAGATCTAGAAATTACTAATTTTCGGATTTTATTGGTTTTGATCTATCAAACTTTCTTATTTTCAAGTTTTGTTCGTTCCAGATTGTGAGATTTGTGTTATACGTCATTCTGACCTATGGAATCCCATTTTGGGCTTAGATTGAAAGTTTCATAGGAATTGGAGTTCTGGAAATTCTTACGCCCACGTTATACGTGCCCGCGTAATATCGAGCTCTACGCCCACGATCAATCGGGTCAGCGTGAATCTGGATTACGCAAGTCTACTATTCTGGCTTGGCGTATTTTCTTTACGCGTATTGATTTACGCGTAAAAATTATACAAGATTCATGCGTAAACCTTGACTCTTTACGCGTATGAGTTTTTACGCGTAACTCTATTTTTACGCGTACTATTCTGGCTTGGCAGAAGACGAGTTTTTACGCGCAACTTTATTCCTTATTGAGCGTATCCCTTTTACGCGTACTCCTTTATGCGTAAAGATATCCTTTTACGCGTACATATTTTACGCGTAACGTTACTTTTTACGCGTACAATGTTTTATGCACGTACAATATTTCATGCATAACATTATTCTTTACGCAAACTTCCCTCATGCGTAAACTTCCTTACGAGTAATTTATTGAGCGTACTCCTTTTTACGTATATGGCATTTCCCTATTATATCCTTACGCCTTTTGACATGAACCCGATATAATCATGATATGTTAATATTGTTAATACAGATTGTTATGTGGAATGTGCCTTGTGTCTCGATTGATTCATGGATACCCAGAATGACTGAAACTTTAGCCTGAGAGTTATAAACTCGACCATACTAAATACTAGTTTGACTTTTATGCCTTCGCACGAATTGACATTGATTGTTACCTTGACTAAATGATTGATCATGCGTTCCTAGTTGGAACTAAAAAGACTGGCTAGTTGTCTTACTGAAACTGAATGAGACACGTTCATATTAACTATGAACCATTGCAATCGACTAGCCGATCCCGAACATTGGCATATGGACACGTGCAGGCTTCAACTGATTTTTCTACAAAAGCGGCATATGTACTTTACAGTCAAGGCATGATTATTCCGTGGTTAGGTTTGATTGTTGCATTACGCTATGTAAGACCTACAACCTAACCACACGGGTATCGTTATAGAGTTGCGCATATCGTACCTTGTACGAAAGTACTCATTCTGAATGACCATGATCCACGACATGGAATTTCAATTAACATATGGACTACTAAGTTAAATAAAATAACGATTGCATCGAGAGAATGAATTCCCGAGTTCTTACATGGCAGCCATCCTTGGTACAATTAGTGTCCCGACATGCCGGCTGGTTCCCACAGATACTGCAAATCTGCCACACGGACAGGAAGCGGTATATGCTTATATTTATTTACGGTATACTGATGACGGGCGTTCCGCTGGGACTCGTCTAATTCATGACTGACGCAATTGATTATTGGGTAGACTAGCCTTGCTTGTGCATAGTAAGAACTGAGGAATCCTTATTGCATATTTCCAGGATAACTTAGAACTCACAGTTAGCAAGTCGTAGTAGTTGTATTGCCGTTTAAATTGATTTGTCTGTGTACTGTACTTACTTCGTTAACTAACTGAGATGATCAGAATGTCAGGATGTGACGGGTCAACTTCTGTCCTTGTTTGGTTGGAAAGTTGGTTTGAAGTGTCGTGATGTTGTGTGAACCACAGTAGCAAGCGGAGACTTATTATTATATTCTTAACTCTTACCTCTGGTTTTAGTTCTCATGTCGTGCTATCTTGTGGTACTTGATATTAGAGGTTTAACCTCTCTGGTTTTGCATGGCCAGATTTAGAGCCAGTTCCCGAGGACTCAGCTTACTTCTACCTCCAAGATGGTCAATATTAGAGGGATGATCACCGGAGGACACGAGTGGGTTCTTTGCTTCCCTGCTCGTTTTGCTACTTACTTTACATTTTGCCGCTTGGCACCGACATGTTAGTCGGATTGTCTTATACTTACTTTTACATAATTATAACTAAGTTAGACTGCAGCTGATAACGATTGTGTATACCTTGCTATACCATCTGGCTATGTTTTGTACAGCCAGATCTCAAGAATATTTTGACTAAGCGTTTGGGACGCCTTACTGCTTTATCTTACATGTTCTCTATTATTGCTTCTTGTTTGAATGATTGAGACAATAGATGTTGAGTAAACCTAGCGAGACTTTCATGTAGTATACACCCCCTCGTCTTTTAGACAGCATTGATCGTATTATACGGTAATCATCTACCCGTAATACGTAGCTGGCTGAGTCACTCCTCCGCTCTCCGGTATTCTGGTTCTGGGGCGTGACAAGGTTTCAGTGGTGGCCCATGCAGGTCTAATTTCAGACTTGTGGGGTATTTTAATTTATAGGACGTCTCAATCACACATATTTCTCCTTGATCTCATGATTCGTTACTATCGACTCGAGCTTGACATTCTGGTATCCTTTGACTTCATTGATCTTTTTTGTCCGATCGTTTGATTGTTCTCTTGTCCCTTTTCTTAGGGGCACCTCGTCCGCACCTGTCAGAGCTGGACAGTAACAACAAGGACAACATGAACAACATGACCATGCTGGTCAGCAACAAAGGCTAGTACTGCCTCAAGAGAACATCCAAGAAGAGGTGATAGTGGAACCAGCAACTGGACCGCAGTATCCGGAGGTTCCAACACCACCAACAGTTTCACTTACCCCCGTGGAAGTAGACACACCAGCCCTTCTGGAGATCATGAGAGGGATGATGGCTACTCAACAACATCAGATGTTGGCCCAGCAACGCATGCACACTCAGCTGCAAGAGCAGAATGTGTTGCTCAACCAAGGATTACAAACGGCTTTGGAAAGAGGGGTGAGGACTGATTCAGGGACGTCAACCAGATTTTCTAAGTACAACTCCCGTCGTTTTGAGGGTACGGAAGATGCCATTGCAGCAGATGCATGGCTTAAGGACATCGAGGCCATTTTGATAGTGGCTAAGGTACCGGCAGAAGAACGTGTGGATCAAGTGAAGTTGTTACTTCAGTACCTCGCACATGATTGGTGGGAATCAGAAGAAGTGGGCATCAGACGTCCTATAGCTTGGGATAATTTTACTGCGAGGTTCAAGACGAAGTACTATAGAGTTGTGGCACAGTTTGAGCTACAACAGAAGTTTATCAACCTCAAACAGGCTGGTAAGACAGTGGATGCTTATGCAGCAGAGTTCTGCAGACTGAGTAGGTTTGACCCAGAGATGGTAGCAACAGAGAGCCAAAGGGCTATAAAATTTCAGCAAGGGTTTCATCTTGAACTATTACAATTGATAGAGAGGCATAACTACCAGACTTTCAATGAGGTGTTGACGGTAACCCGAAGGCATGAGATCACCATCCAGAGGATCACCAGCAAGGACTGGAGGTCAGAAGAGATCTCACAATCAGATTGAAGGAGGAGGGGGAGTAGCGCCCCGAATAACAACACCATCTCCTGGCGTTCGCATTCACGATGTGGCGATGCGAGGGCCAGAACTACCAGTCAGGCAGCAGCAACAGCAGAGGAAGAACCAGCAACCCCCAATGGGCTGCACTTATTACGGGAAGGCAAGGCACACTAGAGGTGTGTGTCGGGCATTGAACGGATAGTGTTTGGTATGTGGAAGTCCAGATCATCGGATTTCCACCCGTCCCATGAGCACGAGGTCAGGAGGCCCAATGCAATAGTATCCGGCTCTGCCAGCACCAGGGGCAGGCCAGTATCAAGGACCAGCGGTAGCAGTAAGACCGTTAGTACAACGCCTGTTCATGACACAGGCTCAGATATTTCGGCAGCAGGGACCGCCGATGCAGTAGCAACAACAAAGACCACCTCAGCATTACCAAGGCAGGGGCCAGCAGCAACACCAGACTAGACCGCAACATAGGAACCAACAAGGAGACCGAGGGCAGGTATTCAATCTGTCCTTGGAAGAAGCATTGGCATCGGAAGATGTTGTGGCAGGTAACATTCTCGTCGTCTCATATCTCGCAGTAGCATTGTTTGATTCGGGAGCATCACACTCATTTATATCTGCACAATTTATGACACGACTAGGAATGGAATTCGAGGCATTGCCAGGGAGGTTGAATATACTCACTGGTAATGGGCTCGTAGGAGTTAGTAGAGTTATTCTAGCGTATAGAGTTATAGTTTGCGGGCGTTCCTTACCCGCCAGATTAATAGAATTTTCTGTTGGAAATTTTAACGTTATCTTAGGCATGGACTGGCTGAAAGACAGTTATGCGACAATAGATTATCGTAGAGGGAGTGTATCTTTTAATATTCCAGGCATGAAGCGGTTTACCTTAGTCAGATCAGTGGCAACTCAACAAGAAGAAGGAGTAGTGACGGCAATGGAAGAAGTTCAGGTTCCGAAGATAGTGGAAGAGTTTCTAGATATATTTCCCGAAGAACTTCCAAGTCTACCCCCGGTTAGGGATATTAAGTTCAGTATAGAATTGGCACCTGGAACTAAATCGATATCAGATCGAGTTTACAGAATGGCAGATTCAGAGCAGGCCAAGGTATATCAACACATAGAGGAACTACAGGCGAAGAAGTTCATTCGAGTTAGCGAATCACCATGGGCAGCACCAGTGGTACTTGTAGAAAAGAAGGATGGGTCATCAAGATTGTACATTGACTACAGAAAGCTCAACACGACAACAGTAAAGAACAAGTACCCACTACCAAGGATCGACGACTTGTTTGATCAGTTGAGCAGAGCAAGTGTTTTCTCCAAGATAGATCTTCGATCAGGGTATCATCAAGTGAGAGTTCGGAAAGAGGATATTTCCAAGACAGCATTCAGGTCAAAGTACAGGCATTACGAATTCTTAGTAATGTCGTTCGGTTTGACCAATGCTCCCACAATATTTATGGATTTGATGAACCGCATCTTCATGCCGTACTTAGATCAATTTGTCGTTGTGTTCCTCGACGACATTCTCGTATACTTAGCTAGTAAAGAAGAGCATGAAGATCACCTCAGGAAAGTGTTGCAGGTTCTTAGAGAGAACCAGTTGTATGCCAATCTCAGCAAGTGTGAGTTTTGGACAGATCGAATTTCATTCTTGGGGCACATCATATCAGGGGCTGGAGTAGCAGTGGATCCCAAGAAGGTAGAAGCAATAGAGAGTTGGCCAACACCTAAGATCGTAGCAGATGTGCGTAGTTTTTTGGGATTGGCAGGATATTACAGAAGGTTCGTATCAGACTTTGTAAGACTCTCAGCACCCATGACCCGCTTGACATTGAAGGATGTGCCATTCGTTTGGTCGGCAGAGTGCCAGGCATTATTTGAGAATTTAAAGAAGAAATTAATTACGACACCTATTCTTACATTACCGGTTGGACCCGAGGGTTTTACTGTATATTGTGATGCGTCAGGAAAAGGACTTGGGTGTGTCCTCATACAATATGGGAAGGTGATAGCATATGCATCTAGGCAACTTCGGGACCACGAGAAGAATTATTCAACTTATGACTTGGAGTTGGCGGTCGTAGTATTTGCTTTGAAGCTATGGAGGCATTACTTGTACGGTGATCGAGTGGACATGTACACAGACCACAAGAGTCTGAAGTACATCTTTACTCAGAAGGAACTGAACATGAGACAGAGAAGATGGTTAGAATTGATCAAGGATTACGACGTGGAGCTTCAATATCATCCAGGCAAGGCTAATGTGGTAGCAGACGCTCTTAGCAGGAGAGACAACGCATTTATGTTGACATCACAAAAGCACATTTAGAAGATCTTCAGGAGATGGGCATCAAGGTTATACTTACTAGTGATATAGGAATTTGGCGAGTCTACGAGTTCAATCCGACTTGGTAAACAGGATCAAGGCAGCTCAGGCACGGGACCCAAGAATTCAGAAGCTTAGGACAGAATGTGAGTCAGGACTCGGAAAAGAGATGAAAATTCACGAAGATGGTACACTTAGATTTGGATCACGTCTATGTGTGCCTAGTGGAGATATTCGACAGGAGGTTATGACAGAAGCCCACAGTTCTCAGTATTCTATACATCCCGGAGGGACCAAAATGTACAAGGATATCAAGCAGCACTTTTGGTGGAACGGAATGAAGAGGGAGATAGCTAGATTCGTTTCCCGTTGCTTAATATGTCAACAAGTGAAGGCGGAACAACAAAGGCCAGCTGGATTATTACAACCGCTTCCTATCCCGAAATGGAAATGAGAGCATATCATAATGGACTTTGTGACCGGTTTACCGAGATCACCAAGTGGTAAGGATGCTATTTGGGTGATAGTGGATCGGCTTACGAAGGTGGCACATTTTCTTTCTTTTAGAGTAGGGCAATCTACAGAAAAGTTGGCAGAGTTGTATATACAGCAGATAATCAGGCAGCATGGGATCCCTGTCAGTATTGTATCAGATAGGGATACCCATTTTACGTCACATTTCTGAAAGAGTTTACATCATAGTCTGGGTACGAAATTAAGATTTAGTACGACTTACCACCCACAGACGGACGGGCAATCAGAAAGAATAGTTCAGACTTTAGAAGATATGTTACGAGCTTACACCCTAGATTTTGGAGGGTCTTGGGAGAGTCACCTGCACTTAGTCGAATTCTCGTACAACAACAGTTATCAAGCTAGTATCCAGATGGCGTCATTCAAAGCACTATATGGTAAGAGGTGTAAGTCACCACTGGCATGGGACGATATCGGAGAGAGGAAGATGTTAGGCCCAGAGATGATTGTTCAGACGGATGAAGTGGTTAAGGGAATTAGGGAGCGACTTCGAGTTGCGTAAGATTGACATCGACATCGGGTGGACCAGTATCGTAGGCCGCTAGAATTTTCTGTTGGGGACCACGTGTTTTTGCGGATCTCACCTACTCGTGGGGTCATTAGGTTTGGCGTTCGCGGGAAGCTGGGTCTACGATACGTGGGCCCATTTGCTATCCTTGATAGGGTAGGCGATGTTGCTTATCGTTTGTCCCTTCCACCTTCGTTACGAGAGGTGCATGATGTGTTTCATGTATCTTAGTTGCGTAGGTATATATCGGATCCAAGCCATATCCTCGATCATTCTGAACTGGTTGTTGGTACCAACCTGTCTTACGAGGAACAGCCGGTGTCCATTTTGGACCGAAGGGAGAAGATACTCAAAAACTGAACAATTAGCCTTTTCCGTGTTGCTTGGGGTCATCACTCCTTAGGAGAGTCAACGTGGGAACGTGAGGATGATATCCGATCACGATATTCGTACCTATTTGACTCACAAGGTATATTTCTTTCCGTGTACCTTGATTGTCTTGATTCCTCATGCTTATCACCCTATGAGTAAAAATTGCTTGATGTCATAGATTGATAAACATAGATATATTACTTGCTATTGGTATTGTAAAATGATTGCTTGCTAGCTAAAATTGTTGTACTTAGATTAGTTTGGCCCTGATATTTCTATCCTGCTTGGATTTGAAATTCCGAGGACGGAATTTTTCTAATCAGGGTAGAGATGTCACTCCCCGTTCTCGAAATACGTATTTTAATACGTGTACTTCTTGAATGTATTTATTTAATATTCATCATACATTTGTTTTGTATTTAATTCCTTTAATTTTTTGCTAATTATTTTTCTGTATTTTATTTTCTGCTCTTGGGTTCGGCTTGGTTCGGTTTGTTTCCAAATTTTGATGGTTCATCATGAACCGAACCCAACTTTCCACTACCACATCTTTATTTAAAGCCCCAACCCCTTTCTCTCTCTTCATTCTTCTTCTTTCACTTTTACTCTTCTTCTTCCTCATAACTCTCTCCACCTATCAAACCCATAGGCAAGTACATCTTGCTTCTACATGAGAACCCATTTTTATGGTTCATTTATCTTTCTCTCGTGATTATAAGATAGTTTAGAACTTGGCACTTTGCATTTTGAGGTCTTATTTTAGTAGATCTAGAAATTACTATTTTTCGGATTTTATTGGTTTTGATCTATCAAACTTCCTTATTTTCAAGTTTTGTTCGTTCCAGATTGTGAGATTTGTGTTATACGCCATTCTGACCTATGGAATCCCATTTTAGGCTTAGATTGAAAGTTTTATAGGAATTGGAGTTTTGGAAATTCTTACGCCCACGTTATACGTGCCCGCGTAATATCGAGCTCTACGCCCACGATCAATCATGTCAGCGTGAATCTGGATTACGCAAGTCTACTATTCTGGCTTGGCGTATTTCCTTTACGCGTATTAATTTACGCGTAAATATTATACAAGATTCATGCGTAAACCTTGACTCTTTACGTGTATGAGTTTTTACGCGTAACTCTATTTTTACGCGTACTATTCTGGCTTGGCATAAGACGAGTTTTTACGCGCAACTTTATTCCTTATTGAGCGTATCCCTTTTACGCGTAATCCTTTACGCGTAAAGATATCCTTTTACGCGTACATGTTTTACGCGTAACGTTACTTTTTACGCGTACAATGTTTTATGCACGTACAATGTTTCATGCGTAACATTATTCTTTACGTAAACTTCCCTCATGTGTAAACTTTCTTACGCGTAATTTATTGAGCGTACTCCTTTTTACGTACATGGTATTTCCCTATTATATCCTTACGCCTTTTGACATGAACCCGATATAATCATGATATGTTAATATTGTTAATATAGATTGTTATGTGGAATGTGCCTTGTGTCTCGATTGATTCATGGATACCCAGAATGACTGAAACTTAAGCCTGAGAGTTATAAACTCGACCATACTAAATACTAGTTTGACTTTTATGCCTTGGCACGAATTGACATTGATTGTTACCTTGACTAAATGATTGATCATGTATTCCTAGTTGGAACTAAAGAGACTGGCTAGTCGTCTTACTGAAACTGAATGAGACACGTTCATATTAACTATAAACCATTGCAATCGACTAGTCGATCCCAAACATTGGGATATGGACACGTGCAGGATTCAACTGATTTTTCTACAAAAGCGGCATGTGTACTTTACAGTCAAGGCATGATTATTCCGTGGTTAGGTTTGATTGTTGCATTACGCTATGTAAGACCTACAACCTAACCGCACGGGCATCATTGTAGAGTTGTGCATATCGTACTTTGTACGAAAGTACTCATTCTGAATGACCATGATCCACGGCATGGGATTTCAATTAACATAGGGACTACTAAGTTAAATAAAATAACGATTGCATGGAGAGAATGGATTCTCGAGTTCTTACATGGCAGCCATCCTTGGGGCAATTAGTTCTCCGACATGCCGGCTGGTTCCCACAGATACTGCAAATCTGCCACACGGGCAGGGAGCGGCATCTGCTTATATTTATTTACTGTATACTGATGACGGGCGTCCCGCTGGAACTCGTCTAATTCATGACTGGCGTAATTGATTATTGGGTAGACTAGCCTTGCTTGTGCATAGTAAGAACTGAGGAATCCTTATTGCATATTTTCAGGATAACTTAGAACTCACAGTTAGCAAGCCGTAGTAGTTGTATTACCGTTTAAATCGATTTGTCTGTGTACTGTACTTACTTCGTTAACTAACTGAGATGATCAGAATGTCAGGACGTGACGGGTCAACTTCTGTCCTTGTTTGGTTGGAAAGTTGGTTTGAAGTGTCGTGATATTGTGTGAACCACAGTAGCAAGCGGAGACTTATTATTATATTCTTAACTCTTACCTCTGGTTTTAGTTCTTATGTCGTGCTTCCTTGTGGTACTTGCTATTAGAGGTCTAATCTCTCTGGTTTTGCATGGCTAGATTTAGAGCCAGTTCCCGATGACTCAGCTTACTTCTACCTCCAAGATGGTCAATACTAGAGGGATGATCACAGGAGGACACGAGTGGGTTCCTTGCTTTCCTGCTCGTTTTGCTACTTACTTTACATTGTCGCTTGGCACCGACATGTTAGTCGAATTGTCTTGTACTTACTTTTACATAATTGTAACTAAGTCAGACTGCAGCTGATAACGATTGTGTATACCTTGCTATACCATCTGGCTATGTTTTGTACAGCCAGATCTCAAGAACATTTTGACTAAGCGTTTGGGATGCCTTACTGCTTTATCTTACATGTTCTCTATTATTGCTTCTTGTTTGAATGATTGAGACAATAGATGTTGAGTAACCCTAGCAAGACTTTCATATAGTATGCACCCCCTCGTCTTTTAGACAGCATTGATCGTATTATACGGTATTCATCTACCCGTAATACGTAGCTGGCTGAGTCACTCCCCCGCTCTCCGGTATTCTGGTTCTGGGGCGTGACATCCATCAACCCTAACTATCGATCGTTCTATACTCGAATCTTCTTCTCAATTTGCTTCTCTTAGCCCTGATTTAGATCATGACTGTACGACTTTGATTTTCATGATCATGATAATCTTAACCCTCAAATCGTGCTAAAAACCTTGATTTCTAATTACGACTGTGTCGGAATAGATTTTTCTATCGTATCCAAATTTTGATTCTCTAAGTCACTCGTGCTCAGGTTTCATTCCTGATCATAACTAGATTTTTGATTTTTCTCGTTCTATTCTAAATCTTGCCTAAGTAGTTAGTCATTCCAAATTTTGATCGCGTCCGAGTCTTGATTTCACTCATGACCGGATGGTTAATCCTTGATCAATGTTTGTGCTGAACATCTGATTTTCCCTAACAATGTCCAATCACGTCATTTTCATCTTGATCGTGCCTATCTTTAACCCTAAATCTGATTTCATCGACCTGGATCCTATTAATTGATATATTTTTTTGGTCTGATTCTGACTTGTTCGTAACCGAACGATTCTTGATTTTTCTAGTCGTGGCTTCGTGCTGTTTGCCTACAAAGCTGTGGCTTTAAACCCAATCATGCCAAACCTTGTCTTGGTCATGGTTAGCTTTTTATCTTGATCGAACATGTGTGACTTTCAGGTTGATTTTTATCAAGCCTAAGTCCTACAGATCACCCCGTTCTTGAGCTTCATATATATCTTCGATTCTTCTAATCATCTCTGAAATCGTGCCCCAATGACTTAACTTATTTCTGAAATTGTGCATATATATAATTTTGTTGATATCATGATTCTATCATGCCCAAAATCACTCGCCGTCTCTAGATGATTTGGAATCGTTTATTTTGATCGTGCGAAACTCGTCATTCTTTGATCGTGCCTAAGTTTTGCTCAGACTTTTAATCATGTTTTACCCCCACTACCAACCTTAAATTTTGAGGACGAAATTCTTTTAAGGTGGGTAGGATGTAAGCCTCCTGAATTTCAGGGATTTTTTTTATTTTTCTAAATGAATTATTTTTAATAATTTATTTTTATTTGAATTATTTTTTTATCATTAATGCTATTTTCCATGACTTTGATTTCTAGAGCATCAGAGATGTCAGTCTCTGGAAACATTATTCTCTAAGTTTGTAGTAGACATGATTATCTTCCTGTTGATATATCATATCTCACTTAAACTTGTTCCTTTGTGTTCTTTTTGCTTTATGTAACTTTCGGGTCAATTTAGACCAATTTATCGTCTGCCGTAATTTGTTATTTAACTTCCAATTTAATTTCAGGACCCGACATCGGTCCAATCTGATCGACCCAATATATGGCTCCGACCTGTTTTGAGTCTACTATGCACGTGCAACTTGCATGCCACCCAATTGATCTCCCTTGTGCTCTCATTTCGTCCATGATTTTAAATGACTTAAATTTGTGATTTTATTTAAATCTTGGCCCAAACTTGTCCAAACTTGACCCAACACCCAACCCAATTTGGTGTGACCCCTCTCATGTCTACTCATACACCCCACTAATGTTTCTCTCTCTTTCCTACTCTAAAATATCTCTCTTCATCTCTCTACTTATTTAAATATCTCTCTCTTTCATTCTAATAATATATATATATATATATATATATATATATATATAATATATTTATATATACAACTCTCTCTCTCTCTCTCTCATTATTACTCTCTCCCCCCATCACCTCACAGCTCTCTCTCCCCTCTCCCCCACATTCAGCCGAACCCCCCTCCTAGCCGAACTCCTCCTCCATTTCTTCTTCATTCTCCTCATCTTCAACCCATCCTCCTCCACATCATCCTCTCCTCCTCCTCACTACATTTCATCAACACCACCACCATCACCATAACCTTTTTCTCATTCTCCTCCTTCTTTCCCTTACCGTGCAGCCACTGTCGCCGCCTCGCGACTGCGCGCGACCCCGATGAGCCCCTCCAGCGAGCCACCTCGTGCAGCAGCTGCAGTAGCAGCCGCAGCCACAGCGGTGGCCAGCAACCGCAGCAGCAGCAGCAGCTGTGACAGCAGCGGTCGCACGACGACACCGGCGGCCACGCGTCGTCGCACACCCCCTGACTCGACGAACCTCCGACGAGCCTCCCCGGACGCGCGCCTTCGTCCCGACGCGAGAAACAGTCGATCCGTGCATTTCGCACGAGATCCCGTCGTGACGCGCGCAGGATCGAACTCAGAATTTTGTTTCGGGATAACAACTTTGTGCACATTTTTCGAGAAATTCGACCGTTGGATCGTCGAGTTCTTCCCTCTGTTGCAATCTCGATATATAGCTCTACCTCTCCCTCAAGTTTCAACCGTTAATTCCATCGTTTGCTATGTCAAAATCGGCCACCAAGTTGACCCTTTAAATTGTGTTATTTTTAGATAGTTTTACGGAGCCAACTTCGTGGACTCGTATCTTTGCCGTCGCAGCTCCGTTTGATGCGCCGTCGGTTCCTGTGCACAGTTGGTATAACCCTCTTCCTGTCATTTCAGTTTTGTTTTATTGTGAGCTTGTTTGGTTGGTTGAATTCGACGTCAAAGTTGGCCGTCCGAATTCGTAATTTTTAAGTTGTAAAATCCCAATTTTGAACCCGGAACTCCGGATTCAATTTCTGACACCACCAGTAGACTCGTGGCGTCGTTCTATCTGTTCTTATAAAGTTTGTTAGATTTGGAGGACGTGGGCCCCGTCACGCATTTCGGTACAAGACGGGCCCCACAGTCCGAGTCAACGGATCATTTTGAGATCGGCTCATCGGAATCCAATTCTGGATATACCGTTGAGTTCGTATCGTCATTCTGGACTTGTTGACATATAATTTGTTGAGTTTTGTGGACATTGACTCCGGTACGCATTTTCGTGCAAATCGGATTCCAATATCCGGGTCAACGGACCATTTTTGAGATCGACTCATCGGAATCCAATTCTGGATATACCGTTGAGTTCGTATCGTCATTCTAGAATCGTTGACATATAATTTGTTGAGTTTTGTGGACATTGGCTCCGGCACGCATTTTTGTGCAAACCGGAATTCTACTATCCTAGTCAACGGACTATTTTGAGATCGGGTCATCGGAATCCACTTCCGAATATACCATTGAGTTCGTATCGTCATTCTGGATTCGTAGACATATATTTTGCTAGGTTTTGAGCACTTGTATCCTGACACATTTTTCGGTGCAAAGTGGGTCCGATACCGGACATCATTTTGACCCAAAATTACCTTTTTGCCCTTGTGTCCAAACTAGACTTTTGGGTAGGCTATTCTAGCTATTTTGACCATTCTGGACATGTTGGTGATGTTTGTTTTATCATCCGACAACATCTGTAGACTTTTCCCCTAACTATCACCATTTGTTATAATCCTTCCCCTTTTTGGTTCGTAAATTGAGATCCGTCGATTCCAATGATTTCATATTACTGAAATTGACCAGTTGTCTATGTGGATGATTATAGAGACTAGCTTTGACCTAGTTTAACCTAGAGTGGACTAGGAGTTGACTAGGAGTTGACCAGGGTTGACCAGTTGACCAGAAGTCAACTGTAAGTTAATATTTGACCCAGTTTGTCTTAGTTTGACCTAGATTTTATATCATGTCTTTTAAACCCTGATTAGCTCTTGCATATTTTATCTTTAGGTCCTTGTATCGTCGGTTCAGGCATCGACCCTCACTTATTGCTCAGGACAGCAGGCGAGTACATTCTCTGATAGTTTTCATTGTCTTGATATCTGTTATATCCGATTCAGTTGTAGTATTTTACTTGATTCCCGACATGATGGTACACGGACTAGTATACGTCGGATCCTGTCATGAAATGTCATTCCTGGTTACCATGGTATATTGGTACATAGTTCGATCTTGTTTTCTTGTACTTGTATAGACGCCGATTCCTAAGGAAATTTGCTACCCTCTTAGAGAATCCCGCATCATGACGTAACATGTCCGGATCCATTATACTATTCGGGGATGGAGAGTTATTATAGGTTATGTGATTAATACCCCTATGTCACTATTCTTGTGCTTGCATCACCCTCACTGCACGTAGGATGTGGCGAGATCTTATATTTCTTGTGCTCGCTTTCCATGTTGGCCGGCTTGACCCTTCTTGAGATTTTTCTGTGATAGTTGGGCCAAATGGAATAGCCTGATCTTGACCCAAGCCGATCACATAATGCTATAATATCTCAAGGCACTATTTATGTTTACATTATGCATCAGATATTCCTGTACTGTTCTACTTTCCTGTACATTACACCCTGACATGATTTCCAGTTTTATATATCATATTTTACTTACAGTCTTGATATATCATCTTGTATTTCATTATAATTGTCTCTTATAGAATTTGTCAATTCATATGGAACTGCTATTTGTTTATGTACTCGTTCCCATCCTAACTAGATACGTTGACAATATTTTTAGGAGTTGTTATGCCCTCATTATTGGACTACATGATGTTGCTAGCTGAGGCGGATCTCGATGTTCTTTCACCGTGAGTTATCTCCCAGGAGTGCTAGGCCTGGTAGTTATTTAGTTTTGCTATTGTTTTTCCCATGTTTCATTTCTTGTCTCATATGATCCTTGTAGATTCTAGTTGTTCTAGTGATATTGTTATTATTTTTTGTCTTATCTTCCTTAGCTTTTGTGATGTGATATGAGTACCTTTATAGTTATGGATCTTTTAGATGTTGTAGTTAGTATCGGGTACTTAGCAGCGCTCTACCGTTGATACTGCGGCGTAGGCTGGACGTGGCTCACGTATTTGTACCCGTATATCTGGGTGAGGGTCGGACAGACCCCTCCCATCCGAGGACCACTCGCACTCGGCAGAAGCCCCACGACGACGAGGAGGAGGGGGAGGAGGAGGAGCAGCAGCAGTGCGGCCGTGAGCCATCCCCCAACCATTCGAATCCCTCCCTCTCTGCTCCGCCCTCCCCCTCGTCGTCGCCCTCCACCTCCTCCTCCTCAACCTCCACCTCCTCCTCCTCGACCTCAGTCGCCCTCCACCTCCGTCGCCGCCTCTGGAAACTCTCCCGTCCTCGTCGTTGCCGCCTTGCCCCCACCCTCGCCATCGCCAACGCCGTCGCTGCAGGAACTCCCTCGCCCTCGTCGTCGTCGCCTTGTCCCCGCCGCCTCTGAAAATCCTAATTCTTTGGGGGTGGGCTAGTCCCAAATAATTTTTGGACTGTCCCCACCTTCTTGGTCTGCCCCCAAGTAAGGACTAGCCCCAAGTAACTTTGGGGGATGCCTTTATAAAGGCTTTTTATATGGGCACAACCAAACCTTATCAAGGCTAGCCCGGATTGTGGCTAGCCCAATTTTTTTTCTTTTGAAAAAGGCTAGCCCAATATTTTGATTGGGGATGTCCCAAATTTCCCTCCTCCCCCAAACCCATCTGAACTGGACTGCCAGAAGAATGGGCAGTCCAAGTCACAACATGTGTAACTTTGGACTGCCCATTCTTCTGGCAGTCCAACATAAAAACTGGACTGCCAGAAGAATGGGCAGTCCAAAGTTACACATGCTGTGACTTGGACTGTCCATTCTTCTGGCAGTCCAACATTCAGTCTGGACTGCCAGAGAGTTGGGCAGTCCAAAACTAAAGTTGGGCTCTCCCCCCGCAGACCGGCTCCAAAGCCCACCCCTTCATCTTCACCCAGTGCCAGGCCATCCACGCCCGCTCCGTCTTCCCCTGCCAGGACACCCCCGCCGTCCGCATCCGCTACTCCGCCCTCCTCAACCTCCCCTCCCCTCTCTCTTCCGTCATGTCCGCCGCCAAGATCCGCTCCGCCCGCCCCCCCCGTCCCGGGGGAGGCCCCCTCTCGTCCCGGGGGAGGCCCCCCTCGCCGCCCCCGACGACCTCTGGTGCGCCGACGGCCGCCTCGTCGAGGAGTTCTCCATGGAGCAGCCCTACAAAGTGGGATAGCCATGATAACTTTTTTCAATGACAAATTTGTAGTTAAACCAAAAAAAAGGAATGGCCTTGATAACAATTGGATGTGTCCCCTCGCCGCCCCCGACGACCTCTGGTGCGCCGACTGCCGCCTCGTCGAGGAGTTCTCCATGGAGCAGCCCTACAAAGTGGGATAGCCATGATAACTTTTTTCAATGGCAAATTTGTAGTTAAACCAAAAAAAAAAAGGACTGGCCTTGATAACAATTGGATGTGTCCCCTCGCCGCCCCCGACGACCTCTGGTGCGCCGACGGCCGTCTCGTCGAGGAGTTCTCCATGGAGCAGCCCTACAAAGTGGGATAGCCATGATAACTTTTTTCAATGGCAAATTTGTAGTTAAAAAAAAAAAAAAAAGGACTGGCCTTGATAACAATTGGATGTGTTCATATAAAAAGCCTTTATAAATTGCCTAAAAGTATGCTTCCCGGATCCTCTCACCACCTCGCCTGCCCACCCACTACAGATAGCCAATACCACGCGCACATGCGTTAGACACTGGGAGGTGACCACACCCCACCCCAAATTCATGTAAAAATGGCGTGCTCTCGGAAACTAAACTCGAAACCCTTCTGAAGAAGCGTCTCTTCACTCCTCCCATTCTCCAATCGAAAGGTACCAATTTTCCCTCGATTTCTCGAACGCTCTATGCCCATATGTTAATGTTGACTCTCTCTCTCTCTCTCTTTCGTTTTTCTGCAATATTTTGTCCATTTTTTCCCATTTTTTGTCATAGAACTCGGTAGATGGGATGTAGGTATCTAATTGTGCGAAATTTGGAGATTTAGGTTCAAATTATGTTGTTTTGATTGGGATTTTTTAGTGATTCCTTTTGGTTAGGATGGGAAAGGAGGTGTTTTGATGGTGGGTTTGGTGATTTTGGCGAAACTGGGATGGAATTTTACATATTTGAGTCGTGCTTTGTGAGAATTTGGAGTTTTTTTTTTCCCAATTTCTCAATCGATCAATTGTGTTGTCCCATTTTCTGTAATTTTGGTGATTTTTTCCCGATTGTTGGGTTCAGGAATTGGTAGATCGAACCGATTAATTTGATTGCGGAAGTTGTGGGTTTCAGGTTCAATCTATGTCGTCAATTTGGGAATTTTGTGGCGATTCTTATTGGTTAGGGTGGGAAAGGAGGTGTTTTACTTTTTAGATTTGGTGGTTTTTGCAAAGATGGGATTAGGGTTTTCATCTTTGAGTTGCCTCACATGAAATTTTGGAGGACTTAGAATGCTGGTTTTCCTTGGATCGGGGTTTTGATGTGGCACATTGATTAGGGCTTGGATGGGTAGGATTCTTATTGGTTTGCTTAGGGTTTAAAAGGAGGCGTTTTGATGACATGTTTGGTAAATCTGTGATTAGGGTTTTCGTAGGTGAGTCGTTTAACATGAAATTAGAGGATTTGGGATATGTTTTTTTGTCGGATTGGGGCATTGATGGCAGCACAATATTAGTCTTTGAAACTTTTGTCATCTTGGAGGAAATGTGATATATTTGGTTTTGTAGATGATGTGGTTAGTGTAAAAACCTATGATCTTTGCCCTGGAAAGATTTAAGGGTTCAATTTTGCTGTTGAATATGATTCTTAGGGTCTGCTTGGACTGAGGTAAAAAACAGAGTTAAGTGGGGTTATGTGAAGGGAAGTTAAGTGAGAGGGAGTAGAGTCAATACATATAACCTTGCATGGATTGGAGGGAGAGTTAAGTGGGGTGCGTTTAATAACTCTTGTTTGGATTGGAGATTTTGAGTGATGAGAGGATTAATAAAAATATAATAGTTACCACCCCTATTACATGTCATAAAATTAAATGATTGGAATTTTAATTAGAATTTGTCAAAATATCTTCACAAATGAGGAAACTATGGAGCAACATGTTGAAAGTAAGAAAAAATGGGAAAAAAAGTCATGACATTTTATAGGACAAATAAGGGATATTTATGACTTCTTAAATAAAACCTCTCAATCCCTCTCGTTAACCCTCCGATTTGGGGGTTGAAAAATAGACAAAAGAGGGTTAAATAAACCCCCACTTAGCCTTTTATAACCCCCCCTCCTCCTAAACCCCCACCCTCAAACCAAACATACTAAGCATGGTTTTTATTTTTCCTCACTTAACTTCTCCTCACTTAACTCTCTTAACCCTCAATCCAAGCAGTAGCAGACCCTTAATATTTTGCAAATGCGGAAATAAATGAATGTATATGGAGATTGATAAGATTTTTGCAGTGTTCTAAAAATCGGCCTAGGCGTCAGCTTAGGTACTAGGCGTCCGTCCACCGCACCGAAAACCCCCTAGGCGGTGGGCTAGGCGGCTAGGCGGGCCTAGGCGGCGTGTTTTTTGAATTTTTTGAATTTTTTTGATTTTGTTTATTCTTAGTTGTATTTTGGATATTTGTTTGGGTTTTAAGATAGTATTTGGATTTTAGAACATTGAAATTTCAAATTTCAAAATTTCAAAAATTTCAAAAAAAAAAAAAATCTTGGCGGCCGCCTAGGCGGCGCCTAGGCGCCGCCTAGGCGGGCTAGGCGCTAGGTGGACCTGCGCCGCACCGAGTCCGCCTAGCGATTTTTAGAACACTGGATTTTTGCCCCATTTCCTTGTTATATAAATTTATAATTCTCAAGGGAATGTATAAATTTATAATTCTCAAGGGAATGCCACAAGTCATGTGTCCACTTAGGAGTAAACACAAAATTGGCTTTATCCAAAATATAGATATAGATGAAAGGGCACAAATTGTGGCAATGGTTGAAAACAGTGAAGTGTTATACTTGCTGTCAGCAGAAAATAAATAATCTTTAATATGTTGTCGATGAGTCTAATTTCAATGTTGTAATTGGAAGTAGCTGGAGTGTTTCTTTCGATAGTTGAACTTGACCTTAGTTCTAAATCATGATTCATAAGTAATATACATTTGGAAAATAAGATGTTTGCCTTTGAAACCAAGGATTGATTAAGGAAAGAAGAGTTGAAATTACACTGTACGATTGGTTAGGTCATTCAGATTTAAATTATGATTCGTAAGTGGCTAAACTTGGAAAGTAAGTTTCTTGACTTTGGAAGCCACTGAACTTACTCAACAAGGTTTGCAATATCACTATGGAAATTGGTTTTGTACCCTTTTTATGAGTATCAATATTGGCACTTTCAGAAGGATCATAGTTTAGGAGTTCTTTGTTTCCAGAAGCAAAAAAATAATAAAAAAGCTAAAGAACTAGAAAAATATTTGATGCACTTGGGCATTATGTATGGCAGGATGTTGGATGTCGTATCGGAATCATGTCGGTTTGGGTTTTGAGATGTCAAATGTCAGAGACATTTTAAAATGTTGTATCAATTAATATATAGTACATTACGTATTATATATACAAAATGTTCTATCTAACTCTAATTTATAAATATACTACAATTTCAAAAAGCCCCAACGCTAACTAACCACAAACATAACACGATAACGATTTAATTCCAAAAAAAAAAATAGTAACATTGAAATCTTGTATGAATTAATTTGTCTAATTATGATAAGTATAAACATAACATGACTAACCTGTGTATTCCCTTACACTCCTAGCCTTGTTTCTAATTAGACTAATTAGAAAATAAAATTTGAAATTCCTCGACATGTTACTCTACAAACAACTCTACATTGTGATCAAGGGGTTGGGATCCGCTAACTTTAAAGTTAACAAGAACTGAAATCCAAAACCCAATTTTTAAATACAACGACAATATTGGGTTATTTTGCTGGTCGATATATCAGTATTAATTCGATATATAAGCCTATATTCTTCCAAACAATATAATCGGTATGTGGTGCCGATACATGTCAAGGAAAATGAGACATTGGCCGATATGTCGTAAAATGTCGGTGACATCTATGACATGTTTTTTTTGTTTCTCATTAATCTTGAATGAACTAATATTCAAAATTAACTCTACTACGTTGATAAATTTCACCCACAGTAGTAGAGTTAATGCACTTGCTTCTAGACAAATACTTGCTCCTAGGCAACAATACACTATCAATAGATAGTTTGGATGGAGCAATATTAAGATGTATGATGCTGTGAATTATAAATATTAAATATACAACTTCAACAAAATGGTGTGTTTACAGTGTGCTTTTGCCGATAAGGGATCCTACCGTGTGTTGTAGCCTGTAATATGTTACATAATCAATGTGTTGACGTTTCTTATACTTCTATCTTTAACTTCTATTTTTTTTCTTTGCTGAATTTGATCGGGAAAGAGAGCCCAATGTCGGTATCGGCAGTTATCGGCGGATTGGGACATTACAAAATCGATAAAGCCGATACATATTGGTATTGGTTGATAGTGTAAACCATGTATACTAAATCAGAGTCGGCAGCCTGTGATTGATAAAGTGGAGAAGGGGCTAGCTAATTGGAAGTAGAATTTCTTGTTAATCATGTTTTTTTTTCATTGTTCGTATTTTATGCTTTCCTTTTATATGCCTGATTGGATATCTAACGGAATTGATATAATTACAAGATCCTTCTTTTGGGGGAAAACTTGGAGGGGAAATATTCGACTAAGTGTAGAATTTGGCTCAAGAGGGGAATGTTTGATGACTAGAATCTAGATGGACTTGTTACTAATGGGTTAAACAAGCTATTCAATAGTTAGGTTTGGACTGATCTATGGCCGAAGATTGTACTTTGAGGCCAGCTTTTTCTTCTCTATCTAGTATTGCTAGGGACAAATTACATTGCTATTCATTGTCCAAAGACGGTGATTGTGATGCAAGACAAGACTAAGAGAGGAATCTATATGGTTGAACTTGTAAAGAAGGGTATACTTTTTTGTTAGTATTACAGAATACATGACCCTTAACAAAGCTGAATGGAAGAAAATGACTTGAACAACCAACCTAAAAAATGTGGTATGAAGGCTTTCTTGTTGTTGTTCCAACTCTTTCCAGATCAAATCCTTCACCTCGAGAGTTGCTATTGGTCATCCTTTGGATATAAACTGCTCTTGCCGAAGTCTAATTTTTTTCCTTCCAATTTTCTTTTAAATTTTCTACAATAATAGAACATGATGCTATTCCTATTGAGGTTTGAAAATGTTTAGGAAAGAAATGATTGATGTGGCTTATTGATTTATTCAACAAAATTCTAAGGACTAAGAAGATGCCAGATGAATGGAGAAATAATATTATAACACTTATATATAAAAATAAGGAAGTTATACAAAGTTGTAATGTCATTAGGAGGAATTAAGCTTATGAGTCATACGGTCAACGGTAAAACTACAAGATAGTGATTAAGCAACAATTAAGAAAAGAAATATTTGATAATTTGATTTTGTGGCGGAGAGATCTACTATGGAAGCCATTTACTTAGTAAGAAGATTAATTAAAAGATTTTGGAGGAAAAAAAGAGATTTAGATACGATTTTATTGATTTAGAGAAAACTTATGATCGAGATAATTTGGTGGATCTTGAAAAAGATTTTTTTTCTTCTTCTAGTAGTTACACTGAGATTATTAAGGATATATATAATATACTTACTACAATTGTGCGAACTATTGGAGTAGATAGTTAACCGTTCCCTATTACATTGGCTTAAATCAAGAATCTTAATTGAGCTGCTAGGGCTAGAGGTAGGTCCAAATGAATATGACTTGCAGTGTTAAAAGAAAGATACGGATTTTGTTAGCATTACATTGGAGATGGCCCTTAACACAGGCGAGTGGAAGAAGAGGATGGGATTGGTTGTTGTTGCAATAAATTATTGTTTAAGATGTCCTTATAAATTTCATTGTATTTTAAAGAGTTTTTAAAATAAAATTAAAAAACCTGCGCTCCACTTCAGTGAGGCGTGCGCCATGCCATGTGCATTGTGCCTCGAGTGCTGGGTGTACCTTGCACCTTGTGCCATGAGAACATTGGGCACCTCATTTTCTTCTGGATCATGTTGACAAAATTAAATCAATAAATATAATTTTATTTTTATTTTGAAAAAAAGGGATTGTCAGTTATGAGAGTCAGCTACATAAATATTTTTCTTCCATTCTCTATTAGGGCCATCTCTTTCATATTTGTAAATGTTGTGTCCTTGTTGTTGTGGTTGGTCTACAGGGAGCACTTATAGTCAGATTCTTGAAATGTGATAACAATTTATATTTAAGTTCTGTACTCATCTGTAGTCCTCAAGTTATATCTCAATAAATAGTTTATGATTTAGCTGAATGCTGTAGATCTCTTGGTAAATGTTTTGGAAAGAATTACCTGGTAGGTGTCAGGTAATTTGACTTCTGGCTTTCTTTCAAACTTACTGATGACATATACTGTAAATTAAATGAAACTAGTGGTTTTCTGTTTCTTGACTTGTATTTTTTAGCTCTTGGCTTATAGAGTATGCTGTGGCATATATCCTTAAATGTGATAAATTAATTTGTGCCTTTATTCATTTTCGTTTGGTTTTTCTCATAGGAGGGATATGGAATCACCAGACAGAAGTACGGAAGGAGTCAAGGAAGATGATGGGACTCCTATTGTAGAAAAACAAGACCTAGACTCATTTGAGGACAAGGATGAGCAGAGGGATTTTAGTTCTACACATGGAAGTGATGTACTAAATGAGGGAATGCAAGTTTACTTGAATGAGGAATACCCTCTGTCGCTTAAGCAGCACTCTGGTGCTGATAATGATGCACCACAATCTCTGACCACAAGATCTAATCTAATGGAGTTGTCATCTCCTGCAAAGAATTGTGAAGATTCTTCCTTGCCATTTGGTTCTGATCTGAACCACAATGGTGGGAGGAGAATTTCTGATTATAGTTCTGAGGGACTGGAGGAGATACCTGCCAGGGACTATCAGAGCAATAATTTGAAAGAAGAGATGGAAGGTGCTGACCATGTTTCTCTTCCTGGTGAATTTCAAACTGAATATTCTTATTCATTACCTCATGATACTCTTATGGCAGGCGACAATAACAAGTTTTATGAGGCAATAGATGGTCAGCCTTCTAACCACTATAATGGAGGATCTCCTACTTTAGACGAGACAGCTAATGGAGGTCTTGATAGCACCTCAGCAAATTTTCATAGTGAAAAGGCTGAAATTGATGTAGAAATGGATGGTACGAACTCGAATTCTCACAATGAAATGAAGGATAATGATTACCCTTCAGTGGTGGCTTCAGAAAATGGAGGGATGGTATGGGAAAATTCTAGTCTGCACTCTCCTCAGAGAGATCAAAATGCTTCACCATCACCTGAGAGACAATTTTCTATTTCTGCAGAACGGTCTCCCCACTCCCAACCATCTTCCCCGATTCATCCATCTTCAAGGCAAAAGGAACTCCCATCTCCTACGTACCGTGACAAGAAACTGGAACCTTCTCCAAGTCCATCTAGAAAGAAACGTTCTCCTTCTCCTGAAAAGCATGATGTGATTCAGAAGAGAGCTTCCTCACGTGATCGTTCTTCTCCTCCAAGACAGAAATCTCCGTCAGGGAAGACTTCACATCGAGACTCATGCCACAGGGATAATTCTCCAAGGAGACGTGTATCTGCGTCACCTAGAAGGAGAGATTCTCCCCGAAGGAGGGGTAGGACAACATCGCGATCACCTGTGCGGAGGAGGGATTCTCCTGGAAACAGAAGAGATGTGTGTCGTAGATCTCGATCAAGGTCTCCCTTTGCAAGAGACCGTTCTCGAAGATCCCCAAGGTGATTTTTTAATATATATTTATATGATTTGCTGAGTTTATTTTCTTCTCTCATTGTTTTGGACTTAGGATTCCACGCTTTCTGGAAATTAGGTATTTTTGTTTTAGTAACGACTATCATATTGGGGTGACTATTCGTAGAACTTCTTGCTCATTTGGGAAAGCAAACATTGGAATTTTCTTCTTCTTGTTACTGCCGGTGAATTGGGACTTTATCATTTCAATGTTTCATCTTATTGTGGTTCAAAAGGGTAGCCTATTGATTGTTATTTGCGGATCTAGATTGTGAACTGGAAAATGGGTTGTGAGTTGTAAGGGGGGATATCCGTCGTTTCCTATGTTTTCTACATTTCTTCTGGGTGGCCTTTTTGGGATCTTCTTTTGTTATATAATTTCCTTCTCTCATGTCTTTTGTGTACTAGGAGAAGGCATTCTCCAAGGCGTAGGTCTCCCCCACCAAGTTATTCTCGTCGCCGTTCTCCAAGGAGGCCTTGGTCACCACCTGCTAACCGCAACAATGGATTGGGCAAGCCTGGAAATAATTTATTTGTTGCAGGGTTTAGCTATGCTACTACTGAGAGAGATCTTGAAAAAAAGTTCTCGCGTTTTGGCCGTGTGACAGATGTTCGCATAGTTCGGGATAGAAGGTGAATCCGTCTCTTATAAAATTTAGTTGCTTATAATAAGAGTTTCAAGTAATAATGAATTAGCTTCTAAGTATTCTTATTATTATATGCTTGGGACATGTCAAGACTTTATTTTGGTTAGACTGGCCCATGTGCTACTAGTTCTTTCATATTATCCTGAGCCTTCAATATATTGAGTTCATTGTCCATCTTAACCTATTCTGTATTTGAGAACTAACAAGTAGTTATCTAATTCTTATTTACTTGCTTACAGTTCTCAAATTTCATGGCAATATTTGCAAGAACTGATTGCGAGGAATTACTGCTATGTAGCTTTTTTTCCAAACTGCAGATTTAGTGGTGTTGGGGATAATATGAGCATCAGAAATATGATTGAAAAATTAGTAGTGGATTATGATTGATAATTTGTTTTAATAGTATGACTAATCTGAGTTCTGTTAATTTGCATTATCTGGAAACAAACTATGTTGTATGTATATCTCCGATATGACTAACATAACTCACCAATATGACTAACCTAACTGACACTTTGATTTACATTGAATAGATTTGAGATGATATAAATGAGAATCACTTCATTCATCTTTATTAGTTTTAGCCTTTAGGTTTTAGCGAACAATTCAAACAATTGGTGATTATTTGATGAAAGCGTCTGTACTTGACTACTATCTGATTATATTGAGGTGATTTAAGTTTGTAAATTCCATTTGTGCATAGTTGTTAAAATGCATTTTATTGGATCTGGATTATCTCTGGGCTTCTTGAATGTTTAGGGTGTAAAAAGTTAACAACAAGATGTCCATTACCTTAAAATGATATGGTCATGACAAGTACCTATTGGTTCTAACATGATTTTTGGCCTAAATATATACTAACATATATGTATTTTAATTCATGATTATATATATATATATATATATATATATATATATATATATATAGGCTTCCATAAGTAATTAAACTCTTATGCATTCAACCATTTGCAAATCGTATAAGCAAATATTAACCATTCCACAATTACAAATCCGATTGTGTCTAGATGTCAAACCGTGTCCTAGTCCTCGTGTCCGTACAATACAACTACACATATGAGTATCAATATTTCAATTCATAAATTCAAATTAAAATCCCTAATTATTTATATAGATACAAAATTCTAGATCTAAAAACTTGAAATGAAATTTGGAAGAGGAAGTGAGGGCTTGCCTTGGGGATGTAGGGATTTGAAATTTGGGGAATAGAGTTTCTTCTTCTCCAACTTCTTCTTCTTTACTCCTTCAATTTTTCTTTTTAGAAGAAAAAATGGGGTTAGGGTTTAGGTTTTGATAATAGTGGTGAAGATGGAGATGAAGATGATGATGATGGTGACGGAGGTTGCGGTCGGAGGGAGGAGGTGCCGACGGTGGAGGGGGTCTGGTCGGCCGACTGGCCGACGGCGGCTGTAATGCCCCGCTCCGCACGGTGCATTATGCTGAGTCATTGACTCGAAGAGTTGCGTTGACCCGATTACGTATCGATGCGAATCGATACAAAGTGTTAAATTGTCCCGAGCAATGCATCGAACTAAGTCGATGCGAAGAGTTGCCTTGTCCCAAAGAATGCATCGAGTGAATCGATGCGAAGCGCCGCGTTGCCCCGAAGGATGAGTGCGTTGAATCGGCTCGAAGATTCTAAGAAATCGAATCGACCAAGGCGCAAGTCCGAATCGATGCAAGTATTGATTTTTAGTTGCTTTCGTATGCAGGTTATACGTTGACGCGAAAATATTAGAGGTCGATCTTTTGCCATATTTAGTAAGGGGTCCGCGAAATCAAATCGTCGCCTTGCGACGGGCTGAGACTTGGGCACGGTAAGCCAAATCGGACGTATAATTCAATGAAGCACGAAGTGCTCGAATGGCTAAGTCAGGAGAGTGGCCGTGCAACAAAGTTATGAAATCGATTCGCATCGGCTCGACGAAACGACAAAGGCGTATCGACTCAAGGTGGGGGGACATTGACTCTCTTTCCTACTCCGTCATGCTTAAGTAAAATACATATCATTGTATGCTGAGTTAACCTATCAACGTCACGGACGTGGCTCGATAGAGAGATAAACATAGTGCGTGTCGAACACTAGATAGAACAATTGAAATGAATCGTACGGCAGACGTACGAGTCGCTATGGAACATTGAATATCGCAAAGGCGAGCGCCTCGGTGCGCAAGCCATAAGAACATGGGATAACTGTATCGACGAGTGCCCCAGTGCATAAGTCATTCCGTGCCCTGCGCACGAGTTAGCATGCTAGAACATTGAAAGACTATATCGGTGCGAGTGCCTCAGTGCACGAGCGATAGAACATTGAATACCTTATCGAGGCGTGCCTCAGTTGCACGAATCGGAAGGATGGAACATAAACATAACGCATTGAATACTAAGGCGTAGAATATGGGAAACACGGCTTCGAGGCGTGCATTGAATGCACGATGCAAGGAAAGACGACGAATGTGCGCAGTTGCACGATATTTACAAAAGATGGCGTCGTTGCGACGAGGAGAACAGTTGTGGCATGGATGTGACATAACTGTCGATGCGGCATGGTGCCCTCGAAATGTTCGTGGCCTTCGGGCGTTCGTTGAGGACATTGGGGCGTTGTGCCAATTGAAATAGAGATAAGCGAACTTGCTTAGTTGTATGAAAGATAAGATTCGTTGCATGGTCAAATGGACTTAAAGATATAAAAGCCCGTGCATGGGTATTCCCTCGAACGTGGCGCACCAGGGCGCTGGGACCGTTCGGCCTAGGAGGGATTGCGTTTACGGTATTGTTGGTGCACTTCATTTAGATGGGTAGCGACCTTCTGGTGAATGTGATAAGCCACTTGCTGCGATTATTTCGGTGGCCTCTGATGTTTGGTTAGCAACCGCACAGAGTTAACATCGTCTTATGTTTCGATTCGATAAATATAAGTCCATTCTGGCCCGGAAAGCTAGTGACCTTCATATAGTTAAGGGTGATGGGTTGGAAGTGCAAGGTATACATATATCCTGCATGGACGGATCCTGGGTCGAAAGTGCAAGGTACACTCATATCGTGCACATATAGATCCCGCATAGCGAGCACTTATAACATGACAGGAAAATCTGATAGGCGTATTTGCCTTGCGTCGGTGCAAGGGCGAGTGCGTCGATATTGGTAAGTCGCACCACGAAACGAACACGAGATTGCTTGCCTGTTTACTTATGCGAATTGAATAACATGCTTGCCATGATAACATGCCTTACAGTCTTCGAATATGCCATGAACTCATCCTAAGGAGAACATAGAAAGAGAACTAAATTGTATGTTTGCATGAATCAATACAATACTAAATGTCGGTTTGTTAAGTGGGTTTTTGATCAGTACAGCGAGGACGAAAGTACTAATCCCCCACTAGTTTTGCTAGCAGGTTCAGGGATTGGTCTGCTCGCGGCGGAGCTTCTCTTGAACGCGTTGAGGCTTGGAATGCCGAAGCGTATTGAAGCGTACGATCGCATTGACGCTCGGACTTGCAACATGATTGATGCGGCCGAGATATAAAAGGCATGATGTATGGAACAGTGAAATCCTTTGTGGGCAAGAGAGAACCTGAGTGTTGTAGCCAATCTGGCAAATTTCGTTGGGCTATCGAAAGCCTTTGTAATCGCTTTTCGAATATCAATAAAGAGAATTGTTTCGTATACTCTGTATTCCTTTCGTTGTTAATGTTCAACTCAAAGATAACCATTTGAGAACTTGTTATCTTGCCTTGCACGAGCGCAACTCCAGGCTCGTGCGGCATCACGCCTCCTGCGAGGACGATGATTCGGGTGATTCCTGGTCGGGGCGTGACAAATTGGTATCAGAGCTCTAGGCTCAATTTCCTCTGGACGCTTGCTTCATTACAATTCCAAAAAGTTGCCCACCACCAATCGAAATCACTCTTGACTCTACTCGATGCCGCACTGGATGTTCCATACAATAAGTCTAATACAAATCATGTAATTTTGTCGCGTGTTGTTTTGGAAATTACATGGTGTTGCTGGAAAAGTCGGAAAAGATTTGTTGCTGCAAGTGCAACAAGTTGCGAGATGTGAATTCAAGGATTTGTTGCTACAGATGCAACACGTCGTGAATTGTAATTTGAGATGTTCGTTGTTTGCAACGATCGATATGAGAAAAGTTCGTTTCATCAATACAATGAAAGTCGTGGAATGTTGCTGCAGCAATTGCCGCGCGTTGATTGTAAATGATGCGTTGAAAAAAAAAATGAAAGTTGATATGGAATGTGTCGAACGGATTCACATATTGATTTTGAATGTGCGTTGCGATGAAAAGTGATAAGTGAATATCGAATGTGTTGAACGGATTTGGGCATTGACTTTAAATGTCGGGAGTAAATCGTTGCACGAGGTGCGGTAAATATCAGAAATAAATCGTTGCACGATGTGCAATGCGTATTGAAAGTAAATTGTTGCACGTGGTGCAACGCATATCAAAGTGAAATCGTTGCACGAAGTGCGACGGATATTGAGAATGAATTGTTGCACAAGATGCAACGGAAGAAAACAAAAGTTATAAATCGAGAAACGAAATCGGTTCGATTACGCACCGAGCTTGTGTTGGCAAATGAAAACATTGGCCGAGTTGTTTCGGATTTGATTTAATCAGAGTTATGGTTGTGATCAAGCACGATCACTGCGGAAATCGTGAGTCAGAAGAGATCGTTGGTTCGTAAAGAGTACGTTGCGACGGAAGTAGCTTGATTTCTGGGTGCTATATGGCATACCACCGATGCAATGAATGGCTCGATTCCGAGTGGTATATGCAATACCACTTGTGCGATGAATTGCATCAACGTATTGTGAGAATTGCGGAAGGTTTGTCCGCAACGGACGGGATATCACCGAGTCTCGAATGAGAATTTGTATGACGACATGTTGATGCAAGTGTTCTTCGATGATAGGTTAGAACGGTAAGGCGGGACTTGTATCATGGAATGATACGTCGATTGAAAATTTATGTGTCGGTCGAATGACGGGAACTAGCGAAACGATTATGCCTTGAGACAACAATCGGATCGACGGGATAGGAAACTCGAAACGTTGAAATCGAACCGCACGACTTGCGAGCTCGATGAAAATGTTGGGCGATACAAATTATAATCGAATCGCACGACTTGCGATTTCGATAGAAATGTTAGCCGATGCAAAGTGAAATCGAATCGCACGACTTACGATCTCGATAGAAATATTGGGCGAGACGAAATGTAATCGGATCGCACGATGTGCGACTTCGGTAAGAAAGTTGGTTGACGCGAGTAATCGTGCTTAAGAAATAGTTGGTTACGTTACGGCGAAACTCATTTGAGTACGACTGAAAAACACGCGAAACTTAGAGGGCGAGATCGTATGACTTGAGGATTCGATATTGGATAATCGGTAACTCAGTTACGCGATCAAAGTATAGTGAAATGCGGCAAATCAGAGAACGAGTTGATGCGTATGGAAAAGTTCGTTGCGAAATTGGATGTATGCGATGCGAGTTAAGTTGACGTTTGAAACGGATTCAAGTTGACCCTTACGTTATCGAAATGGATACGTCGTATCGAGATCGATACGTAAGGAAACGTAAACGATGTGAGAATACAAAATAGAGTGTCTCGCGTTATGAAATTTTGTAAGTAACGATACGTGAATGAAACGAACTGGTTGATCATGAACTTTGTGATTGAACAAAGACGAGACTATAAGTCATCGACGATTGTTCGATGCGTATAGCATCTCGTGTGTCGACCGCGAAATAAGATAGACTCGAACTCGATACGAGTAGATGTTTCGTAAATTGCGGAAACATCGACGATAGTGCATGACTCTACTCAGAGGATAGTTGCGCATCAGTTGCGCCGATAGAAATGGTTATGTACAGATTGGGTAGTTGCATAGAAAATCGTCGGAACGTGATTTGGCTCCGAAATAAGATATAGCATGGTTCGTAGTAAACTGTCCTTCGGTGATGATCCACAATTATCGAGCGTAGCTTCGGGACAGCTGACCCTAGAAGACTTGACCGTCAAATCAAATTGAATGTTGCAGACCGTAAGATGACCCATGCGATGTCACATATGAAATTGCATCGAGAAAGAAATGTATCGATGCATGTTGACGATAAGTCTAGGCGATCGAGAATTGTTGGAACAACTTTCGATTGAGAATGATATAGATAGATTTTGGGTATTCGTCGGATGAATGCTTGAATGGTTATGTTGGTCGACGATCGAACTTGAAATTCACCAACGAACTTGGTGATGCGATTAGGTGATTACGAGAAACGTGCTATGCACGAGAGGGAACGATAAGAGAATGACTTACGAGTTATGTCGTTAGATTTGATTCACCTTGCAATTGAGCTTGCGTGAATCAAAATTTGGTTCGATGTTGCGAGACGGATAAGTTGGGAATTTGGCTAGTGAATTCCTACTCATTAGGAATCGAATGTAAGACGCGTCGTAAGGACCTTCGTGTAAAAGGCGATCGTTGTCTTGAGCACGGTCGCCTCGATGTAAACTGTCATGTCGAATAGATTGTGGCCTTTGTGTAATGTCAATTTAAAGTTGCGTCGGAAGGATTTGAGCACGGTGTCTAGGTAAGTCACCTAGCGGATGTAGTCCTGAATGTTGATGCTTTTGCAAGTCAACAAAAGAGAATCATGTCGAGATAAGATACGAAGTGAAACATCTGAAATCGTTGGATAGTGACGCCGAACGTAAGGCGTTGCGGAGACTCGTTGTGATCGGATGCGCGACGGCTTGACGCGACGCGTAGAATTGATAGTCCCGATGAAACATACAAAGTGAGAAATGCGATTTTTGAATCGCATCGTGTGCCTTGACTTTTGTTGGAGGATCGCGTATGTATCAATATGCATATGCAATAGAATTGCGAGAACTTATGCTAGAGCCCAAGTCCGATCGAGAGTACGAGATGGCAAGTAATTGAGAATAAGAAGTTACATGTTTGCGTTGTTCCGATATCCTACAACTGAGCTTGGTTGAAATGCATATATTGGTGGGACGTCTAAAATATGTGTATGATTCCAAACTAAGTTGTATGATCCAAACGATAGTGAGACGAGATCGTGGAACGATCTAGTGAAACCCTTGAAAATTTAGTATTGGTTTCGGTTCGAGGACGAATCTTGTTTTGAATGGTATATTATGTAATGCCCCGTTCCGCACGGTGCATTATGCTGAGTCGTTGACTCGAAGAGTTGTGTTGACCCGATTACGTATCGATGCGAATCGATACAAAGTGTTAAATTGTCCCGAGCAATGCATCGAACTAAGTCGATGCGAAGAGTTGCCTTGTCCCAAAGAATGCATCGAGTGAATCGATGCGAAGCGCCGCGTTGCCCCGAAGGATGAGTGTGTTGAATCGGCTCGAAGATTCTAAGAAATCGAATCAACCAAGGCGCAAGTCCGAATCGATGCAAGTATTAATTTTTAGTTGCTTTCGTGTGCAGGTTATACGTTGACGCGAAAATATTAGAGGTCGATCTTTTGCCATATTTAGTAAGGGGTCCGCGAAATCAAATCGTTGCCTTGCGACGGGCTGAGACTTGGGCACGGTAAGCCAAATCGGACGTATAATTCAATGAAGCACGAAGTGCTCGAATGGCTGAGTCAGGAGAGTGGCCGTGCAACAAAGTTATGAAATCGAGCCGTATCGGCTCGACGAAACGACAAAGGCGTATCGACTCAAGGTGGGGGGACATTGACTATCTTTCCTACTCCGTCATGCTTAAGTAAAATACATATCATTGTATGCTGAGTTAACCTATCAACGCCACGGGCGTGGCTCGATAGAGAGATAAACATAGTGCGTGTCGAACACTAGATAGGACAATTGAAATGAATCGTACGACAGACATACGAGTCGCTATGGAACATTGAATATCGCAAAGGCGAGCGCTTCGGTGCGCAAGCCATAAGAACATGGGCATAACTGTATCGACGAGTGCCCCAGTGCATAAGTCATTCCGTGCCCCGCGCACGAGTTAGCATGCTAAAACATGGAAAGACTATATTGGTGCGAGTGCCTCAGTGCACGAGCGATAGAACATTGAATACCTTATCGAGACGTGCCTCAGTTGCACGAGTCGGAAGGATGGAACATAAACATAACGCATTGAATACTAAGGCGTAGAATATGGAAAACACGACTTCGAGGCGTGCATTGAACGCACGATGCAAGGAAAGACGGCGAATGTGCGCAGTTGCATGATATTTACAAAAGATGGCGTCGTTGCGACGAGGAGAACAGTTGTGGCATGGATGTGACATAACTGTCGATGCGGCATGGTGCCCTCGAAATGTTCGTGGCCTTCGGGCGTTCGTTGAGGACATTGGGGCGTTGTGCCAATTGAAATAGAGATAAGCGAACTTGCTTGGTTGTATGAAAGATAAGATTCGTTGCATGGTCAAATGGACTTAAAGACATAAAAGCCCGTGCATGGGTATTCCCTCGAACGTGGCGCACCAGGGCGCTGGGACCGTTCGGCCTAGGAGGGATTGCGTTTACGGTATTGTTGGTGCACTTCATTTAGATGGGTAACGACCTTCTGGTGAATGTGATAAGCCACTTGCTGCGATTATTTCGGTGGCCTCTGATGTTTGGTTAGCAACCGCACAGAGTTAACATCGTCTTATGTTTCGATTCGATAAATATAAGTCCATTCTAGCCCGGAAAGCTAGTGACCTTCATATAGTTAAGGGCGATGGGTTGGAAGTGCAAGGTATACATATATCCTGCATGGACGGATCCTGGGTCGAAAGTGCAAGGTACACTCATATCGTGCACATATAGATCCGCATAGCGAGCACTTATAACATGACAGGGAAATCTGATAGGCATATTTGCCTTGTGTCGGTGCAAGGGCGAGTGCGTCGATATTGGTAAGTCGCGCCACGAAACGAACACGAGATTGCTTGCCTGTTTACTTATGCGAATTGAATAACATGCTTGCCATGATAACATGCCTTACAGTCTTCGAATATGCCATGAACTCATCCTAAGGAGAACATAGAAAGAGAACTAAATTGTATGTTTGCATGAATCAATACAATACTAAATGGCGGTTTGTTAAGTGGGTTTTTGATCAGTACAGCGAGGACGAAAGTACTAATCCCCCACTAGTTTGCTAGCAGGTTCAGGGATTCGTCTGCTCGCGGCGGAGCTTCGCTTGAACGCGTTGAGGCTTAGAATGCCGAAGCGTATTGAAGCGTACGATCGCATTGACGCTCGGACTTGCAACAGGATTGATGCGGCCGAGATATAGAAGGCATGATGTATGGAACGGTGAAATCCTTTGTGGGCAAGAGAGAACCTGAGTGTTGTAGCCAATCTGGCAAATTCCGTTGGGCTATCGAAAGCCTTTGTAATCGCTTTTCGAATATCAATGAAGAGAATTGTTTCGTATACTCTGTATTCCTTTCGTTGTTAATGTTCAACTCAAAGATAACCATTTGAGAACTTGTCATCTTTCCTTGCACGAGCGCAACTCCAGGCTCGTGCAGCATCACGCCCCCTGCGAGGACGATGATTCGGGTGATTCCTGGTCGGGGCGTGACAAATTGGTATCAGAGCTCTAGGCTCAATTTCCTCTGGACGCTTGCTTCATTACAATTCCAAAAAGTTGCCCACCACCAATCAAAATCACTCTTGACTCTACTCGATGCCGCACTGGATGTTCCATACAATAAGTCTAATACAAATCATGTAATTTTGCCGCGTGTTGTTTTGGAAATTACATGGTGTTGCCGGAAAAGTCGGAAAAGATTTGTTGCTGCAAGTGCAACAAGTTGCGAGATGTGAATTCAAGGATTTGTTGCTACAGATGCAACACGTCGTGAATTGTAATTTGAGATGTTCGTTGTTTGCAACGATCGATATGAGAAAAGTTCGTTTCATTAATACAATGAAAGTCGTGGAATGTTGCTGCAGCAATTGCCACGCGTTGATTGTAAATGATGCATTGAAAAGAAAATGAAAGTTGATATGGAATGTGTCGAACGGATTCACATATTGATTTTGAATGTGCGTTGCGATGAAAAGTGATAAGTGAATATCGAATGTGTTGAACGGATTTGGACATTGACTTTAAATGTCGGGAGTAAATCGTTGCACGAGGTGCGGTAAATATCAGAAATAAATCGTTGCACGATGTGCAATGCGTATTGAAAGTAAATTGTTGCACGTGGTGCAACGCATATCAAAGTAAAATCGTTGCAAGAGGTGCGACGGATATTGAGAATGAATTGTTGCAAAAGATGCAACGGAAGAAAACAAAAGTTATAAATCGAGAAACGAAATCGGTTTGGTTGCGTACCGAGCTTGTGTTGGCAAATGAAAACATTGGCCGAGTTGTTTCGGATTTGATTTAATCAGAGTTACGGTTGTGATCAAGCACGATCACTGCGGAAATCGTGAGTCAGAAGAGATCGTTGGTTCGTAAAGAGTACGTTGCGACGGAAGTAACTTGATTTCTGGGTGGTATATGGCATACCACCGATGCAATGAATGGCTCGATTCCGAGTGGTATATGCAATACCACTTGTGCGATGAATTGCATCAACGTATTGTGAGAATTGCGGAAGGTTTGTCCGCAACGGACGGGATAGCACCGAGTCTCGAATGAGAATTTGTATGACGGCATGTTGGTGCAAGTGTTCTTCGATGATCGGTTAGAACGATAAGGCGGGGCTTGTATCATGGAATGATACGTCGATTGAAAATTTATGTGTCGGTCGAATGACGGGAACTAGCGAAAACGATTATGCCTTGAGGCAACAATCGGATCGACGGGATAGGAAACTCGAAACGTTGAAATCGAACCGAACGACTTGCGAGCTCGATGAAAATGTTGGGCGATACAAATTAAAATCGAATCGCACAACTTGCGATTTCGATAGAAATGTTAACCGATGCAAAGTGAAATCGAATCGCACGACTTACGATCTCGATAGAAATATTGGGCGAGACGAAATGTAATCGGATCGCACGATGTGCGACTTCGGTAAGAAAGTTGGTTGTCGCGAGTAATCGTGCCTAAGAAATAGTTGGTTACGTTACGGCGAAACTCATTTGAGTACGACTGAAAAACACGCAAAACTTAGAGGGCGAGATCGTATGACTTGAGGATTCGATATTGGATAATCGGTAACTCAGTTACGCGATCAAAGTATAGTGAAATGCGGCAAATCAGAGAACGAGTTGATGCGTATTGAAAAGTTCGTTGCGAACTTGGATGTATGCGATGTGAGTTAAGTTGACGTTTGAAACGGATTCGGTTGACCCTTACGTTATCGAAATGGATACGGCGTATCGAGATCGATACGTAAGGAAACGTAAACGATGTGAGAATACAAAATAGAGTGTGCCTCGCGCTATGAAATTTTGTAAGTAATACGAGAATGAAACGAACTGGTTGATCGTGAACTTTGTGATTGAACAAAGACGAGACTATAAGTCATCGACGATTGCTCGATGCGTATAGCATCTCGTGTGTCGACCGCGAAATAAGATAGAGTCGAACTCGATACGAGTAGATGTTTCGTAAATTGCGGAATCATCGACGATATTGCATGACTCTACTCGGAGGATAGTTGCGCCTCAGTTGCGCCGATAGAAATGGTTATGTACAGATTGGGTAGTCGCATAGAAAATCGTCGGAACGTGATTTGGCTCGAAATAAGGTATAGCATGGTTCGTAGTAAACTGTCATTCGGTGATGATCCACAATTATCGAGCGTAGCTTCGGGGCAGTTGACCCTAGAAGACTTGACCGTTAAATCAAATTAAATGTTGCAGACCGTAAGATGACCCATGCGATGTCACATATGAAATTGCATCGAGAAATGTATCGATGCATGTTGACGATAAGTCTAGGCGATTGAGAATTATTGGAACAACTTTCGATTGAGAATGATATAGATAGATTTTGGGTATTCGTCGGATGAATGCTTGAATGGTTATGTTGGTCGACGATCGAACTTGAAATTCACCAACGAACTTGGTGATGCGAGTAGGCGATTGCGAGAAACGTGCTATGCACGAGAGGGAACGATAAGAGAATGACTTACGAGTTATGTCGTTAGATTTGATTCACCTTGCAATTGAGCTTGCGTGAATTGAAATTTGGTTCGATGTTGCGAGACAGATAAGTTGAAAATTTGGCTAGTGAATTCCTACTCATTAGGAATCGAATGTAAGACGCGTCGTAAGGACCTTCGTGTAAAAGACGATCGTTGTCTTGAGCACGGTCGCCTCGATGTAAACTGTCATGTCGGATAGATTGTGGCCTTTGTGCAATGTCAATTTAAAGTTGCGTCGGAAGGATTTGAGCACGGTGTCTAGGTAAGTCACCTAGCGGACGTAGTCCTGAATGTTGATGCTTTTGCAAGTCAACAAAAGAGAATCATGTCGAGATAAGATACGAAGTGAACCATCAGAAATCGTTGGATAGTGACGCCGAACGTAAGGCGTTACGGAGACTCGTTGTGATCTGATGCGCGACGGCTTGACGCGACGCGTAGAATTGATAGTCCCGATGAAACATACAAAGTGAGAAATGCGATTTTTGAATCACATCGTGTGCCTTGACTTTTGTTGGAGGATCGCGTATGTATCAATATGCATATGCAATAGAATTGCGAGAACTTATGCTAGAGCCTAAGTCCGATCGAGAGTACGAGATAGCAAGTAATTGAGAATAAGAAGTTACATGTTTGTGTTGTTCCGATATCCTACAACTGAGCTTGGTTGAAATGCATATATTGGTGGGACGCCTAAAATATGTGTATGATTCCAAACTAAGTTGTATGATCCAAACGATAGTGAGATGAGATCGTGGAACGATCTAGTGAAACCCTTGAAAATTTAGTATTGGTTTCGGTTCGAGGACGAACCTTGTTTTGAGTGGTATATTATGTAATGTCCCGCTCCGCACGGTGTATTATGCTGAGTCGTTGACTCGAAGAGTTGCGTTGACCCGATTACGTATCGATGCGAATCGATACAAAGTGTTAAATTGTCCCGAGCAATGCATCGAACTAAGTCGATGCGAAGAGTTGCCTTGTCCCAAAGAATGCATCGAGTGAATCGATGCGAAGCGCCGCGTTGCCCCGAAGGATGAGTGCGTTGAATCGGCTCGAAGATTCTAAGAAATCGAATCGACCAAGGCGCAAGTCCGAATCGATGCAAGTATTGATTTTTAGTTGCTTTCGTGTGCAGGTTATACGTTGACGCGAAAATATTAGAGGTCGATCTTTTGCCATATTTAGTAAGGGGTCCGCGAAATCAAATCGTCGCCTTGCGACGGGCTGAGACTTGGGCACGGTAAGCCAAATCGGACGTATAATTCAATGAAGCACAAAGTGCTCGAATGGCTAAGTCAGGAGAGTGGCCGTGCAACAAAGTTATGAAATTGAGCCGCATCGGCTCGGCGAAACGACAAAGGCGTATCGACTCAAGGTGGGGGGACATTGACTCTCTTTCCTACTCCGTCATGCTCAAGTAAAATACATATCATCATTGTATGCTGAGTTAACCTATCAACGTCACGGGCGTGGCTCGATAGAGAGATAAACATAGTGCGTGTCGAACACTAGATAGAACAATTGAAATGAATCGTACGGCAGACGTACGAGTCGCTATGGAACATTGAATATCGTAAAGGCGAGTGCCTCGGTGCGCAAGCCATAAGAACATGGGATAACTGTATCGACGAGTGCCCCAGTGCATAAGTCATTCCGTACCCCGCGCACGAGTTAGCATGCTAGAACATTGAAAGACTATATCGGTGCAAGTGCCTCAGTGCACGAGCGATAGAACATTGAATACCTTATCGGGGCGTGCCTCAGTTGCACGAGTCGGAAGGATGGAACATAAACATAACGCATTGAATACTAAGGCGTAGAATATACGGCTTCGAGGCGTGCATTGAATGCACGATGCAAGGAAAGACGGCGAATGTGCGCAGTTGCACGATATTTACAAAAGATGGCGTCGTTGCGACGAGGAGAACAGTTGTGGCATGGATGTGGCATAACTGTCGATGCGGCATGGTGCCCTCGAAATGTTCGTGGCCTTTGTGCGTTCGTTGAGGACACTGGGACGTTGTGCCAATTGAAATAGAGATAAGCGAACTTGCTTGGTTGTATGAAAGATAAGATTCGTTGCATGGTCAAATGGACTTAAAGATATAAAAGTCCGTGCATGGGTATTCCCTCGAACGTGGCGCACCAGGGTGCTGGGACCGTTCGGCCTAGGAGGGATTGCGTTTACGGTATTGTTGGTGCATTTCATTTAGATGGGTAGCGATCTTCTGGTGAATGTGATAAGCCACTTGCTGCGATTATTTCGGTGGCCTCTGATGTTTGGTTAGCAACCGCACAGAGTTAACATCGTCTTATGTCTCGATTCGATAAATATAAGTCCATTCTAGTCCGGAAAGCTAGTGACCTTCATATAGTTAAGGGCGATGGGTTGGAAGTGCAAGGTATACATATATCCTGCATGGACGGATCCTGGGTCGAAAGTGCAAGGTACACTCATATCATGCACATATAGATCCGCATAGCGAGCACTTATAACATGTCAGGGAAATCTGATAGGCGTATTTGCCTTGCATCGGTGCAAGGGCGAGTGCGTCGATATTGGTAAGTCACGCCACGAAACGAACACGAGATTGCTTGCCTGTTTACTTATGCGACTTGAATAACATGCTTGCCATGATAACATGCCTTACAGTCTTCGAAAATGCCATGAACTCATCCTAAGGAGAACATAGAAAGAGAACTAAATTGTATGTTTGCATGAATTAATACAATACTAAATGTCGGTTTGTTAAGTGGGTTTTTGATCAGTACAGCGAGGACAAAAGTACTAATCCCCCACTAGTTTGCTAGCAGGTTCAGGGATTGGTCTGCTCGCGGCGGAGCTTCGCTTGAACGCGTTGAGGCTTGGAATACCGAAGCGTATTGAAGCGTACGATCGCATTGACGCTCGGACTTGCAACAGGATTGATGCGGCCGAGATATAGAAGGCATGATGTATGGAACGGTGAAATCCTTTGTGGGCAAGAGAGAACCTGAGTGTTGTAGCCAATCTGGCAAATTCCGCTGGGTTATCGAAAGCCTTTGTAATCGCTTTTCGAATATCAATAAAGAGAATTGTTTCGTATACTCTGTATTCCTTTCGTTGTTAATGTTCAACTCAAAGATAACCATTTGAGAACTTGTCATCTTGCCTTGCATGAGCGCAACTCCAGGCTCGTGCGACATCACGCCCCCTGCGAGGACGATGATTCGGGTGATTTCGGGTCGGGGCGTGACAGCGGCAGCCGTCGGAGGCGGCGCCGATGGACGCGAACGCGGGTACGGGTGCGGCATGAGGAAGGAGGAGTGGTGTTGGCGTTGGCGTTTAGATGGAAGGAAAGGAGGATGACGAAGAAGGAAAGGAGGATGACGAAGATGAGAAAAATGAAGATGATGGTTCGAGGTGATGGCTGGAGAGATAAGGGGTTAAAATAGGTTGATATAGAAATAATGGAGGGAGATGTTGGAAATTGGTAAAGAAGGAGAAGGTGACATGTATGTGTGAGAATTTTGGAGAAGGAAGGAGAAGGGGACAACATAGTTGCTGTTGTGCTGACTCATAAGGAAGGGTGAGGGAGAGAGGGAGGTCGGTTGGAAGGGGCCTGCTCTCTCTCTATTATATCTTTTTTCCCAAACATACTAATTAAACTCATACATGATGACACATAGATGTATGAGGTGACTAAACAATTTAAAAGTACAAAATTTTCCTAGGGTCCTATTTGTAAATAAAAAGTAAATAGTTGAATACAATTAATAACCATTATTAACAATTTTTTTTAAAATTAGTATGGAGAATAATTGTAATTGGATAATTATTGAAAATTATATATATATATATATATATATATATATATATATATATAATCACCATACTAATTAAACTCATACATGATGACACATAGATGTATGAGGTGACTAAACAATTTAAAAGTACAAAATTTTCCTAGGGTCCTATTTGTAAATAAAAAGTAAATAGTTGAATACAATTAATAACCATTATTAACAATTTTTTTTAAAATTAGTATGGAGAATAATTGTAATTGGATAATTATTGAAAATTAAATAAATATGTGTGTGTGTATATATATATATATATATATATATATAATCACCATACCGTACTTTAGAATACGACTATTACACCCTACTCACCTTACAAAAATTGTCCTCGAAATTTAAAATTTTAAAGATAAGATTTTCAAAACAATTATAGAGAAAAACAAGATATTCTACCCACCTTACAGAGATGGAGCAGTAATCTATTAAATATCAAATGAAATATTATGAAACATGTTTATCAAAAGCCTCACAGAAATAAAGACAATTTGAAGATACTGGATATCTTCAAGATTCTTGAAATTTTATGTAATCAAATAAAATGTTCAGAAGCTATTCGATTTCAACCCATAACCATGTATGATCTTTGAATTCAAAATCATATTCCTTATTCTTAGAATTTATAATTTATGAGCTAATAATTTACTTTGAGAATGAGAAACATAGACTACCAAATAAGGAAAAACTTTAGGCTATTTCTAGATTGGTTTTGGAATATTAAAAATCGATCGTATTGGTTGAAATAGTGATTTCGACCAACAAGTATCTAAGAAATATGTTTATAGGCATTTAACAATATTGGCGAGGTTCAATTGGCAATTACAAGAAAGGAATTTTGGTCCAATAGGCTATATGTCCATAGTTAAGTTTGGAACCGTAACGGTCCGAAAGTTAGTTAAATTAGAATATAGGAACCAGATCCGAAATAAATTCATCTTATACATTTTAAAATTTAATATTTAAAATTTAGTTATGTAAATGATATGATTTTGTATATTAATCTAGGAACTGTACCCCAGAGTGCCAGAAATAGAGGACGACCTACACTCCCAATATTAGAGTATTTGTTTTGATTACAAGGATTATCGTGATTAGCTAAGAAAATCTTGCTGTGTTATGGATTTTGATTTCTATTTGAAATTGTGCATTACTAACAAATAATTGTTAGCTCTTATTTTGGTATAACTGATTTGGGGGCAATAGTTAAATTGCTAATGTGTGTGTGTGTGTATATATTTTTTTTTTTTTGTGTGTGTGTGTGTATATATATATATATATATATATATATATATAGGCTTGGTAAGAAAAATTCTCTTGCTAGTTATTATTGATTTTGTTTATATATATATATATATATATATATATATATATATATATATATATATATACTTTTTTTTTGAGGGTGTCCACTTCTTAATGGTGCTTGGAGACATGCCTCCAAGGGGGCTCGAACCCGTGCCACTACGCCGGGGTGCTCCACCGTTCCCAACGGGCTACGGCCACTGGGACTGTATATATATATATATATATATATATATATATATATATATATATATATATCTCTTATACAAAACACAAAGGTTTTTGAATCCTAGGGCTGACTGTGCCAAGATAAAGAGTGGTTGGGATTTAATCTTGGTGAATCAACGGTTGTGGGGTTTTATGGGGAAGAGCATTATTGGGAGTGGGGTTTTATGGGGAAGAACATTATTGGGAGTGGGGTTTTATGGGGAATCCAAAGATGGAGATTTAATATTTTGATGGTTGGGATTTAATATTTTGATGGGGGCCTCATAATGGTTGTGGATGAACATTATTGAGAGTGGGGTTTTATGGGGAATCCAAAGAAAATTCACATCCAGCAGTGGTTGGGATTTAATATTTTGATGGGGGCCTCAAAATTATTATTGTTCGTTTAAAATTGGGGGTCCAAGATTTTGAGGAGGAATACCTTAAATGAACCATGCCCTGTGGGCACGGGTTATGACTAGTATATATATATACACCATTAAGAAGTGGACACCCTCAAAAAAAAAAGTATATATATATATATATATATATATATATATATATATATATATATATATATACACTATCGTGTGATTACCGGTGTTGAGTTGTTCCACCGAAGGGGTCGGCGTACCCAGGAAATTCTACGGAGGGTTGCTCCAGGTCTTTTATAAACTGTGAAAATTTTCGGAGTCCCGAGTACAAAGGAGACTGTACCAAAATTTTCAAGAATTCCCAGAGATACCATTTTGAAATATGAAATTGGTTATATATACTAAACCCAATTTCTAGAAATTTTGAGTTAGTTTTCATAGAGACGGACTTGTGATTAATTTAAATTATAGTGGTCGTTTTCCTTTAGAACTTATATTGCGTAGGCCACTGACACAGGTCACGCAAGCGAAACAAAATTCAAAGTTTCAAGTATTTCTGCTCTGTGTCAACTGGAAAGAATTATTACCTGAATTTTTATTCTCGTGTTATCTCGATATTCGAGAATAAGATGATATACTTGAATTCGATTCATGCTTGAACCATAGGATTTGTGATAAGATACGTACCTGAATCCTGGAATCTGAAACAAAGTATCTACTTGAATCCTCATGTTCTTGCATATTGAGAATTGAAATGAGATACAGAGCAGAGCTAATACAAGATAATAGAATAAGAATTACTTGTAGCACTAGGTTAGTACATTGGGCGGGGGAGAACAATTGGATCATATCCGAAATTTCTGCAACATAATAGCAACAAAAGCTGATCAGTATTAAGCTCTTTCGTAAGGCCTTGCGAATTGAGTGTGTGAGGCTTAGCTCACTTAAGCCCATGAGAGGCAGGGCGATATTTTAACAACCGTGTCACTAAGTTTCAGATTATCTGTTTTAAGCCCATGGGAGGTAGGGCCGGATTATAACACCGTGCCACCAAGTCTCAGTTAATTGAACATGAATTTGAACATACCTATTTCGATTGAAAACATCGAATAGGTGAATCAAGGATTTAATTATTTAAGCCCATGAGAGGCAGAGCCGGATTCTAAGCACCGTGCCACCAAGTTACAGCCTGATATCTGGTCATGGGATTATTGCCAAGAAAATATGATGAATGTGATCCAAATGTGTTATCTAAACTGCATCATCATATATGAAACTTGACTGTGATTGTGGTAATGAATTTGGGTTGTTGTGATTGGGATTGTAGTCATTATTTATGAATTATTAAGATCTAGCCGTAGGAAGAACACTGAGGAATTCACTATTCCTTTTGCGTCATTGCCGTATCTATCTTAAAGTTCTCCTAATTACTTCAGTAACTATGTTACATGGATGCAGATTCGACACACGTTTTAGATACGAGGGCACTGATTGACACCTGTTTTGGTGTGCCCTAGTGTTCTTTGGAGTGTCGATACGTGTGTCTGCCACAACCCAAACATGGCATGAATTTCGGAGTGCCCATTCTTCTTAGCTTCATTTTAACTCTTATTTTGTCCGGGCAACTTCTATTTCCTTGTCTGAAGTTATTTTGAGAACATGTCTTTGGGCAATTTCTGTGATATATTTTTGAAAGCCTCTGAGAATTAATTTTGTTTATTGATCGATTATTGGACCTCATATGTGTTCTACTTGGTGCCTCATTATATACTTATCCAGCTATACGAAGGGCATATTATGCAAGAACATTGCCATTGGGCATTGTGGTCCTAACCATGAGCCTAACTCGCCATGCAAGAGAGAGAAGAAGCTACCTCGTAAACTATTGCCGATGACTAAGGTTTATTTGTTGGCAAATATGTTTGGAAGTTCAGTTGGGGCTCCAAGTACTCGTCATAATTTGTACGTCCTAATTGTAACCAGCCGGTGCCTGGGAGATCACGAGAAAAAAAAATGCCAAGTACTACCTGAATGAGTTGGTTTGAAGATGTCATAAAGGTCAGTCAAATTGGTTTACTATGTGCCAGTGTCATGTTCAGAATCTAACCAAAGTTTAGCTGACATTAGTTGCTCTACTATCAGGTCACCTAATTGCATGATCTACTGGAGAGTAAATAGATGTAACCACTCACTGTTTTAAAGTTGTCCATACTTGGCACTACAGTATTGGGTCTACTATTAACCGAAGCAGGGTCTTCTGTTACTTTTGAATATGATCCTACTTCATTTTTTTTTGGGTTATTTACACTAACTACCCCTATGTTTTTGATTTATAACACGGGGTACCCCTGATTTAAACTATTTACACTAACTACCCCTCCCTTTAGAAAACGTAGGGGTAGTTAGTGTTATAATTTTTTTATTTTTCCTTAAAGTAGGGGTACCCCGTGTAATAAACCAAAAACATAGGGGTAGTTAGTGTAAATAGTTTAAAAGTAGGGGTACCCCGTGTTATAAATCAAAAACATAGGGGTAGTTAGTGTAAATAACCCTTTTTTTTTAGTAGTTAGGGTATAATTCTATTTTTAGTTCTACTCTAGGTATACCTATGGGGGCTGCTTTAACATACTTGATGAGCGGACACTGTTGTTTCAGAGTTTCAATGGTGTCTTCTTTGATGATGAACACTACTTAGTACTTATATCCTTCATGCGACATTTTTGGTTCTATCTTTTGCTGTTTCAATGTCTCATTTGGTGCCTACTTCAGAGCTATTCAATTGTAACCCTTTAGACTCTCTCCCTCTCTCTCTTACTTCATGTTATTATATCTTTGATTTTACTGTATATAGCCTCTCCAAAAGAAAAATGTCATCGTGCAGTATGTATTCAGTTTTCTAATTTATTTGCTATGCTTTAGAAGCCGTTTAGCCACTTTGAGAAGGTTGTTTCCATTGGATTCTACATTTGCAGTGCTAGGGTATGCTAAGAACTGCTTACAGTAATTTCACTATTCATGGTATCAGTTATTAATCATGTATATGCTCATATCCTTTGTCTGCAACCTCACTCGTTCTAGGGAGTCTTTACCGTCTTGTTGACTTCATCAGGTTACAAAGATTACTTTTAGGGAGTTAGGGACTCTGGGTCTTCACCATATTCCTGCAAACTAAAGACCTTAACATTGTTATTTAAATACACTAAATTAATATTCATTTTAGTGTTGAACCTGAAGAAGTTACATAATACCTATGGTTCCACTCTTGTCGTTTGCTGTTCTGTAGGTCTACACTTATCATCCCTACGAACCACACCTTTCAGTACAATCCATAAACGACAGATTTAAAGGTGAAGGGGTTCAAAACTGACTTCCCTACTCTTTATCCCTTTTTGCCTATAGGTTTGTAACACAACATATATGTAAACTAAGGGAAACATATAGTACACAATCCTGCTCCCAGTCAAGGAATAAGCTATTAATAGATCATTGGGCTGGCCTTTTTCATATAATGGAGAGTAGTAGACATGTGTCACAGTGCTTTCTTGGAATTCTCTTGATCCTTGTTTCTTTTCATCTGTAGCTTTCCCGGGTAACTATGAGTTTGACTAGATGTGTATATATTTTGCAATATAACTTGCTATTTCCTTAAGAACATTCTTTTTCTATCTTAAGGCTTTCCCAGTCCTGAATCCTGATGTTGATTTGAGCAGTGTTACGCTGTGTTCGGGATTTCTTATTGGAAGCTGCTTATGCTTTTTTAACTTGGAAAATGGTCCAAGGCTGTTTGGTAACACCAGCTTATCAAAAGCCTTTTGAGAAGTCGTGTCTTTGTTTGGGGGGGGGGGGGGCAGCTTTTGACAGTAGCCTCCCACTTGCTGTTGAAAGCTGCTTGTGCTTGTGCCTTTTTGAAAAGCAGCAGCAATCCCAAAGGAAGCCTTAGTGACTTACCGTAAGGTCAAACCTTGTCGTCTTTTGGAATGATGATAAGGCTTGGTGCTCATGTCGCGGAGGATGTAGTTTTGAGTGAAAGAAACATCTATTTCATAAATTGGGGGTGATGTTGTGTAACTTATGTGTATCTTGACCATTTTCATATTATGCATAAGCCGGAACCTTGTGTCATTGTCACAGTCACCCTTCTTTTGTAAGGTTTGGTACAATTGATTGTAAGGTCTTCCCTTGTACCTTCCAAAGGCGAGTATGCAAACCAGCTCCTTTACTTCCATTAGTTCAATTCAGGATTTATTCTTAACTTCATACTTTTGAAATAGTTGAGTAACTAAGAAGAGTATTACTTGAAGTAATCTTAATCAGGCCCAAGTTACTGCATTTTGTAGTCTTAGGTTGACCAGACGCCTATGTTTCTTCTCTTACTCATTTACTTAACCCTTACTTAACCCTTTGGATTTCATAATCTTGCCGAGTGTCCTTATGTCTTGAAACTTGCCATGGGTAATCTCTCCCTTTTGTGTTTGTATATCTACCTCTTAAAAGTGACTTCTCATATATGTCGAGATACATTTCACATGCTTATCATTTAACTTGTTTAATATGTGAACTTGTAAATACATGACTTGGTGTTGGCTTTAATGGTAAAGGTTGCAGTGGGTTTTGTGCTGCTTTGACATTCTACTTCACACTCACCCAATTTCAATTTGACACAAACCTTCCATCTCTATTCCTGACTCGAACGACTTACCCTTCCTAGTAGGGGTGAATTCGGAGCTGGATTATCCATTTCAGATCCGGATCCAAATTTGATCGCAACCAGATATATTATTTCAGGATCCGGTAGGAACTGAATCCGAAACCACATCCAGAGCATCTGGATCCGAATACAGATGCAGATTCCATTTCATTTTCTGGATCCAAATTTGCATAACCAGATACCTATGTAAGTATAATCATATTAATGTCCACAATACTATTCTATATTTATAATAGTAGACAACGCTCTATTCGTGATATTATATTGAAAATACATGTCAATATTATATGGTAGTAATACCCATAACTGGACCGTTTCAGCTCTGAATGCACTGCTGCTTTCTAGGCTAGCTTGATTTTGATACGAAAATCAAGACTGGAGTGTGCAAAGTTAACTTGTCAGCTGTCTTAATGGTACAATGAAAGACCATAAGAAAGAAAGAGAAGACACTTCCCACTCGGTAGAATATCTACATCGTGTTACATCGGTCTATCACACTTATCTTCCATTTACATGAAATATAACTCCTCCCATATTTGTCATTTGCTGTAGAATCAAATGTTTTATCCTGTTTCCATTTTGCTCATGAAGTGATTAATTGTCACTAGAACCTATTTTCTATTTGCGCTTGTTTGTGATGTTTGGTTGATCATTGAGAAAGAAAGAGAAGGCACTCCCACTCGGTAGAATGTCTACATCGGTCCATCACACTTATCTCCCATTTACATGTAAAATAACTCCTCCCATACTTTTCATTTGCTGTAGAATCAAATGTTTTATCCTGTTTCCATTTTGCTCATGCAGTGATTATTGTGACTAGAACCTAGTTATTTCTATTTGCTTGGTTGCGATGTTTGGTTCATCATTGAGATGGTCTTTCCTTCTCAAAATATTGGCAATTCTATCTTTTTGATTTGTACACTCGTTCAACCACTGTATGTTTTCTGTAAACATAAAACGTGTAAGGCACTAGTCTAGTGGTAGTGCGGGAGGCCACCCGAGCATAGGTCTCGGGTTCGAATCCTCCCCCGGGCGGCTGGGTGGCTTTGGGCCACGGCTCGGCTTGGAGAAAGGACACCTCAAAAAAAAGTATATCACTATATGGTACTCGTATTTCGTATACAGCCTTTTTTTCCTTTCATTTTTTTTTGGGATATGCTGCTTCAAGTTAGACCTTATATGTTCTCTTTTTTGGGAAAAAAAAAACATATGCCTGCTTGGAATGAAATTTTTTCCCTTCTGGTAGTTCATTGAATTATCTTCCATCATATATCCCAGATATTCCACTGCCAACACGAGGCTCATATGCACCAAGGTTGTTATTACTGCTGTTACTGGTACTAATTAGAAAAAAGGACTAGGATAGGTGGACGCGTGTTTTCTTTTTATCAATATTCGAGCTATACTTATATTATTGATCTTTCATTAGACAACTGTTTTGTACTGTAAATATTTTCATTGGTAGCTTGCCTATTGATTATATGATCTGCAGCTCCGTTGGATTTGTTGCTTGTTATTTTGTCCTCTTGTCCGTCCAATGCATGGATCCAAGTGAGACTTATTGGTAAACACTGTTTCAAATCTTCCATAACCATGGAAATTTATCAATATCTTTGAGTTAGGTTCTGTTATGTCTGCCCTTAGAATTTCAGATTATGTTAGCAGTTACTACTGATGTAGTGCATGGCTTTCTTATCCATAATGCAACTCATTATATTGGATATCTCTAATCGTTTGGAGGTTAATGCAACTAGTTCTCTTGTTAGTTAACGTCTGCAGGTATTGACTTGTTGGTAGTTAGGTTTGGATCTCTAATCATTTGCAGGTTCATGCAGCTAGATATATTGTTGTTTAACTTTTGCATGTGTTCATATTAATATGTTGGAAGTCAATGTTAGCCAGTAGGTTTTGCAAGCCCGTGTCTATCCATTGTCCCTTTGACCTTTGTGGAAGTGCTCCTGCTATACTCATCAATACCCCCACTATTTGGAGTCGACATTATGAAAATGATTTCTTTTCCGTCAACCATTCCTTCCTTCAGTCAACATATGTTGTCACATCAAGCTTTATCTAATCTGTCTAGATCTGCTTTATGATTCTTCATGATCATTCATCAAGAGTGACACATGCCATCACATTTCTTTTCTATATTCCTTATTTATAACTATCAGCTAGGTTCTGTCAAGCCTTTAATTTTGGATTATGCCTTTTGGGCTCGCCATGCCAGTCATCTTCTGCACACTTAAAAATATGTTATTCCATCCTTAAAATGGCTGGTGGGTTTCTTGAATTGTGAGCTTTAGCCAGTCGTCAAACGACCACTTTACTCACCTCCACACTTGAAGGCACATAGCGGTCTCGCGAGCCTCTATGTAAAGAAAGAAAAAGACTCCTGCTGACAGACGGATTGATTTTTATTAGTGTCTGACCCTCTTAGCTAGCCCTTCATCACATGACTAGATCTCTCTTTCCTGGGGCTTTCTTGGTTTCTACCTTGCAGGCCAATACCATCTTACTTCTTGATCACTTTGCCTTGTATTGGCGCATAGCCAACCTTCTCTAGTATGGCTCATCCTTCACGTTGTCCTCCCCTCGTCAATCTTCTAACTTAACATTTCTCATTTCCAATAGTATTGTTAGTTCCCAAGCCACGAGGGTCCTGCTTGTGCAGGGTCTGGGGAGGCTAAATATGTTTGCAACCTTACCCATACCAAGGTAATCAGGTAGTCAAAGGCACAAGACACACTCGTGATGCAAAAGGTCCATATCGTCCGAGGCGCAAGGCGCACTTAAGGCGCGTGTCCGAGCGAAACTAGGCACAAAAATAAAAATAAAAATACATAAGTAAATAAATTAGTAATGTAAAAAATATAACCAAATAACATATTAAAATCAACAATAATATGTTAAAACGTAAACAAGTGAACTAGCATAATAGCAATAACAGTCAACATAACTAGCAAGAATTTGTGTTCTCTAACAAGAAATAACAAAATTAAAAGGAAAAAAAAAGTAAAATAAGAATATAACCAATAGGATAATCATTCATCTTCATCAAACTCTATTAAATCATCACCATCATCACCACCAATACTCCCATCACCATCATTTTCTGTGAGGTGATCCATAGAGCCAAAATAAGGAGCAAATACCGAAGGGACGCCTTCACTTGTCGGCGCCTGGCTGCGAGGCATGTCTGGAGAAATGTGCCCCGCCTAATGAGGTGCGAGATGCAGTTGGTGCGCCTTGTTGCTAGGTGTGCCTTAGGCATGCCTTTGACTACACTGCTCCATACATATGGAAGCCTAACCCAATACATATGGAGATGCTGTTTCTCCGACTTGAACCTGCATCTTCAAGCAATAAGCCTTACCGTGGCACCAATCGTGCCTCCCACTAATATTCTTATTTCCATAAAATAAATGTTATCTTCTTGAAGATTTAGTTTCTCTATGTTATGAACCACTTGAGCTCATTACACCATCGTATAGAAATTTTCAATGAAGTCAAAAGCATAAGTTTTTTTCTGGAAGTTGCGCGACAACATCTCTTTATGATGTTATGTCCCTTGGTCTTTTTCGACATCCTGGCGTTGAAGCCTGAAATTTCTGGACTCTCTCTGATGAGTTCTGGATCAGTAGGAACAAATTGAATTTTGAACAGACTCTGCTTCCATCTAGTGCAAAGTGCAACTTGTTCCTGAACCCACTCAACAATCAGGCTTGCATTCCCACCAGTTCTGCATGCCTTGTTTGAGTCGAGCATTTTGCTGCCACATGCTCTGTAAGTCTGAACCATTTATAACGTTCTGCAGATTGTAAGATGGATCTACAGCTTTTTATTTCCAGTGAAGTATTATAACTGGAGAGAGGGTCTGTTAACAATTTATTATGTACATAGTGCTAATTGATAATCCTTTGACAAGATTTGAAAGTATTTGTTCTACTACTCTCTAAATTCAAGATATGTATGAAGGGCTATGCCTGACAGGGCCCTAAAGTATATGATTATTGGAAGGGGACCAGTACTAATTGCTTTGTGATCCAAAAGGAAATGTAGGTTCAGCTTCTGAATTCTTGTAATTATTTTCTCCTTGTACATGAAAATGGAGTGGTTTATTCTTAAATAAATGTTTTATGTTCAAAGCTTCTTTCTTAGAGTCCCCCCTATGTTCTTTCTTTATTGTACAGGTCTGGGGAGTCTCGTGGTTTTGGATTTTTATCCTTGGATAAGGATGAAAATGCTGATGCAGCGATACGTGCAATTGACCAGACTGAGTGGAATGGTAGGATCCTTCTGGTGGAGAAATCGAAGACATCAACCCGCTGAAGGTTTTATCATAATTGGATGAGTTGGAGGCTGTTACAAGTTCCCAGCTTCCCTTTGAAGTAGCTGACCAGATGAAGAGTAGGTCACAAATATATGGCAAGTACTGCATAAAACTAGCCTCGTGTGATGTCGTAGTAAACATTGTGCACTGTTTTAATCCAAGTATATTGATATATAATAATCTCGGAGCCTTTAGCTTTGGATGTCTACATAATGTAAAATACTTTATAGTATGCACATGAATGCTCTTTCAGGGTTCATAAGCACGTTGAATTGAAAGTTTCCTGATCCATTGATTTGTTTGTTAGAACTTTTACAGTTCATGAGTACATGTGTGCATGACTGAAAGGAACATACCAATCCCTGACCATTTCAGAGTTGTCAGCATTGTGGTGTACTTTGTGGAATCATAAACTTAATGCAATAAATTATATAAGCCACTCTCGTTGCATGCTTGCATGTTTGTATTTGCTTCTTCCTGCAGACTTTGAGCTTACTGGATTTGGGTTTTGGAGAAATTATTCGGTGTGTTGGGCGCAGTGCACCTTTTCCATGCCAGCCGTTGGATTATCATGGGGATGTGTGTGTGCACACATTCCTAGGCAATCCAACGGTTGGGGAGGGGTCGGGTGCACTACGCCAACTCCATACAATAATTTCTCTTGGTTTTGTTTGCCTTTCATTTTTGTGGCTGGGCTCTCTCCATGCCCATCTGCAATTGGAGCAAATGGCAACATGTTCTCAAATCTCTTCGCATAAATGTGTATTCTGAGCTTGATCTTTATTTGTCCCATTTTCCAAATTTTTAAGTCCAGGTTCTGTGTCTTAAGAGTATTTCCAACCCTATTGTGAGTTTAGAAAAAAATGGTTGCCACATAGGAATGACAAGCTTTCATTTCAAATTTTTTTTCTCCAATGCAAATGTAGAATATATCATGAAGTTGACATGGCAATGACATGTCAAGGACAATGTGAAGTTGGTTGTCTAGATCTAGACAATGTATTTCATAATGTCTGTCTCCACATCATCAATTATGACCGGATGGATAATAACTATTATTCTATGATAATTGGAAAAAAATGTATGGGAGTTTGGTAGGCGGACTTTTTTGTTGTTGGCAAATTTAGAGTGAAATTTATTTTCATGGTTTAGGTTAAAATTTTATTTTAGGAAATTACGAATATTCAGGTAAACAATTTGTTCATAAAAACATGGAGATCTACTCTTTTAAGAATAGGTGAATATTTTTGTTGTTGCTTCCCCCCTTTTTGGTATCTATTTTCATTTTTAAAGGTATTTTGGGGGTTTATTTTATATTTTATATTTATTATTTTTTTCACTTTTTTCTGTTTTTATTTGATTAAGTATTTTTTTTTTCCAATTTTTATCTATTTTCATTTTTTAAGAATGTTTTTTTTTTTTGCTTTTCAGTTTTTTTTTATCTTTTTTATTTTTAACAATGATTTTTGTTTTCTTGTATTTTTTTTCCAGTTTTTTCATTTTTCTCATTTAGATTTTTTTTCATTTTTCATTTTTCATTTTTTTGTTTTTTTTTTGTTTTTTGTTTTTTGTTTTTTGTTTTTTGTTTTTTTTGTTTTTCTGAGAATTATTTCGTTTTTTTTTTATTTTTTAATCTTTTTTCATTTTTTTTAAAGAATGATTTTTATTTTTTTGCTATTTGTTTAGGTTTTTCATCTTTCATATTTTAAGATTTTTTTTTTTTGTTTTTAAGTTTTTTTTTATTATTTTTTTTATCCTTTTTCATATTTTTATATATTCACCAAACATGGAATTATAATTTTCCAGGAAATTTAATTCCTGAAAATTTTATTCTCGAAATATTGGATCTCGGTTATATAGTATTCGCAAACATCCCCTTAATTTACACCTGCTAGCGGCTAGTTGATTGTGCCAACTAAAGATAGATATATTTTTATCTTTTATAAAGGAATTACACTCCAAAAATTGCTCTCTCTTTCAACTCTTAGTCATATCTCTAATTTTAAACCTTTAGCCAATATTTGACTACAGCACATTATTAAACTTTGGCGATCTCTTTGGAATTCATCCAAGTAGATCTAAAGTTTTATTTTCCTTTTTTTAAGAAGTTCTATCATGTAATGTCCCTCTCTTCCTCTCTGTGCGACGCATTATGCTGGTTCGTCGGGTCGAAGGGCTTGGATGGACTTGAATTCATGCAAAATAATTGTTCAAAGATATGCTTGATCGGGACGAAGTTGATTCATATCATGGTGGATAGTTTTGATAATTCTCTTCTTTACATTAACACTTAATAAAATTGATCTTACTTGTCTTTGTTGTTATCCCATGAGTTTGTTACATGCTAAGTAAAGAAGACCAAGATAAAAGAGATTAATATTTTTTGTTATCAACTTGCTATTTGGATACATAAGGAATATTAACTTACTGTATAGATACATGTCACATGGATTTTGTTGCTTTATAGACATAGACTATCGTACTGCTATTATAGATATGGAATATTGAACTGTTATGTTGTCACCTGGAATATTGAACTGTTGATATATTATCATATGGAATATAGTGTTGTTGTTACAAAGATGAAAATGTGGAAAAGGTTTGAGACCGTTGAGTCGCAAAGGTAGAAATTTTTGGATTGGGAAGAATGAAAGTGCGAGCTATGGCTCGAGGAATGTAGTAGTGGAAAGAGAACATGTTGCATAGTTATTTTAGTTTATGTTTCATGCATATGTTTTATATTTAGGTTGTTCATGCATTTGTATGGTCATGAATAATTGTGCACAACGTTTAGATTCCTCAAACGATTATCAGGGCACCAGAACCATTTCGTCTTAGGGGGAATAGATACAGCCGTGCTGATGTACTAGCATGTGGTATTGTAGGACCTTCAGTGGAGCTAACTATCCAGACTGGAAGGTTGTGGTGTAACCCCTCTTCCTAGTTTTCTAGATCAATTCAAATTTTCTCAAAAGAATTAGGGAATATTAATGACAACATAGTAATTAAGGGAGAGGGGAGGGTATGATTAGTAATTAATTCAATAAATTTCGGTAGAAAGTTTATAGAAATAAATATTTGTAGTTATTTAGACATGTGATTAGGAAAATTTAGAAATTTCATTTAGTATTAACTATTTAAACCACATGGTTAATAAGTGGGACCTAGAAGCTTCAACTGTCCATCCTAACATCCTCTCTAACAAACTTTCTAACTAACTAATTTTCTATTAATCATGTGCTAATTAGGTATCTAGAATAGGCCCCCTAAAATCTTAAATAGGGCCAAGAGTACATTTATTTCATTCCACCTATAATTTTCTTCCAACCCATTCACTGGCCCAAGCCCATACTCAGCGCTTCTCAGAAAAATCCAAAAACCCAGTCCCATTTTAGTTGGAAGCACAATTTTCCCTCTCATATTTTCTAGTTCAACTGTTGGGAACTTGAGGTCGACCGTGGTGCCTGGAGAGTAGCTCCGGTAAGGAGGAGAGCCCGGCGTTAGCCTCTATCAAGTGTCGAGCTTGAGGAGACGCCATCAACGTCGTTGCGTCTTCTTCGGCATTCTCTCTACACCATAGTTGACGAGTTCGGTGACTTCTCGATGACGGTGATCAACACCGACGATGACCAGAGATCTCCTCCGGCCAGTGGAATCCCGGCTTTAGAGTACCAGTCGTCGGGTGATAGGTATGTTCTTCCTCCTGTTCTTTCGATCGTTGTTTTTGTTTGACCAGTCGAACATTTGAGTGTCTGATTCTTCTTCTCCAGTTCGAATTCGATGAACGATTGCTATGACCTCTGCTTCTTGTGTCCGTGAGTTGGATCTGACACATCAGGAATCAACTCCCTCAGTTTTTTGTATTGTCCTGTTGAACCCGAGCTCTAAGAGCTGAATTGAGGAGGAATTTTTGGTGAAGTTCTCAGAGTAGCTCCGGTGATCCCCTCTCCAGATATGGACTTCCTAAACTGTGATTGAGCCTTCCTATCCCGCAGTCTCGCTGTAGTATGACTATGCCTAGGTACTTCCACGACATCGCACCAATTGTAAAGACGAGACCTGTATGAGCACCATAAAAATGTGCCACGACCCGCTCCCGGATATTTCGAATACGAGTGCGTGAAACACGCCCAACCTATGTTACAACATCGACGGTAGTGCAATGTCTAGACCTCAAATAACATGATTATTATTCTACTCAATCACAACAGCTAAAGGAAGTAACATGGAAAGAGATAGTCGTAATCTTAAGCCAAATATGAATACAAAGTTTGATCAACAAATTTATTACAACACTACAAAAAGTTTTTCGGAGACAAATCCAGTAGCAGCTAATAAAAAAGAAACTAGGAAATGAAACTAAGCAAGGAAAATCCTAATCAAATCCCTTCAGGGATTGCCTTCGTCTACCTCATAAGAAGTATAGATCATAGGTCCACAATATACCTAGAATGTTAACGATCCAGTCAGAAAATGAGCAAAGTACATCCAACAAATATTGCACAATACAAAATAAAATAATAAAATAAATACAGTAACTAAATCAGAATATGTGACACTGAATGATGTCATGTGATGCAACTTGTAACATGAACAATTAAGAGAATAACCATGATAAAAAAACACGACTAGGAACTATGTGAAATTGAAATACAGTGTTAAATATGTGGTCGACTAGGGTTATCAGTACATCCAAAGATGGATATTAACGATGGGATTCGGCATGACATACGTGAGGTGTATGTGTGCTACTAATGATAAATAAGAACAATATTGGTGTGGCCACATACCTACTTGGCATTTCTTCTCCTACGAAACACGAGACAATATCAACACAATATAAAATACGAAATATGATCAATACACAAGTCACGATCATGACCACGATCAATAAACAGGATCACGTGTCAAGACTGTGTCGTAATACGAAACATGATATGATTAAACAATAAATAAAATATTGCGTTTATACTGTATAGAGAAACACAAGTTAGGAGTGTACTTACCTCAGTTTAGTTGGATTCGATGTGTGTGACACGAACGTGTCGACATGATGATACATATGCTACACTTTTAATAGATGATCCCAAATGACAAAACAAATAATTCTATTGAGTCCAGAATAGTCCAAATAGTCCAATTTGATATATAAAAGTCCAGATTTGGAGATCAACATGATTTTTAAGATCAAAATAGAAGTCCATGTTCGCAAGAAAAACAAAATAACTTGATTAGTCATGATTCAAGAGTTTGCATCTTGCTCAAAAGGAATTTGACTAAGAAATTAATCACAAGGCCAAGTGTATATATATATATATTTTTATATATATATATATATATATTTTATATATATATATTTATATATATATATATATATATATATATATATATATATATATATATATATATAGGGAAAAAAAAATATATATATATATAGGGAAAAAAAATATATATATATATATATATATAGGGACACCGTAACGGCCGTTTAGGGGAGGCCTTGATGATCCTGACCCTCTCGTTCGTGTGGCAGCCAAACTTAAAGCTACCAGGAAAGCTCTCTCTACCTGGAGTAAAGAAGCCTACGACGACATCTTTCAGGTAGTTCGCATCACTGAGGACGACGTTGCTCGCGCTGAGATTCTGTATGCCAGCGAAGGCTCCCCGTCAGCCCGTGCCTTCCTCGACCTTACTAGAGCGGTGTTAAAGTTTCGGATTAAAATCGAGGAGAAATTCTGGAAGCAGAAAGCCAGACTGACCTGGGACATTGAGGGCGATAAGAACACGAATTACTTCTATTCTTGCGTTAAGGGCCGCAGACAACAACTCTGTCTCCACCAGATTAAAGATGAGAGGGGGCACACTCTCAACGACCACAGCGACATTCAGTCAGCCGTGCCGGATTTTTACACCAAGTTGTTCACCAAAGAAGTCATTACCAAAGATGAGGTTTTTCTTGTGGCGATCCTCCGCTTAATTGACGACATAGTTAACTACCAACTGCAGATCCAACCCTTTGAGAGTGAAGTCAAAGACACGGTGTGGGCGCTGAACGATCATAGTGGCCCTGGTCCGGACGGATTCACTGGCGCATTCTTTAGATCCTGCTGGGACATTATTAAGACAGACATCAATGCGGCGGTTATTGCCTTCTTCCAAGGAGCCAGATACCCCAAATCGATATCCAGTGCCAACCTGATCCTTATCCCCCAAAAGGAAAATTCGAAGACTTTTAAAGATTTTTGCCCCCTGAGCTTGTGCACTTTCACCAACAAGATCATATCCAAGATTATAGCTAATCACATGTCTGGGCTTCTCCCCAAGATTATCTCTAAAGAGCAAAGTGGTTTCGTCCGTGATCGCAACATATTAGACAATATTTTGCTGGCTCAAGAGATGATCACCTGCATGAAATTCTCGTATAGGGAAGGGAACATTGCCATTAAACTGGACAAGAAAAAGACATATGATAGACTAGATTGGCAATTCATGATTTGGGTGTTCAGGGCCTTCGGGTTCTCAGAGAGTTGGATTGACATTGTCTATAGGTCGATTAGTAACTCGTGGTTCTCCAAGGTCGTCAACGGTCAAGCAGAGAGATTTTTCAAATCTAGTCGAGGTGTTAGATAAGGAGACCTTCTATCTTCAACCATCTTAATCATTGCCGCTGAAGTGTTGAGCAGAAATCTGAACAATATGGTTGGCTCTCCTCGCTTCCAACACTTCCACACAGTTAGTGGATGTCCGATCATCACCCATCTGGCTTACGCTGACGACATCCTCATCTTCTCATCCGAAGATACGAGGTCCGTAGAGGTGGTCAACAATACGCTGCAGAGATACTCTAGATGCTCGGGACAGCGCGTTAACCCCTCTAAGAGTGTTATTTATGTCCACCACACTGCTGACAGCGATCACACAACCATGCTCACCAATATCACTTCCTTCTCCGTCGAGTACCCCCATTCACCTACTTAGGGTGTTTGCTGGTATACGGAAGATCTAACGCGGGAATCACCTACGGTTGAGGGTGGCCTGGGATTCTACAGGTTAGCTCACGTTGTCGATGCCTGCTCAATGAAGATGTGGTGGAAGCTCCGTCAGAACAGCTCCTTGTGGGCTCGATTCATGAAGGCCAGATACTTCAAGCACTCATACCCGTCTACCATCTCCTTCAATAATAGATCCTCTGCTTCTTAGCGATGCATCCTGAACGGTCGACAACTTGCTGAACCATTGATCTGTCTCCGGTTAGGATCTGGCGAATCATCCATATTTTTCGAAAGGTGGACCGGGGATGCCCTTCTTACCCCCCATCCATGTGCCCCTAGCTCTGCCACAATTAAAGGGTTGTGGACCAGCGAGGAGGAGTGGAATCGGGAGTGGATCACGGACTGGATCAGAGGGGAGGCTGCTGTAGCCATTTCTGAATCGGGATTGGTGATCGGCACAGATCACTACTCGCTGCGGTGGTCCTTGACGACTAATGGATCATTCACTCTAGCAATCGCGTGTCGAGCACTCCGTGGTATTGGCGCTCCATCTCCTATCATCGAGTTATTCTGGCAGTCTTACGTCTCCAAGAAATGGTCTTTCTTGATCTGGAGAGCGCTTCGCAGGAAACTTCCCACCGATGACGCCCTCGCCATCATTGGATTCAGCTTAGCTTCAGCGTGCCATTGCTGTCCGGAGAGACAGGTAGAAACTGTTGAACACATTCTTTCTCTTGAAGACCTGGCCATGGCAGTGTGGATCAGGTTCACTAACCTCCACCTTTCGGACCTGGATGTTGGGGGCTTCAACGATCTCCTTGCCATCTGGGGTAAAGCATCGTATGGCCACCAGATCGTTGCCGTCACAATCACATGGCTTATTTGGAAGAATCAGAACAAATTTATATATAAGGGGCACCGGTTCACCCCAACAAACTGATCCACGAGATCCACAGACAGATCCACAAGACTAGCAGTCACTGCAAGCACGTCCATGCGGGTTTCTGGCTTCCCGGAAATATATGATCCTGTTGTTTTGTCAGAGCGGATTGCCTCCGAGCAGGCGTTAGCCTCCCTGCTCCTTCTTTCTTTCTGTTTTGATTTTTTGGGCTTACTTGTAAAGGCTTCAGCATTTTGTGCCTCTGACATGAATATATGATATAGTGGTTGCTCCAATATATATAAGGAAGTATCTATTAAAATTGTATTTGGAAATACTCATATTCAATAATATTTAGTCAAAGTGGCATTTAGAAAGTACTTAGAACTAAAAGCTTAAATATTATATTTAAGACTAAGGCTCAGTAGAAATTACTAATATAATACCACAATTATTTATAGGGCCCAAAGCCCATGGTTACAATATAGAATTTTTTTGAATAGTCTTAGAGCCAATATTTAGGCTAAATAGACTATTTATTTTGGGTCCTAAACCCAATTTAAGTCATGTAGGCTAAGCCCAATAATTCAAATAATATTTCTATTGAGTCTAAACTCCATTATTTATTGTAGGGCCAAGGACCATTTTATAACTATATAAAATTGCAAATCGACTTGTAGGGCTCAAATCCTAATTTACATTCTTTCATAATGATGTAGGATTAAAAGTCCATTTAAATTATTACAAATGATGTAAGGCTATAAGCCCAATTCTAATTAATATTCCATTGTAGGGCTCAACTACCAAACTAACTAATTACCTAAAAATTTAGGGCTCAAGGCCCAAATCAATTAATTCTAACTAAAAGTCTTTAATGGCTTAAAGCCCATTGTTAATTCCAAAAGGATTATTTAAACCAAATTCTGTAGGGCCTATGCCCAATGATAAGGCCCAGTAAATAATAACTACAACTCAAAAGATTATACTCAATAATAAAGGGCCTAAGCCGAAGCCCAACAATTAAACCCAGTACGTACCCAAGGCCATTAAGCCCAAATGCTGCTACTACTCTTTAATTATCAAAAATTTAACAAAGAGAGAGAAAGAGAGGGAGAGAGAGAGGGAGAGAGCAGTGATCAGAGAAAATTCGAGAGTGAGAGGGACTGTCACTACCACTTTTCTAGCTTGAGGGTATTTTGGTCATTTTCAAAATTTTAGAATTTAATTTGAATTATTATTATTATTTATAATTAATATGATTTTTGAGTGATTTTTAGAATAATTGTTTTTGGTGTTTTAGAGACTTTGACTTAAGTTGACCTTGTAGACTAACCTAGTGGCTAACCTAGGTCTTGACTAAGAGATTAGGATTTGAGAACCTAGGTCGACTTAAGTTCATGAGGATTAACTCATTGGGATTAAATTGGTGAAATTAGGAGCTAGTTTGATATAGAAATGGCTTGTGAAGTCACAAGTCATTTTATGACTAATAGGCTTAATGGCCCATAGCCCACACCCATTGAACCAAGCCCTAACCCTAGGAATTCTGAACAGCCCCTATGGTCAGCCCCTCCCCTATTTATATGCTCTTAAAACTAGGGTTGCCTCTTTAGGAAACTTGCCATTTGGAAGAGGTGAGTCCCCATCTTTGTAAATCCTTAGAAAGTCCATTTCTTCTCCAAATTCCTTCAAATAAATTGCAATAGAACCTAAATCCAACGTTCTTACTGTTGGTATTGAGTTTTTGCAGGAAGGAAACAATTTGAGGAAGTTTGGTGGTTTGTGGAGCTCTTCCCATTTGGGGATTTTGACCCATTGTTCACCTATAGGTATAATCCTCTCTAATTCATTTTAAATTCTGTAAAAATTCATTCTAGGTTGCCCTAACCCTAGCCTAACTATAGGAATAGGGTTTCCCAAATTTTTGTGTCATTTCGTGTCCATTCTGGACACGTATCAGTGTATATTACTAGGTGTTTGATGAAATGCCCCAATGGGCATTTCGTGTGATTTTTGGGGTTTTGTTTGAATAGGCAATTAGATTTGGGTCTCGCTTACACATTTCTGTAGTTTGTGTCGTGTCTTAGTGTCGTGTCTAGGCTGCACGGACACGTGTACACACAGTCGTGCACACGCGCGCGCGGGCAGTTTTTCTCCCCTGCTGCTCGTGCACGATTTCTCTGTGCACAGAGGGTTTCGACCCTTGATTTTTGACATAGGGCTTGTGTCAATGACTGACACAAGGCTCGTAAAGTTTTACGAGTCCTCGTGTCGTGTCGGACACGTATTTTCGTGTGCACAGTGCGTATACTGTGTGCGTGCGTGTGGTGTGATTATATTCTCATGTTTAAATCGTTTTAAATATTTTAGATTATGTTTTAATGAATGTTTAAGTCCTAAATATGTTGTGTAATTCCTGTTTACATTAGGTGACATGTTAGTTTAGGTTTTGTTGAAATATTTGAGTCGAACATGGGTTTCTTGTGCTTTTTCTGATACACAGCAGACATGGTATCCCAGTTTTATTCAAACCAGTTTAATTCCCTATTGTTTACTGTTTTCAATTGATATTGTTTCCCTACATGTTACATATTATATTAGCTAAGTATATTCACTCGAGCTTTGGATTGTATGTGTGATTAGGAGAAATTGGTTGGGAGTTTGATTCCCAGTTTTTAACATGAACCTGAGATTTGGTTTTGTACTGTTCTTTTGGAAACCTGGAAATGAAGTTAAGATTTAGTATTCAAGTTAGTTTCTAACTGTATTCATTGTTAGCTAGATACTAAAGTGAAATACAACCTGAGTTCATTCCAGCTTTTTCTATTTCCCTGAAAAATGGATTTCAAAACCTGAGATAATGATTTGTATAGGCTGTCAACAGATTTATTGAGTTTGGGTTTTGTTGTGTTTCAATTCTTTAGCAACCTGAGTTTTGTGGTGCTTCCAGTTAATGAGAAACTGAGATTTTCTCCTTAGTTAGCTATGTTATGGTTCACTTGAATTGATCCCCTTGTATTATATTGAAATGTTGGTTATCTTAGAAACCTGAAATTGATTGTTAAAACCTAAGTTTGGATTGTTCTTGATTACTTAGTTGTTCCCAGTTTTTCAACATTAATCTGAGAATGTATTTTACTATGAGACTTGGGGTGTAACTGTTATTGGGTAATGTTTTGGTTATAAACAGAATTCCTTTCCTTTCCTTTACTGTCACCAATGTACACCTCCACATTCCACATGTGTATACACTGTTTTCCCATTTGGCTGAATCCTTTTCCTTACTTGCTGTCACATAATGTACTGTGATCCCCTTAACCATTGTTTTCCATATCCTGAACACCCACACCACAGATTGTTCACTGATTTCAGTCTTGCTCACTATTTCCCTGTTATACACTCTTGTGATGTTCACACACATGCCTAAGGCTAGACACACACTTACACATCTGTTCTCATGTATCCTCTCTCATTCCCTATAGATATATAATATGTGTATTGTTATATACACTTGTAATCTATATATGTATCCTAGTATTTTTACCTATACATATTAGTTATCTATAGGAATGTATGAAATGAATGTAATGTATATATGTATATATATATGGGTTGTCATGTCATGATATATGGGTTAATGTATTATAGATTATAACATAGAGTATTGGGTGATAGTGTATAGATAGCCTATTGGTAATGTGTATAGGCATGGCTTGGCATGGTATTGCCTAGTTTAGTCATAGTAAACCTAGAATAGTCTTGTCAGACCTAGATTAGACTAGCTTGACCTAGATTAGACTAGTTTGACCTAGATTAGACTTGGTTGACCTAGTTTGACTTCTAGGGTTGACCAGAGTTGACCAAGAGTTGACTTTGGTCTAGATTGACCTAGTTTCATGTAGAATGCATTAATTTGCATTGTATTATCATTCTGGACTTGTTGTGACTCGTACTGTTCTAAATAGGAGCCAGACACCACTCCTCGGACAGTACTTTCATCTCGGACTTTCAGATAGCGGGCGAGTACATTCTCTGATCTTTTCATACCTGTCTGGATATATTCATGCTCTAGATTACTCTACATGATGCTGACACGTATCTTCACGGATTAGTACTATATGGATCCCTTCCTGAGATGTTATCCCTCTACGGGTGCATCGGGTATTTCATGTTCATGTACTTTATCATGTGCATCAGGTACTCCTTGTACTCGTACTAGTTCATATTTTTACATGTTCTCATATGCTTTCACGTGCCTCATGTACTACTCATTACATGAGTTCACGTATCTTAGTTGTATTCATGTGCTTATAACGTTACTTGAATGGATCCTTGTGTACTGATTGGGGCGGGGTGAGTAGAATTGGTTATGTGAACACTATCCCAAGTAGCTGTATAAATGTGCCTCCTTATTTGTATTCATGTGCCCCTAAGCCGTTTACATAACCATATTATACTCTAAATCACGTAGTCACTTACAGTCTTTACTATCATGTATCTATTTCCAGTTATAAATATCTCCTGTTTTACTTGTACTTCCATTCAGCACTTCCTGTATTTTACTCTATTGCAATGATTTATACTCCTAACCTGATATGAACTGTTGAAAGATATGTGCTCGTTCCCGTCCTGACTGGACCTGTTAAAATATTACATAGGACGAGGCTGAGGCATTCTGTCCTACTTACTACGGTGCCACACTAGATGAGTGCCCGAATTTGGACCAGCAGCAGGATCCATTAGATGTAGACGACACTCCATTAGTTTAGGATTGTCTTACTATTTTAGGATTATTGTACTAGACTTGAGATATTCTGAGATGTATTTATTCTAGACACTTAGAACTCTGGATTGTATCTCTGTGATTCTCTGTTCGGGATATTGTTATCTTTCATTATCTATCTATCTTACCTGTTCTACCTTAGCTGTGGTTGAGTTATATTTCTGTTATGTCACCCTCATTCGGGGAGTATAACTGTTATTACCTTCAATTGTTAGATGTTGTGACCTAGGACAGCGTTCTACCGTCGATACTGCAACGTAGGCTGGACGTACCCACGTCTCGTGCCCTTACTCTAGGGTGCGGGTCGTGACACGTTTTTAGTGGTGGCCCATGCAGGTCTAGGATATAAGTGTAGTGGTATTCGAACTAGAATATCGCTGCAGCCTGCAGTAGAAATTAGCATATTTTTGAAGGTACTCAATCACACTAGGAAAACTCCTTATCAGATTCCGTATATCTATTTTGCTGCTTATTGTCTTTCTTAGAATTTTAAACTGTCCTCCTTTGATTATTTCGACTCATTCTCAGTAATTGTTCTTGTTTGATCTGTGTCTCCAGGATGGTTGAGACGCGATCGCATCGCCCCGTGACGGGAGAGAATGAAGAGGGGTCTGCCACCTCTTGTGTCCAGCATCCAGCTCCCGGTGCTACAGGGCCAGTGTAGCCCTCAGGAGTGGGAGTTTCTGCCACTTTTGGAGGAGCACCTCAAGCAGTCAGGAGGCCAGTTGTGATTCCAGAGATCCTTCCCACGCAGCAGCCTCCGCCTGCGGGGATGGTAGATGCTGCCCATCTCTTCTCCTTCGTGGAGAGGATTCTTGAGTCGCACCATCAGCAGCAGACGAGGCAGACTGCAGATTTTAGGCAGGGGATCGATGAGGCGCACCAGTTGGTTCGCACCACAGTCGAGATGATTACAGCTCAGGGGACTCAGCAGCAGCCCCGTCGGAGGGAGAAGGACATTCAGGACTTCCAGAAGATGCATCCTCGGGAGTTCTTCGGCACAGAGGGCATCCACATTGCAGACGACTGGATAGAGCATATTGAGGAGATCTTCCGCCTAGCAGAGATACCAGCTCGACTCCAGATCGAGGCGGCGGGCAGCCAGATGCAGGATTTGGCCCGAGCATGGTATCAGGCAGATCCCAGAGTAGGAGTTGAGGGCCAGACTTGGGCCCAGTTCAAGAAGCTGTTCAAGGAGCAGTTCTTTCCTGATGTTGCCTTGGGAGGTATCGAGGCACAGTTCGAGGCTCTGGTTCAGGGGAACCAGACGGTAGCTGAGTATGCCGGAGAGTTCTGCAGATTGGCCTGGTTCATTGATGACTTGACCGAGAAGACGAAGGCGAGGAAGTTTCGCCGAGGTCTGATTAGAGAGATTCAGTCGCTGACTAAGAGCGACCGGAACGCCACTTTTGCTGAGATATTTTCTGGGGCCATGGCGGCGGAGGACGACCTCGGGCTGAAGCTGAAGAGGGGTCGTGACTTCCAGGGTGGCAGTAGCAGTCAGGGGCAGGCCAAGAGGCCTCATTTCCAGCAGCAGTTTTAGCATCAGAGGCCAGTGCAGCAGTTTCAGCAGCAGGGCCGTGCACCTTTTCAGCAGGTACAGCACCAGCAGCAGAGAGGGCAGCAGTCACCCAGGCAGCAGGCTATTAGTTGTACTTTCTGCAAGAAGCCTGGGCACAAGTGGGACGAGTGCAGGAAGAGACTCGGTAGATGCTTGATGTGTGGATCAGCAGACCATCAGATGCGAGAGTGTCCAGTTGCGTCGATGCGTCCGGTACCAGGAGGAGCTGGGGCATCCAAGGCTCCAGCAGGCCAGCAGAGGGGACCAGTCCTGCCAACCCAGCAGCAGAGGTTCCAGCAGCACCAGCAGCAGGTACGAGGTAGACAGCAGGGGCGAGCTTTTGCCATGGCAGCTGAGGATGCCGTGGCTATCGGAGAGATGATAGCAGGTTCGGTTCTCCTAGATTCCCTTCCAGCATTTGTACTCTTTGATTTCGGGGCTTCCCACAGCTTTGTGTCAGTATCGTATGCTATTAGACACAGTTTGATTTCGGAACCATTGCCTAGGACCTGCAAGATCACGACCGGGGGTGGGGTCATCCTCGTGAGTGATGTTTGCAGAGGGCGGAGTGTCATTTTGGGAGACCGAGAGTTGGGGGTGAGTCTACTAGTCATGCCATTACCAAACTACGATATTGTATTAGGTATAGACTGGCTGAGTAGACACCACGCCCGCATTGATTGTCGTGGGGGTAGAGTTTTGTTCGGGGCGCCAGGAGAGCCAGAGTTTGAGTACACCCGACGGCAGGCAGAGCAGGACGGCGGAGTCTTCTGTGGAGCATCAGTCGAGGAGCAGGTGGCTCCGCATCCCTTGATCGCAGAGTTTATGGATGTATTTCCAGAGGAGTTGCCAGGGCTTCCACCGGACAGAGATGTAGAGTTCTCGATAGACTTGGTTTTCGGCGCGGAATCGATCTCCCAGCATGTCTATCGAGTGAACAACAGCGAGTTAGTAGAGCTGAAGAAGCAGGTGGATGAGCTGCAGGACAAGGGCTTCATTCGCTCGAGTTCTTCACCTTGGGGTGCACCGGTACTTTTCGTACCCAAGAAGGATGGGTCGGTACGTATGTGTATCGACTACAGGGCACTTAACAACCTGACAATCAAGAACAGATACCCACTGCCGCGGATCGATGATCTGTTTGATCAGTTGAGCGGAGCTCAGGTGTTTTCCAAGATTGATTTGAGGTCGGGTTATCACCAGGAGAAGGTGAAGAGGGAGGATATCCCCAAGACCACTTTCAGGACGCGGTACGGGCAGTTTGAGTTTTTGGTTATGCCGTTTGGGCTAACTAATGCACCAGCAGTATTTATGAATCTAATGAACAAGGTGTTCCACCAGTACATGGACAAGTTCGTGGTGGTGTTCATTGATGATATCTTGATATATTCCAAGACAGAGGAGGAGCACGAGGAGCATCTGCGGATAGTGCTAGAGACTCTCAGGCGGGAGCAGCTTTATGGGAAACTCTCCAAGTGTGAGTTTTTTTGGACCGGGTGGACTTCTTGGGGCATGTGGTGACTGGAGATGGTATCTCAGTTGACCCCAAGAAGATTGTAGCAGTTGAGGCTTGGACAGCGCCGACTTCAGTGGCAGAGATCAGGAGTTTCCTGGGGCTGGCAGGATATTACCGGAGATTTGTGCAGGATTTTTTCTGGGTTGCAGAGCCGTTGACACGGTTGACCCAGAAGGATACTGAGTTTGTTTGGTCAGAGGAGTTTCAGGAGGCTTTTGATGAGTTGAAGAAGCGGCTTACGACAGCTCCGATTCTGACATTGCCTTCAGGATCAGGTGGATTTACTATTTATAGTGATGCTTCAGGGAAGGGGCTGGGTTGCGTCTTGCAGCAGCATGGGAAGGTGATTGCCTATGCTTCCAGGCAATTACGTCCCCATGAGAAGAACTACCCTACCCATGACCTGGAGCTGGCGGCGGTGATTTTTGCTTTGAAGTTATGGAAGCACTATCTGTATGGCAAGAGGGTGGAGATTTTCACAGATCACAAGAGCTTGAAGTATGTGTTTACACAGAAGGAGCTCAACATGAGGCAGCACAGGTGGCTTGAGCTGATGAAGAACTTTGACATCGTACTTCAGTATCACCCGGGAAAGGCCAACGTGGTTGCCGATGCCTTGAGTAGGTATCCGACAGCCATGTGTTTGACTATGGATCGGCACCTGCTTGCAGATTTGGAGAGCCTTGGGATTGAGGTGATTGTGCCAGGGGTGCAGATGCAGTTATGGGGCCTTCAGATACAGTCGGACTTGATGGACAGGATCAAGGCGACACAGTTAGATGATGTGGCTCTGCGGTGTATCCGAGAGCAGATCATTATGGGAGTGGAGGATGCTGAGTTCTCACTTGCAGAGGATGGTGCCCTGAGACACGGTTCCTGGTTATGTGTGCCTAGCGGGGAGCTCAGAGAGCAGGTTATGTTGGAGGCTCACAGATCGCAGTACTCTATACATCCGGGTGCCAACAAGATGTACAGGGATCTGCGAGAGCATGTCTGGTGGTATGGGATGAAGAGGGAGGTGTCCAACTTCGTAGCTAGATGCTTGATCTGTCAGCAGGTCAAGGCAGAGAGGCAGAGGCCCGGAGGATTGTTACAACCGTTGCCCATTCCAGAGTGGAAGTGGGAACATATTACCATGGATTTTGTATCGGGATTGCCGCGTACACCAGGAGAAAAAGACGCGATTTGGGTCATCGTTGACAGGTTGACCAAATCGGCCCACTTCTTGCCATTCAAGGTGGGTACGTCTACAGAGAGGCTGGCGGAGTTGTATATGAGACAGATAGTCAGGATTCACGGAGTTCCCGTCAGTATTGTCTCAGATCGGGATAGTCGCTTTACTTTCCATTTCTGGAGGAGTCTGCAGACTAGCTTGGGCACTCAGCTCAAGTTTAGTACCGCATACCACCCCCAGACGGACGGACAGTCAGAGAGGACTATTCAGACCCTTGAGGATATGCTGCGGACGTGCGTCCTGAATTTTGGAGGTTCCTGGGAGGATCACCTGTATTTGGTAGAGTTTGCTTACAACAACAGTTATCAGGCCAACATTGAGATGTCACCGTTTGAGGCTCTGTACGGGCGTAGGTGTCGTACACCCTTATCTTGGGATGATGTTGGAGAGCGAGCTTTACTGGGACCAGAGATGGTTGTTGACGCAGCCGAGAAGGTGAAGCTCATCAGGGACAGACTTCGCGTGGCGCAGGACAGACATCGGCACTGGGCCGATAGCCACCGGAGGCCGCTGGAGTTTGAGGTACAGATTTATAGATAGGATTAGAAGTAGGTTGTATTTTGTTTTGTTTGATTGATCGTGTTTGATTTTTAGTAACTTGAGACCTTGCTTATGATTAGGTTGGAGACATGGTTTTTCTGCGGATATCTCCGACTCGTGGTACAATACGTTTTGGTGGAGGTGAGAAGCTTAGCCCGCGCTTCATCGGCCCTTTCGTCATCAGCGGGAGAGTCGGTGATGTGGCATACAGGCTAGACTTGCCACCTGTACTAGTGGGCGTCCACAACGTATTTCACGTATCACAGCTGAGACGGTACGTGGCTGACCCTAGCCATGTGCTCGATCACTCGGAGATAGAGGTTGGACCTACTCTCAGTTATCCAGAACAGCCTGTGGAGATTCTGGATCGCCGAGAGAAGGTATTGAGGAACCAGGTGATACCCTTGGTACGTGTCGCATGGAGGCATCATTCTCCAGGAGAGTCTACCTGGGAGCGGGAGGATGAGATACGCGAGCGGTACCCCTATCTTTTTGGACCATGAGGTATACTTTTCTATCCTTCTTAGCAGTTAGTTTCGCCTTTAAATTTCGAGGACGAAATTATTTTAAGGGGGGTAGATTTGTCACTACCACTTTTCTAGCTTGAGGGTATTTTGGTCATTTTTAAAATTTTAGAATTTAATTTAAATTATTATTATTATTTATAATTAATGTGATTTTTGAGTGATTTTTAGAATAATTGTTTTTGGTGTTTTAGAGACTTTGACTTAAGTTGACCTTGTAGACTAACCTAGTGGCTAACCTAGGTCTTGACTAAGAGATTAGGATTTGAGAACCTAGGTCGACTTAAGTTCATGAGGATTAACTCATTGGGATTAAATTGGTGAAATTATGAGCTAGTTTGATATAGAAATGGCTTGTGAAGTCACAAGTCATTTTATGACTAATAGGCTTAATGGCCCATAGCCCACACCCATTGAACCAAGCCCTAACCCTAGGAATTCTGAACAGCCCCTATGGTCAGCCCCTCCCCTATTTATATGCTCTTAAAACTAGGGTTGCCTCTTTAGGAAACTTGCCATTTGGAAGAGGTGAGTCCCCATCTTTGTAAATCCTTAGAAAATCCATTTCTTCTCCAAATTCCTTCAAATAAATTACAATAGAACCTAAATCCAACGTTTTTGCTGTTGGTATTGAGTTTTTGCAGGGAGGAAACAATTTGAGGAAGTTTGGTGGTTTGTGGAGCTCTTCCCATTTGGGGATTTTGACCCATTGTTCACCTATAGGTATAATCCTCTCTAATTCATTTTAAATTCTGTAAAAATTCATTCTAGGTTGCCCTAACCCTAGCCTAACTATAGGAATAGGGTTTCCTAAATTTTTGTGTCATTTCGTGTCCATTCTGGACACGTATCAGTGTATATTACTAGGTGTTTGATGAAATGCCCCAATGGGCATTTCGTGTGATTTTTGGGGTTTTGTTTGAATAGACAATTAGATTTGGGTCTCGCTTACACATTTCTGTAGTTTGTGTCGTGTCTTAATGTCGTGTCTAGGCTGCACGGACACGTGTACACACGGTCGTGCACACGCGCGCGCGGGCAGTTTTTCTCCCCTGCTGCTCGTGCACGATTTCTCTGTGCACAGAGGGTTTCGACCCTTGATTTTTGACATAGGGCTTGTGTCAATGACTGACACGAGGCTCGTAAAGTTTTACGAGTCCTCGTGTCGTATCGGACACGTATTTTCGTGTGCACAGTGCGTATACTGTGTGCGTGCGTGTGCTGTGATTATATTCTCATGTTTAAATCGTTTTAAATGTTTTAGATTATGTTTTAATGAATGTTTAAGTCCTAAATATGTTGTGTAATTCCTGTTTACATTAGGTGACATGTTAGTTTAGGTTTTGTTGAAATATTTGAGTCGAACATGGGTTTCTTGTGCTTTTTCTGATACACAGCAGACATGGTATCCCAGTTTTATTCAAACCAGTTTAATTCCCTATTGTTTACTGTTTTCAATTGATATTGTTTCCCTACATGTTACATATTATATTAGCTAAGTATATTCACTCGAGCTTTGGATTGTATGTGTGATTAGGAGAAATTGGTTGGGAGTTTGATTCCCAGTTTTCAACATGAACCTGAGATTTGGTTTTGCACTATTCTTTTGGAAACCTGGAAATGAAGTTGAGATTTAGTATTCAAGTTAGTTTCTAACTGTATTCATTGTTAGCTAGATACTAAAGTGAAATACAACCTGAGTTCATTCCAGCTTTTCCTATTTCCCTGAAAAATGGCTTTCAAAACCTGAGATAATGATTTGTATAGGCTGTCAACAGATTTATTGAGTTAGGGTTTTGTTGTGTTTCAATTCTTTAGCAACCTGAGTTTTGTGGTGCTTCCAGTTAATGAGAAACTGAGATTTTCTCCTTAGTTAGCTATGTTATGGTTCACTTGAATTGATCCCCTTGTATTATATTGAAATGTTGGTTATCTTAGAAACCTGAAATTGATTGTTAAAACCTGAGTTTGGATTGTTCTTGATTACTTAGTTGTTCCCAGTTTTTCAACATTAATCTGAGTATTTTACTATGAGACTTGGGGTGTAACTGTTATTGGGTAATGTTTTGGTTATAAACAGAATTCCTTTCCTTCCCTTTACTGTCACCAATGTACACCTCCACATTCCACATGTGTATACACTGTTTTCCCATTTGGCTGAATCCTTTTCCTTACTTGCTGTCACATAATGTACTGTGATCCCCTTAACCATTGTTTTCCATATCCTGAACACCCACACCACAGATTGTTCACTGATTTTAGTCTTGCTCACTATTTCCCTGTTATACACTCTTGTGATGTTCACACACATGCCTAAGGCTAGACACACACTTACACATCTATTCTCATGTATCCTCTCTCATTCCCTATAGATATATAATATGTGCATTGTTATATACACTTGTAATCTATATATGTATCCTAGTATTTTTACCTATACATATTAGTTATCTATAGGAATGTATGAAATGAATGTAATGTATATATGTATATATATATGGGTTGTCATGTCATGATATATGGGTTAATGTATTATAGATTACAACATAGAGTATTGGGTGATAGTGTATAGATAGCCTATTGGTTATGTGTATAGGCATGGCTTGGCATGGTATTGCCTAGTTTAGTCATAGTAAACCTAGAATAGTCTTGTCAGACCTAGATTAGACTAGCTTGACCTAGATTAGACTAGTTTGACCTAGATTAGACTTGGTTGACCTAGTTTGACTTCTAGGGTTGACCAGAGTTGACCAAGAGTTGACTTTGGTCTAGATTGACCTAGTTTTATGTAGAATGCATTAATTTGCATTGTATTATCATTCTGGACTTGTTGTGACTCGTACTGTTCTAAATAGGAGCCAGACACCACTCATCGGACAGTACTTTCATCTCGGACTTTCAGATAGCAGGCGAGTACATTCTCTGATCTTTTCATACCTGTCTGGATATATTCATGCTCTAGATTACTCTACATGATGCTGACACGTATCTTGACGGATTAGTACTATATGGATCCCTTCCTGAGATGTTATCCCTCTACGGGTGCATCGGGTATTTCATGTTCATGTACTTTATCATGTGCATCAGGTACTCCTTGTACTCGTACTAGTTCATGTTTTTACATGTTCTCATGTGCTTTCACGTGCCTCATGTACTACTCATTACATGAGTTCACGTATCTTAGTTGTATTCATGTGCTTATAACGTAACTTGAATGGATCCTTGTGTACTGATTAGGACGGGGTGAGTAGAATTGGTTATGTGAACACTATCCCAAGTAGCTGTATAAATGTGCCTCCTTATTTGTATTCATGTGCCCCTAAGCCGTTTACATAACCATATTGTACTCTAAATCACGTAGTCACTTACAGTCTTTACTATCATGTATCTATTTCCAGTTACAAATATCTCCTGTTTTACTTGTACTTCCATTCAGCACTTCCTATATTTTACTCTATTGCAATAATTTATACTCCTAACCTGATATGAACTGTTGAGAGATATGTGCTCGTTCCCGTCCTGACTGGACCTGTTGAAATATTACAGAGGACGAGGCTGAGGCGTTCTGCCCTACTTACTACGGTGCCACACTAGATGAGTGCCCGGATTTGGACCAGCAGCAGGATCCATTAGCTGTAGACGACACTCCATTAGTTTAGGATTGTCTTACTATTTTGGGATTATTGTACTAGACTTGAGATATTCTGAGATGTATTTATTCTAGACACTTAGAACTCTGGATTGTATCTCTGTGATTCTCTGTTCTGGATATTGTTATCTTTCATTATCTATCTATCTTACCTGTTCTACCTTAGCTGTGGTTGAGTTATATTTCTGTTATGTCACCCCCATTCGGGGAGTATAACTGTTATTACCTTCAATTGTTAGATGTTGTGACCTAGGACAGCGTTCTACCGCCGACACTGCGGCGTAGGCTGGACGTACCCACGTCTCGTGCCCTTACTCTAGGGTGCGGGTCGTGACAGGGACCGAAAGAGATAAGAGCGAGATAATCGAGAGGGGAAGAGATCCTCATCGAGGGGTTGTGCCACCGGATGGAGGAAGCCGCGGTGTCGCTCGGCGCGGTGGAGCACAGATCTGGTGTAGTTACTATAGCAACCGCTCTTGGCAAAATGTGCGAGCGACGGATGCCTAGATTCCACATCTAGGAGGTGGCGAGGGCTTTGAGGAGCAGCTCGTTGGAACTAGAGCAGCGGCGGGGCGCCACGCACTGGAGATGCGGTGGTTTGGCTCGACCAGATCCAGACTCGTGGAAGGTCGGATCTGGAGGTTGGTGGGTGCCAAAACAGAGCGGTGGTCCCGACAATGGCGGAGAGGGAGGTCATCAAAAAATGGTGCTAGTCGTTACGGTGATGGTGGTGTCATGGAGGTGGGGCTGGTCAAGTAGTGGTGGTGGTCCTGTGTGCAGGTGGCGTTAATAGAGGTGTGGTGGTCAGCCGGTGGTGAAGGGGTCACGATGGTGGTGGTCGATGACAGTGATAATGATGATCGTGGTCGTGGTGGTTAGGTGTTGGCACTGGTCGGGGAAGAGCTCGGTGAGTTGACAATCATGAAGGCGGAGATGGTCGTTGACGTTAGGGCTTGGGCAAGAGGAGACGGAAAAGTGCGGTGGCGCACGACGAGGTAGTGATGGCTGGTAGTGTCGGTGGTATTTGGTGTTGTAGTGGTGGTAGCATATGGCGGTGGTGGTGGCAAGGCTTTAAATGGCGGTAGGCGATGGAGAGATTCCGCCAACCTCCTGGGCACCGCCTAGGCGGTCCATACATTATGAACATTTTTTTTACTATTTTACCACTATTTTTTGCATAATATACATATTTTAAGGGTGTTCCATGCATAACTAAGTTGTAGAACGAAGATTTATAAAGTTTTAGTTTTGTAAAAGTGAACCATATGCCTATAATGCTTACAAAATATTTTTTGCCAAAATATCTTGATAGGTATTACTGTACCTAGGTGTCCGCCTATGCTGTAAGCCCACTTCTCAAAATTTTAAATTATTTATTTATTATTTATTTATTTTAGGCTTAATTGTACTATGATACCCTCAACTATTCCCCTTTTTCAACTTACAACCTCAACTATTTTTTTTCAAGTTGATATCCTGAATTTTATTTGGACAATAATGTCCCGGCCTAAAATTCAAAACTATCCCCCAAACCCTCCCCTCCATCCCCGCTCTCCCCTTCGGCTCCAACCCCTCCCCCCCCACCCCGCTTCCCCTTTCGGCCACAACCCCTCCCCCTCGCCTCCCCTCTGGCCAGCAGCCTCCGCCCCACCCCTCTGCCCCGCCCGCAGCAACCCTCGCCCCCCTTCCGGTGCCCCCCTTTCAGCCCCCAAAAACAACCCTCCCCCCTCCCTCTCCGGCGATGCCCCCTGGCTCCGGCCACCCACCCTTTCCCGTCTCCACCGGAGAGGAAGGGGGGGCATCGTCGGAGAGGGAGGGGGCATGGGGAGAGAGAAAGAGGGAGCCCGGGATATTTTGGGGAAATTTTGGATTTTAGGTATTAAGTTGAAAAACTAAAATAGTTTAGGGTATCGAATTGTTGAGTAAAAAAGTTTAGGGTATTAAGGTTGAAAAACGAAAATAGTTGAGGGTATCAAAGTGCAATTAAGCCTTTATTTTATTTTTATATATTTTCTGGTTCGAAAATAAATTCTATTTTTCTTAATTCTATAAAGGGTATTTGTATTGACAAAGGGATATGTCAAACTATTTTTAAAATTTGATTTTGTTTTTATAAAATGATATAGTTTTAAACTTATTAATTTTCTATTATCAATTATCTTTAATTTATATTTATAAAAATCTATTTTTAAATATTATTGAATTAATAGATATTATTGGATTTAGATGTCGTTAATTCTAAATTAGGATTGGATTTAGTCTTAAATTATTGATAATTGTCTTTAAATCATTTGCTATATCATTTTAGAAGATATTTGTATTTATGAAAATATACATTTAGGAATATTTGAATTATTGTTATTAATATTTTTGATATTTAATTTTTATAAAATATATTTTAAAGATTATTTAAAATATTAGATATTATTTTAATTATTTATTGTCACGAATATATTGAATGAGATTGGATCAATCTAATTGATTGATTTAAATCTTTGAAAAGATTTATTCCAAAATCCTAATCTTTTTCTATCAAGGAAACCCCGACTCCTATATATAGGGGAGGCTCCTCTATTTTTTCCACAACTCAAAATTACTCAAAACTAACACAATTCCATCGTGTGTGCACCGTGTTCGTGTATATATTTTTCCTTCCACTAATTTCTATTACAGATACATCATCATCTCCATGTCCACATACCGGACACGACACCGATCCCAATCCCGTGTCCATGTCACGCAGGATACGACACGAATCCTAATCCTAAACTTAACCCAAACCCAAACCCTAACCTAAGTTATGTCCGACCAATTCTTTGGCCGACCACCGTGCCACATCCCCTATCTGCCACCGATTTCCTAGCCATCACCATCTCTCCCACCCAGTTGCCGAAGTCGCTAACCTGTCCGCTGCCGTGCAGCACCACACCAGGACGCCACAACCCTAGCTAACACCACCACACACCACCCATCGCCACCATGACGATCACCACCATCATCATCATCATCATCACCACTATCAATTTGACCTTCACCTTGTCGAAGCCCCGTGCCCGACCATCACAGATCCTCTCTTTGCTACGGCTAGCACACCGTAGCTGAGTTCTGCCCCGATCTCCTCAATCCGACGACGTCTCCAGCCATCGGTACCTCTGCAGCACCTCCGCCAGAGCATCGCTCTTCTGATCGCTGCCTCGATCTCGTCGTGGCAACCAGATCCTGACCAGATATGTGCAACCAAGCCAGATCTGCCGTCGTCGTGGCCGAACGCCTCTGCCGTCTCCTTCTTGTCAACCCTCTCGACCCGATCTCTCTGCTCACCGTCCCGACCTTTCTTACCTCGTGCTCAGATCTGAGCCAAGACTGACGCTGCCTCCGCAAGCCCCAAACTTTGCCAGCCACGTTCTGGCTAAAACCTTGCTTAGAGATCTGTCGACCCTGCATCTCCGGTGACTCCGGTCTTTCGCTCCAGCGCTCCGCCGTTGAGTTTTTTTGGTGAGCTCCATCTCCCTCTCTCCTTTTCTCAGTCAACTCTCTCCCTCCCTCAAATCTTTTCTCTCTCTCTCTCACCCTCATTTTCCTCTTTTCTTTCCTTTTTTTGTTTTCTCTCAATGGTTCGGAGGAGAGAGAAGAGAGAAAGGAGAGCTGAAGAAGGGATTAGAGTATTGGACCAGGTCTGGGTCCATGCTATAGGCCAGTAGGCTGCGAGCCGAGGAAGAAAAAAAGGGAAAATGAATAATGTAGAGTTGGCCAGTGGGCTGAGAGCCTGTTGGCCTGGGTTTTGATTGGGTATTTAAAGGAATTAGTAATATATTTATTTGGGCTTAAACTATTTGGGCATGTGGGTTTTAGGTTGTTTTCTTGAACCTATTTTGAGTTTCAAAATTTGCTTATATTATTATTATTATTGTTATTATTATTACCATTATTATTATTTAATTTACTTATATTATTTTGTTAAATAAGTATATATAGTAGATAATTTCCTAAAACTTATTTTATGACAAAATATAATATTGGCTTCATATATAGATTATTTATATATATTGGGTTATTATAATGGACTTATATGATATTATTTCTTCTAAATAAATGTTTTTAATTGAGATTTGAGCCATTAGGGCCTTTGTATTAATATTAATTATTTATATATATGAGGTTTTATAAATACTTTCTAAATAATTATAAATATATTTGCTAAGTATATATATATTTTTCTTACTATGGATTTCTTTTATTTAAACAAATTCTTTCGAATCTCGAGCCTTGATCATATTCTAAATTCTTGTAAATCATGACTTCTTTATATCGACCCTAGGCTAATTGTACCATTCTGGACCCAATGTTAGTGTCCCGTCCCTACATCGTATCTATTTTCTGTCCACGGAGTGTGCGAGAAAGGAACACTGTCACTACCGATTTAGTCGGAACTGATAGATCATGATCGATTGAAACGGGTCGAACGAGAACGATTGAATTAAGATCCTTTTCTCGTTATAGAAAGGCTTGTTCAGAATCAAGTCCCATATTCAGCGGGTTGCGCCTCGAGGATGGACTCTACGGCTGAGTCGGGAGAGGCCTCCCGTTGCTCTGCTTTTCATGTTGCACTTGTTTCTTTTGTTTTGGTTTTTTGAATGCATTTTCGTGAATGTTTTCGATGGTTTTCATGGCTTGCGTTTTCGAACTCGCATTTACATATCGAACTCCTTAAATAATACAGTGTTCTAATCAGTTGCTTATGCGATTTCAGGTAATCGCGTAGGCGACGACTTGCGCGACCAACAAGTCTCTCGCCTCGAACAAAAATCAAGGTGAATGGCTGACCCTTCTCTTCTCGACCCCTTCTTAGTTCAATCGATAACATTAGTGCGAATGAAATGATAGATACAAGGGAACGGACACGTTTACTTATCTTACAAAACTGTGTTGAACAAAAGATTGACTCATTGAACAAAGTGATGCCACGACAAGGCGGGACACGATGAAATGATTAAGTTCTCAAAAAATGTAGACCATGCTTTAGTAACTAAATTGTCCTAACACGATCATGGACAACTTATCGATAAGGTAAAAGTTTTCGCAAGCGGTACTGTTTGCAAAAAATAAATAAAAATTCAATTTCTACAAACTGAGAAAAAGTACAAAGAGTACAATTAATTTCTGGGGAAGTACAACTATAGGAATCTGATCAGAAGACGATCACTTTATCCCTTGGACGATGTGATATCGAAGACACGAGCCTCTAGAGAATGCAACACTTTTATAGGAGTTTTTGATCATTTGTTATGCCTTGAGACTGATTTGAAACTCTATTTATAGAGTTCTTGAAATAACTGTTTAGCAGTTATTCTGGGTTACGCGCACTTCAGGTTGCGCGCCTCCTGTTCACTTGCACGAGCGGTTGCACTAATTGCTGTGGACGCGTGGCATCATTTGATTGAGATGCGCGTAGTCGTGGACAGTGTAGTGGACACGTTCTACGAAGTTAGTGGCATGCGCGCCACATCACCCTGCTCTGGATACTGTTCGATCACTTTGTACGAGCTTTATCAGGTTGCGCGGGGACGCAACCTAGCAACTTGCGCCTGGGTTCAATCTCGTGCACCCTGATACATTGCACGAACTACTAGCTATCATCTTCAACTTGCGCCTAAGTACATCTTCGCTAACCCTGACATGTTGCGCAAACTGCTAGCTGTCATTAAATTTGACCAAATCTTCTAGAGCTCCGTATTGCACAGGATTAGAACAGATTCTCCTTGATATGCATGTTGTCAGCTGTCAGACAATGATGATGCCGTTACAACTTCTCGAGGAAGTGCGCCATGTGGTGCTTGCGCAACCTGTCTCTTGCGCAACCTGATGTGGCACAATTTGATGTTGGTGCAACCTGATGATATGACTTTAGGAGTGGCACAACTCGATTTTTAGCCTCTACAAGACCCCCTTCAAAGTTTTTAAAACTTAAAAATACTTCAAAGTTTTGAAATACTTTGAATCATGCTAGTTTTGTCTGGGTTGCGCCAGTCAACTGTTCAACAAAACTCCGAATTTTAAGCGCCAGTTGCGCAACAGTTTCGAAAAGAGTTTTTAAGCTATAAATAGCCGACTAAAGATAACTTTTAACTTTTTTATCGAAAGTTAATTCGCTTAAAATCTTTCATCTTCTTCTTTCAAACTCTCGAAGATCCCCCGACGATCGTCAATGTCCCCAAAGAAGTCTGCCGCTGTCAAAGGAAAAGCCATTACTGTGTCTTCATCTCGTGCACCACCAATGAGAGCCCCTTAATACGTGCCACCGTCATCAAGAACTAAAAGAGCCAACCCGGCACTCGAAGGTGAACGTCGACTGGATTGACCGACTCTTTTTAGGGTTTTGGTCGATTTGTGCGTCTCACAACGTGCGCTACCTCTTTTTAGAGTGTAGGCATACTTCACAACTTGCGCCTTCTCTTTTTAGAGTTTGGTTGCTATTACACACTGTTCGTCTTTACGAACTGTGTTGCACGATTTTCAAATTCGTACTTTCTGATTTTGTGCGAATGCGTATATCAAAAGTAGTGCAACTTGAAATCACGCACAATACAGATGTCACACAATGCAGATACTGCATAATTAGATGTCGTGCAATACAAAAATTGTGTAACACAGATGTCGTACAACACAGATACTGCGCAATCAGATATCGCACAATATAGATATCGTGCAACATAGATGTCGCGCAACATAGATTTTGCGCAACACAGAAGTCGTGCAATACAGATACAGTGCAACCAGATGTCGCACAACATAGATATCACGCAACATAGATGTCGCACAACATAGATTTTGCGCAGCACGAAAGTCGCGCAACACAAATGTCGCACAACCTATGTCTTTTCTTTGTATGTTCTGCTCCATAGAATAGAACTCTTTTTGAGATTAACTTTTTATTGTTTTTCTTCTTTTTTGTAGTTGATCTTAGAGAAGACCTTGATGCTGAGAAATATGCTTCAGCTTTCAATGTATCAGAATATAAAGAGGACTTATCTCATGTCTTATATCCACAATATGATGCACCTGAATCTAGAAGGGCCATTCTCACTGCTCAAGAAAGCAACACTTTGTTATGTCTGATAAATGGTGAACCTTTGGAAAGTGTAGATTATGTGATTCATAAGAAACCGGCTTACCTATTTGGAGATGCAGTGAAGAAAACATCTCAACCAAAGACCAAAAAAGAAGAAAGGATTTATCAATGTAAGGATAGAATTACATATCTCACTGAGATGTCAAGACTCCTTGTCCCGATATGAATTCTCCAGTCACCTTCGACAGATGGCATGGGACATGACTCTGATTCAGCAAGCCAGAGTCGGGAAAATATGTTATAAGTTAGGTCCGCAAAGCAAGGATCTATTTTACAGTACTTCAGACAGGTACAATTCTCATCTAAGGGGTTTGAAGCCGAGTTGTATACCTCCAGAAGATTCATCGATGCTTCTTTCCGTCAGGGTGTCTATCTTTGCAAACACATTTGCTAAAGCTGAAGGAAGATACCCAGATCAGGCCATGCGTTTAACAGGCCTAGTAAACCCAGACATGAAACGTGGGAGCAGCTTAGTGATCTGGATTCTAGATCAGTTCAAGGACAAACTTCTTGAACTAGAACTTTATGAGGCCATCTGGACTACTGTTCATGGCTTTCGCCCAAATGCTCATATGTTCTTGGCTCTGATTGAAAGATACAATGACAGAACCGGTACCTTCATGACCCCTCACGGAGAAATTGGTTTTGCATTTCATGAAATGAAATATCTTTCACATCTTCCAATAGGTAACAACCCATATGAAGAATATGTGCCCACCAATGAGGAACTGGATATCCTTTCTATAGAAAACTCTCAGATGGTGGCTGTGTTAGAGGAGCTTCTATGCCATTATAAGATATGCTCCCTTTATTACAAAAGTACTTCCGCAGGGACTTTTTATACAACTAAGTGGTTGCCGTATTTGTTTTTAGGCCATATCTTTGAAGACAATCGAGAGTCAAGCTTGCGATCCTTATTTCTTCCAACAGCTCAGTCGTAGCGATATAGAAAAACTGATAGAAAAGTCCAAGCATACAGATAACATCTTGGATGTGGACTGGCACCCCTTCAAGGCTGGTGCTACTATTGAGAGTTATCTCAGACAGGGTTACAGACCCATGTCAAAAGAAGCCCAATTGGTGGGTTTTCTTGCTTTATGGCTGCGACGGTTTGTAGTTCCAGGGGCCAGTACAGTCGATAGATTTCATAGAGGCGTATTATTTGTTGCTGTGCGTCTAGTATTTGGCCACAAGATGGACATTCTTTCAGCGATGATTTGTCGCCTGAACGCAGGACTGCGTTATTTTGTAGATACTATGCTGCACAATAAGGCTGCTCGGCTGGATTTCCTTCGCACTGAAATACCATATACTTATTTGTTCGGGTGGTTATTGCTACACCATTCTAGTTTGATGGACCCTGATATGGGTGAAGTTGGGGGTAACTTCATCAGGCGTTATTCCAATGCTCGTTGGAATATAAACGCGCTTTCAGAATGTAGAAGAGCTTTGAATCGAGGATCTGGATGGAGATTTCAATGTGTTTACCTCCTCCAGGATATGAGAATCTTCCTCCACAACTGATGGATTTAGAAGCAGCACCTCTCCGTCTGTCCCCGACTATTTTTGCACAGTTGAAGACAATCCATCCGTCTCATCTAGTATATCGATTTGAGGAAGAGTGTTTTCTAGAACCATATTTGCCAAGTCGATTCGCTCGGCAATTTGGTTATTATCAGCTGCATGTGGGAAATGCCACTACTTGCCTTCAAGCCAAGGGTTTCTTGATTGATGGTGCTAGGGCTTGGAGATATTATAATGCAAGAGGCACTAAGGCTATATTCTCCATGTCCCATAATCTTGCTCAGGGTCCTCGTATGTTATACAATACGCAAATTTCTATACTTCGGCAAACACTTTTGTCGAAAACTTTCATCTGGCCCACAGTTTTGCCAGTGATAAAAGATCGAAGGCTGGAGTTCGTACTGCAAAATTGTTCAGGGATGCAGAAGATCGAGACCCTGCCAATGATCCTCTGGAGGCTTCTCTTGTAGGCTTCCTAGATGAAGTAAACGAGCCGTTGGACGTATCATTAAAAGTCCAAAAGGAAAAATTTCCTGCCAAGGGGCTTAAGAAAAGGAAGAATGGAGATTCATCTGCTCCTTCGCATCATGACGGTCTTCCTTCTTCTCCTAAAGCATCGGGGAAGAAAAAGATGAAGACTACTTTGATCATTAATGAACAACCTACTACTAGGACGACTCGGTCCCAGTCGAAGCAGATACATAGTGGGACCTCTCTTGGGGAAGGAGAAATAACTCCTTCTTTAGTTCCAAAACAGAGTGGAGTCATCCGAGAAGAAGTGCACAGAATACCAGATGACCTTGATGAGGTCGAAGAAGAGCCTGTAGCACCTCTGCTACGGAAGGCTAGAAGAAAATTGTTGGTGACTCGAGCAGAACGTCAAACCATTGACGCTTCCTCCCTCCAAAAGGAATTTGACATATCATTATCCTCAAAGGACGATCTACCATCTCAAAAAGGTAATTTCTATGCTTTTAAGCATAATTTTGAAATATGAATGATATACATTGTTATTATTCTTTTTCATCTACAGAGACTACAGCAACTGATATTCCAGTCTCAATTACTACCGAGACAATTCCAGGAAATCGAGTGTACGGACAACTGTTTCCATAACTGCCCTGGCTGCAACAGGAGTAACATTGTCATCCCCTACTCCAAATATCCCAGAGTCCTCCAAAGAAGAGTTGCCTCCTATAGAACCTAAAGCTGGAGCTGCCGATCTTCTGACCACTCAAACTCCTATTCGTTCTCAAGAAGATCGAGAGATGATAGGCGCCCTCCTGGATTGTGACTATGGCGATGTATCAATCGGAGATAATTCCACAAGTGTTACCGAAGAAGAACCAATTCCAGTAGATGTCTCACTAGTATCGACTAAAAAATGCCATGTAACTATTGAGGATGAAGAAAATCCAATTATTGAGGAGGGACATCCAAGCCCGAAAACTGATGATCCTGAAAATAAAGAAGATCAAACTACGGCTCTTGAAGATATTGGAAATGATGAAAATCCCAACACTGTTGTTGCAGAGACTCAGACCCCTACTAATCAAATCTTTGAAGTCAGGGATACAGAGGAGATTGCCCAGTTAACCAGGCAGAATCAGGGGCCGGAAGCAGCCGTTTCTTATCAGGCGGTTCCGAAGCTGGGAGTAGTCAGGCAACTGTGTCTGAAACTACCATGGCCAGACTTCGTTCTGTTCTGGACATGCCCCGTGAAACCCCATATGTATTACCAATATCAGGTAAAATTTTAACTTTTATTTACCTTAATTCCTGTAATTTTTATGTAATGACTGTGTATCTTGATCACAGTGGGCCTTGTGGGGACACTTGCAAAAGGTGCATCGACCACCTTCAGTTTCAGCTCGACCATGGCTCCTCTGGATATGGGGACCCAAACTGGAGAGGGGAGTTCTTCTATGATGCCATTACTCGGGTCTCCTGGTGTACAATATGTAGTTCCTCCAGTTACTTCAGAAACAAGAATTCCAACAGAAGTAGCTACCCCGGGGATCTCAGCGATGAACAAAGCTGTTGTCGAAGCTTATACTAATGCTTTCTTCACTTCTCTGAAGCCTTTCTTTCAAATGGTAATGGAAAATGACCAACCTTATGAGTCAGTAAGGGGCCCTTCCTCCTTCATCATTGGAGCCATCCGCAAGATTGGAAACATCCAGAAACTTATAGATGCTAAATGCGAGGTGATGACTCGTGAAGCTGCAACACGAAAAGCAGAGTTCGAAGCTTCTGTAGTAGCTTTCTCACAGTGTTCTGCAGAGTTGGAATCTCGCATTGTCGAGACAACTTCTTCTATTGAATGCTATAAGACTGAAACTGCAGATAAAGAAAAAGAAGCTGCTGAATATCAAGTTCGTCTCCAGGAACTAGAAATTGAAATGGCTCGGCTCCAAGAAGCAGCTAAAGCAGCTCGACGACACGAAGAAGATGTATTGGAGATGCATCAAATTGCTTCAAGTCAATTAGATGACTTGAAGAGGCAGTGAGATGCACTTATCCAAATCGAAGGTGCAGAACTGGTACGCCGAGCAAAATTGCTACAACCTTTTGATCCAAAGTCTGGGAGAGCTCTTGCAAGACAAAGGATACTTGATTCTAGAGTATAGATGGTTGAGAATTTGAAAAGATTGATCATTGATCTCAGCACTAAGCACTCAGCCTCCCCAATGAAGCAGTCTATAGGATCTTTTATCTTCTTGTCTTTCAAATGATGTACTTTGTTTTTGACATTTTGAACATTATGGCAATAAAAATAATGCTCTTTTTGTGATTTTATTACTTATTATATACCTATAGTAGATATAAGTAATAGATAAGGATAGGAAAATATGTTCAGAGGTACCGGACATGACATATCCCCTAAAAGAAAATAACAATATTAATTATATCTGTTCAGAGGTAATATGGACGTGACATAATATAACTCAGAATATTGTCATTTCAGAAGACGACTTTATCAGAGGTAATGTGGACGTAATAAGTCGCTGATATAAGATGATAGAATTCAGAGGTAATGCGGACGTGAATCTATTGATATAAAAAATAGAATTCAGAGGTAATGTGTACATAAACTCATTTTTTTCTATTGATGATCTTCAAATCGGCTAGGACTTAAAGAAGTAGCTACCTCGGGGATCTCAACGATGAACAAAGCTGTTGTCGAAGCTTATACTAATGCTTTCTTCACTTCTCTAAAGCCTTTAATTCAAATGGTCATGGAAAAGGACCAACCTTATGAGTCAGTAAGGGGCCCTTCCTCCTTCATCATTGGGGCCATCCGCAAGATTGGAAACATCCAGAAACTTGTAGATGCTGAATACGAGGTGATGACTTATGCAGCTGCAATATGAAAAGTAGAGTTCGAAGCTTCTGTGGTAGCTTTCTCACAGCGTTCTGCAGAGTTGGAATCTCGTATTGTCGAGACAACTTCTTCTGTTGAATGCTATAAGACTGAAGCTACAGAAAAAGAAAAAGAAGATGCTGAATATCAAGTTCGTCTCCAGGAACTAGAAATTGAAATGGCTCTGCTTCAAAAAGTAGCTAAAGCAACTCGACGATACGAAAAAGAAGTATTGAAGATACATCAAATTGCTGCAAGTCAATTAGATGACTTGAAGAGGCAGCGGGATGCACTTATCCAAATCAAAGGTGCAAAACTGGAACGCCGAGCAAAATTGCTGCAACGTTTTGATCCAGAGTCTGGGAGAGCTCTTGCAAGACGAAGGATACTTGATTCCATAGTAGGGATGGCTGAGAATTTGAAAAGATTGATCATTGATCTCAGCACTAAGCACTCAGCCTCCCCAATGAAGCAGTCTATTGGATCTTTTGTCTTCTTGTCTTTCAAATGATTTACTATTTTGTTGTTGACATTTTGAACATTATGGCAATAAAGTAATGCTCTTTTTGTGATTCTATTACTTATTATATACCTATAGTAGATATAAGTAATAGATAAGGATAGAAAACTATGTTCAGAGGTATCGAACATGACATATCTCCTAAAATAAAATAACAATATTAATTATATCTGTTCAGAGGTAATATGGACGTGACAGAATATAACTCAGATTATTGTCATTTCAGAAGATGACTTTATCAGAGGTAATGTGGACGTAATAAGTCGCTGATATAAGATAATAGAATTCAGAGGTAATGCGGACGTAAATCTATTGATATAGAAAATAGAATTCAAAGATAATGTGGACGTGAACTCGTTTTTTTTTCCTATTGATGATCTTCAAATCGGCTAGGACTTAAAGAAGTAGCTATCCCGGGGATCTCAGCGATGAACAAAGCTGTTGTCGAAGCTTATACTAATGCTTTCTTCACTTTTTTGAAGCCTTTAATTCAAATGGTCATGGAAAATGACCAACCTTATGAGTCAGTAAGGGGCCCTTCCTCCTTCATCATTGGAGCCATCCGCAAGATTGGAAACATCTAAAAACTTGTAGATGCTGAATGCGAGGTGATGACTCATAAAGCTACAATATGAAAAGCAGAGTTCGAAGCTTCTGTAGTAGCTTTCTCACAGCGTTCTATAGAGCTAGAATCTTACATTGTCGAGACAACTTCTTCTGTTGAATGCTATAAGATCGAAGCTGCAGAGAAAGAAAAAGAAGCTGCTGAATATCAAGTTCGTCTCTAAGAACTAGAAATTGAAATGGCTCAGCTTCAAGAAGCAGCTAAAGCAGCTCGACGATACGAAAAAGAAGTATTGAAGATGCATCAAATTGCTGCAAGTCAATTAGATGACTTGAAGAGGCAGCAGGATTCACTTATCCAAATCGAAGGTGCAGAACTGGAATGCCGAACAAAATTGATGCAACCTTTTGATCCAGAGTCCGGTAGAGCTCTTGCAAGACGAAGGATACTTGATTCCAGAGTAGAGATGGCTGAGAATTTGAAAAGATTGATCATTGATCTCACTAGGGTTGAGCAAATACCGACCGCTACCGAAAAACCGACCGAATACCGATTAAAAATATCCCAAAAAACTGAACCGAAATTATGTACCGATACCGAATTACCGAACCAATTAAAATATGGTATAATGGTAGTGGTAACGGTTTGAATGTAATACCATACCAAAAATACCGAACCGAACCGATTATACATATATATACATTTTTTCCCTTAGAATGTTGTTCGTGATTAATTTTATATTACTCTTTTCAATTTTTATCTTTGTTTTAGTTGAAAATTAGTTTGTTAGAACTTAGAATGGATTTTGGTGGACTTGAAGTTATGTTAAGAATGCTAAGAATTGAGTTTTGGTCTTTTAAGCTTATATTTTTGTGTTTTCATATAATTTTAAAATGAATTTTAGTATACTTAAACTTATACTAAGAATTAAACTTAGTGATCGTGTTTGATCTTTTAAGCTTTTTTTAGGTGTTTGCAACTTGTTACATATTATTCTAATAAATTTGATTAATTGCTTGCTTGGTAGAGGCTTGGCTTTGAAATTTAATGCTTCCAAAAGAAAGTAAAAAATATTTTTCTAGGTTAAGAGGTTCATATTAAGTGCGTTGATTGATTAAATGTTAAATGGTAAAATACCGATACTGAACAAAAATTGACCTAATACCAATTTAACCGAAATCGAAAAAACCGATTCTAAATGGTACGATATTGGTATTGATTTTTTAAATACCGATTTAAAAAAATACTGAAAAATCCAACTAAATACCGACCGATTATACCGACGCTCACCCCTAGATCTCAGTACTCAGCACTCAGCCTCCCCAATGAAGTAGTCTATAGGATCTTTTATCTTCTTATCTTTCAAATGATGTATTTTTTTGTTGACATTTTGAACATTATGACAATAAAAATAATGCTCTTTTGTGATTCTATTACTTATTATATACCTATAGTAGATATAAGTAATAGATAAGGATAGAAAAATATGTTCAGAGGTACCGGACATGATATTTCCTCTAAAAAATAACAATATTAATTATATCTGTTCAGAGGTAATATGTACGTGACAGAATATAACTCAGAATATTTTCATTTCAAAAGACAACTTTATCAGAGGTAATGTGGACGTAATAAGTCGCTGATATAAGATGATAGAATTCAGAGGTAATGCGGACGTGAATCTATTGATATAGAAAATAGAATTCAAAGGTAATGTGGACGTGAACTCTTTTTTTCTATTGATGATCTTCAAATCGGCTAGGACTTAAAGACAGGATATCATGTCTAAAAAGACGATATCTGTGATAATACAAATTTATCATAAAGATAAGACATCTTTTAAAACAGCTGGGTTTTAAAAGACAAAATTGATAATTCAGATAGACTCTATTGAGGATTTTGAGGGGAAGGGTATTCCTGAAACTGGAGATACCAGAACTGGAGGGTTCATCAAGTACCGCTTTATGTCTTCAAATGCTTGCTGACATTTTTCAGTCCAAATAAAAGACACACCTTTCTTCTTGAGTTGAGTAAACGGTCTACAGCGTCCAGAGAGATTTGAGATGAATCTCTTGATGTACGCAAGCTGCCCCTAGAAAGCTCTTTTAGGTTGCATGGAGGACGCTTCTCTTGAATGGCTTTGATTTTCTCAAGGTCAACGTATATACCTTTAGAGGTAATGACGAATCCGAGAAATTTGCCACTAACGACTCCTAGGAATGACTTTGTGGGATTCATCTTGAGTTGGTGCTGGCACATTAGATCGAATATAGTTCTCAAGTCTTGAATGTGGTCTTCCTTTAGACGACTTTTGACAGCAATATCGTCAATATAGCATTCAACAGTCTTTCATAAATAATCATGAAAGATAGTACTCATGGCCCGCTGATAAGATGCACCAGCGTTCTTAAGACCAAATGGCATGACAATGTAGCAATAGACTCCAAGAGGACTACGAAAAGGTGTATGTTTCTTATCTTCTGGATGCATCTTGATTTGATTATATCCTGAGAATCCATCTATAAAAGATATTCGTTCAAATTCGCAAGTATTGTCAATCACGACATCAGTAATCGGAAGAGGAAATTCGTCCTTAGGACAAGCTTCATTAAGGTCTCTAAAGTCAATGCAGACTCGAACTTTCCCTGTTTTCTTTAAAACTGGAACAACATTAGCCATCCAGTCCGGATATTGTTCTTCTCTGACGAAACTGCAGGCGATGAGTTTCTTGACTTCAGCTTCTATGACATCCATCATGTCAGGTCAAAATTGACGCTGTTGCTGCTTGACAGGCTTTGCATTCGGCAGAATGTTGAGTTTATGGTTAGCGATCTGAGGATCCAATCCTGATATGTCTTTATAGTTTCCAGTGAATACATCAATGTATTCCCTAATAAGTTGGATCAGTTCTTGTTTATCTGCTTCAAGGAGGGTTTTGCTGACAAATATTGGTCTTGAGGAGGTTTTATCTCCAACGTTGACTTGAGCCAACTGATCTTCGGAAGGCGGCTCATGTTTCTTGAAGCAAACCTCCCACTGAGTATCCATCAATTGTGCCCAAGGATCAGATTCAGAGACTTCGACAAAATCTTCGTCGTCTTTCGAGAACTCGGCAGTTACCATATTGGAAGATAGAGTCACTCGATGGACGTGCCCAATACTGGTGTCTGAATCCCATGAGACAGAATCAGAAAAGTTAGATCGTTCTTCTTCATCGAATTCGGAGGCTTTTGGAGTCGGAATTGGTGAAGTATAACCCAGTCCCCGCTTCATTTTGCTGTAGTATTGTTGTAATTTTTCTTTTGGAGCAGAAATACGAATAGGGGTTTGCCTTCCTTTACCGCCATTGAGACCAACTTTAAAATTATAGCCCATCTTTTGAATGATATCTCTTGATTGTTGACTATAAAGACGTAGTTGAAGTCTTCCGTTATCATGATTTTCTTCTTCACTATCGGACATGATCTTCTGTTCTGTTCCTTTACAAAAAAGTATAGAAAGTTCATCTTTCTTTTTGGAGGAAACTAAGAAGAAGGAGTCTTGTATTGGTTCGAGCAATACTTCGTCTTGGAAAGCTTGAACTGCTCCAATGGTAAGTGGTTCGAAGCTATCTAACATTTCTAAATAACATCGAGTATAATAAAGAACATCAGTATACTGTGAAGTAGATGATATTTTATTGATTTGTACATCATTATTTACAACATGATTCTTAGCTTTAACAGAAGGCTTAGTAAGGTTGATAACCAGAGGAGGAGAATGAGGATTCTTAGCCTTAATAGAAGGCTTAGTAAGGTTGATAACTAGAGGAGGAGAAGGTGAAGGTTTGTTACGACAACGGTCGATATCCAGAGGCTCAGAAGGGGTGATCTCCTTTTGTTCCCTTTCTACAGTAGGAGGTTGTTTGTTATGAGAGGAAACATGTATAGTCAACGTCTGAGAAGAAGAGGGACGAGTAGTATGTCCTTTGACGGGGATCATAAGAACATTTTTTGAAGTATCTTTCTGATCTTTCTCACTATCCATCGCCAATACAACCTTCATGAACTCTTCCTTATACATCCGAGAGTCAGTACAAAACACTTCAATACCCCTGAAAGGATTTAGGTCTTCTACTTCCTTCTGAACCTCTCCATTGACATCTACATATTTGAAGCATTGATGTGGAGTGGATGGTACAATGTTATGCTCATGCAGAAAGGGACTTCCCAGCAAAGCATTATAAGAGCCATGATTATCGATCACGTAGAAAGTAACCTTTGTACGAAGATTACCTATTTAAACCTTCAGACGAATCTTTCCCAGAGGTTTACTTCTTCCAGAATTGAAACCTAAGATTGTCGTGATGGTTGTTGAAAGATTATGTACATGAATCTTTAATGCATCTACTAGAGTCTTTGGCATGATGCTAAGTGCAGACCCAGGATCGATCAAAATGCGATCAACCTTCATGGTATCGACATATCCGGTGAAGTAGAGGGGTCGGTCATAACGATTATCTTCCAACAATATATCATCTTGTGTAAAGGTGATGTTGGTATCAGTTCCATCACACTATGACAATGAAGACATGTTATAGGCTCTTCCTCTGGCTTCTTGAGTAATGTTAGACAAGTATCAGCTTGCATCAAAGCTTCACTCAACATTTCTCAAGTTTCCTTCTAAAGACGGGGTAGCTCAAAAATTGACAATCTTGTCGGGCCATTAGCCAACCGAGCCAGTATTCAAAGTTATACAGCTTCTCGAGTCCCAAAGTTGGAGTCTTCTTCAATACTTTATCAAAATGGTCAGGCTATTTTCTTTTGTCCGCTGTCGTCGATTTGGAAAGAGTTGGTTCTACTGGAGGTGATGAAGCTGATGGAACATTAACAGTAGGAGAAGATGATGCTTGAGGAGCCTCCATAGCTGGAGCAGGGTTTTTTGACCTCCTGAATAGTCTCTTAGGTAATGTTTCCCAGACCTGGTACCAGTTAAGGCTTCTTCTTCGGATACAGGTTTGAAGGACACCATATTGCAACTCTTTGCCTGGATATTATTTCTGGAAGGTTTCTTTTGGCAAGATGAAGAGTTTGTCCAGTAACCCAAACCAACCTAAGATTGGTTGTGAGAAAGACATAGAAAAAGAGGTACAGGCGATCCCTTTCTATGGTTCAAACCAGAGGCCTTTTGTAGATCATATCCTATTTTCGTCATTAGTTCACGAGATTATAGACTATACAGATGGAAAGCTGGTTGATATTTGGCTTTTGACTTTGATAATGTTGTCTCAGCAGGGAAAGAAGAAGAAGGATTATCTGTTGCCGAGATAAAGGTAGCAGTTAGAGGTGGAAGACAATGTTCACCCAACGAAATCATATGACATGATTTATATTTAGTGGCCTTCTTAGACTTGGTGGAGGAAGATGGTGTTTCGAAGTCAGCCACTAAATCTGGATGGATCCACATAATTTCTCCTTTATCAGTAGACAGAGGAACAAGACCATCAGTTCGTACAGGTGGAAGATTAACAATCTCCAGAGTAGTTCTCGGGATAGGGATGACGCCGTCCTGCACAAGTTGAGCCAAAAAATCTCTAAACTGTAGAGAGACGACGTTAGCCATTACAGTTTTCTTGTCTTGTTGGAGAGTGATTGTACCAGAATTGACCATCTCCTAAATTTTACCCTTGAGCACATAGCCTGCTCGAGTTGGATGTCCAATAAATCTGTGGTAAACACAATATTTAGGATGGTCAGTCTTACCAACTTCCTCTGGTCGTTTTGCTTCTGGCAGTTGAATTTTATTGCTCTTGATCAGACAAACAAAGATACTCATGATATCATCTTCATTAAAAGAGTATTCTTCTTTTGGACGTGGTGCCCTTTGTGGTGGTGCTGTTGGGATAGATGTTGGCTGACATACATTTATAGCTAGAGCTTCTTTGCCTTTGAGATTAATAGCCAAAGTCTCCTTGTTCTTGCGATTGTTCTGACGGCCACTATTATTTGGTGTAGCGTATTCATCTTTGTCAAGATTAGGCATTTGAATACCTAATTGTTTGAACTTGTCAACGCTCTCTTCTGCTGCTTTGGCATACACTATGAAGGAAGGCCAGTCCTAGAACTGTGTTGATTCCGTCCACATGTTGATTATAGGCAACAGGTTTGATTTGCAAGTGTCTATAGTCAAAGCATTTGGAGTTCCGAGAGGCATTTTAGTGCTTCACGGCAGAATCGTTCAATGAAATGTTCAGTAGTTTTATTATGTCGTTGTTTGATTTTGATGAGAGCAGACATAGTCATGTCGTTGGTTCCCTCACAAAATCATTCCAAGAACATTAGTTTGAAGCCAGAGAAAAAGGTTATACAACCATCTGGTAAACTACGATACCAGTCATATGCTGCACCAGCTAAATAACCGACAAATACTCTAGTAAGAAGAGCATCATTTGGTTAAAGTTGACCAGTCATTACTTTAAAGTGATTGAGGTATTGACTTGGAGATGTGCTGCCATCAAACAACATAATAGTAGGGGGTTTGTATTTAGAAGAAAATTAGACTTCTTTCCATTCTATGGGATATGGCTGTTTGATCCCAAGCTTCTGCAAGCCATCTTTCTGTTTGAAAGCTTCGAATTGAGTACGTAAAAGTTTTACGGCCTTATTGGTATTTTTCGATGATTGTGGAGCAGTGGATTGATTTGATATGTTAGGAGGAGGTATTGCATGATAAGTACCACCTCCAGCACCAGATTGACTTGGAATAGCCTGTGCAGGAATGGAAGCGGTGTGAGGAGACTGTATCCCCAGATCAATATTGATGGGGGCTGATGTTGTTACAGGTTCTTGAGTCGGAACCAGATTCACAACCGGTGGAACTGTGTGTTGTGCCATAATCACAGCATGCATACCTGTCATCATCTCAGCCATATTCTTTAAACTAGCCTCCAAACCAGCAATTCTTTGCTCTTTATTGTTAGAACTGGAAGCATCTTGATCTTCTGTGGCGACATAAGCAGTCACTTCTCTAGCTATTGAAGACGAACTAGTGGAAAAGATGGTCTTTTCGAAACTTACACTATCAACATCAGAGTCATATAAGGAATCACCCCCAAAATAAGTGATAGGGGTATTCCGTTGACTGAAAGAATCTTGGTTGAAAGGAGGATTTCTTTGACCGAATGTGTCTCGGCATCTTGATCTAGTATATTGGCATACTCCTTCGTCGGATTCATGAATCTGATCTAAGTATTGTTGACTGGGATTGCGGGATGCATTATGTCTTGGACGTTTTCTACCCCCAGTGCTTCGAGATGCCATGTTGACAGAAGCATAGAGTAGTTCATCTTCGTCTACAAGGATAGGTTCAGGAGTCTGAACATAGTTCAAACGGTCAAAGACATGCCATTTAGCTGACTGACAGTAATACTTGATGACAACTTCATGGTGGTGATTGCAATAATGTTCTTGCTGTTGGATCACCGCTGGACATGATGGATTTGCAACCTTCCACTTCTGTATCAAGAGTTCACGAAGATCACTAACAGATGAGAAGAAGTTGCAGGAATGTTGCCCTTGACGATATTCGGGACATGGTTCATGTTCTTGCGGTGTCCCATACCTTGAGTGTACAAAGACGTGCTAAGCTGGTTAGCATAAGTCATAGGATTTTTTACCTCAGAATTTTTCCTCTGGTGTAAGTTAGCAACTGGTGCAGGTTGCGCTTGATACATTTTGTGTTTTTCCAAGGTTGACCCTAATTGGTACCTGTTGATATATGTATGCAAGTCTGACATGGGTGCTACCAGTTTGCCTTGTCGGGATCTTGAGATACGTAGGGTCGGTAGATCTTGCCCTGACCTCTTTGGAGTAGGCATAATACCCTTTTGCGTGGAAAGTTCATTCTGAATAGAACCCATTTTCCTGACAGAGATTTGGTTGTCTCTGTTAAGGAGAGCAGGATTTCTATCTGAATCCGCTTTCGTGCTGAGAGGCGCAAAAGTGCAATCAGCAGTACATTTCACCCAGTCAACGACTCGAAAAGAATGAGAAAAAGCCAAAGAGGGTTTTCCTTGATTTAATAATTTTCCAGTAAGTTTCTGACTTGATGACGAAGAGGGAACCACTAAACAGTGTTTTCTTTTACGTTGCACCAATGCAGAAATATGTGCAGGTTGTGCTAGAGCAAAAATAGGCACAGGTTGTGCCAGTACAGAAATATACGCAAGTTGTGCCGGAGCAGGAGCAGGCACAGGTTGCGCCAGGAAAGAAAAGACTAAAGGGCACTTTCCTTTGTTTTGTCCAGCAGTGTGTCGAGACGAAGTCTCCTTTGATTTCAGAATTGGAGAAGTGGAGGGGTTAGCCAAAAGGCTGTTTCCCTTAGGTTGTGCTAGGGCAGTAATGTACGCAAGTTGCGCCACAGCAGGAATAGGCATAGGTTGCACCCTGGAGGAAAAGGCCAAAGGGCACTTTTCTTTGTTTTGGACAGCGGTGTGTCGAGACGAAGTCTCCTTCAATTTTAAAATCGGAGAAGTAGAGAAGTTAGCCAAAAGGCTGTTTTCCTTAGGTTGCGCCAGGGCAGTAATATGTGCAAGTTGTGTCGAGGCAGCAGGTTGTGCCGTCGAGGACTTAGGAGTCCAGACAGAACGCGTCTTGCTCTTAACAGCGGCAGTAGTGCGCTTGGCACCCCTAGTATTGATCATGGCCTCGTAGGCTGTCTAGTCGACTTGAACGACCACGGTCTTCTACGTCTTGTCGATCGACGCGGTATCACATTGAGTTGTCACTTTCTCGTCGGAGGAGAAAGTCGTCTCCAGCAGAGTTGCTATTTTGTTTGCAAAAAACAAAAAGAAAATTTGATTTCTATAAACTAAAAAAAGTACAAAGAGTACAATTGATTTTTGGGGAAGTACAACTATAGGAATCTTATCAGATGACGATCACTTTATCCCTTGGACGATGTGATATCGAAGACACGAGCCTCTGGAGGATGCAACAACACTTTTACAGGAGTTTTTGATCCTTCGTTGTGCCTTGAGACTGATTTGAAACTCTATTTATAGAGTTCTTGAAATAACTGTTTAGCAGTTATTTTGGGTTGCACGCACTTCAGGTTGCGCGTCTCCTGTTCACTTGTGCGATTGGTTGTACTAACTGCTGTGGACATGTGGTATCGTTTGATTAAGATTCATGTAGTCGTGGGCAGTGTAGTAGGTACGTTCTACGAAGTTAGTGGCATGTGTGCCACGTTACCCTGCTATGGATACTGTTCTATCACTTTGCACGAGCTTCATCGGGTTGCACGGGGACGCAACCTAGCAACTTGTGCCTGGGTTCAACCTCGCGCACCCTGATATATTGTGCGAACTACTAGTTGTCATCTTCAACTTGCGCCTAAGTACATCTTTGTGCACCCTAACATGTTGCACAAACTGCTAGCTGTTATTAAATCTGACCAAATCTTCTCGAGCTCCGTGTTGCACGGGATTCGAACGAATTCTCTTTGATATGTGTGTTGTCAACTATCAGGCAATGAGGATGCCGTTACAGCTTCTCGAGAAAGTGCACCACGTGGTGCTCGTGCAACCTGTCTCCTGCGCAATCTGATGTTACAAAACTTGATGCTGGCGCAACCTGATGATATGACTTCAGGAGCGGCACAATTTGATTTTTAGCCTCTACAGGTACCCCGGGGCCACGGGATCGTTTCGGCTTAGGGAAAACACAATATAGCTGTGCTGGTTAATAGCACGGGTTAGGCGGAGACTTTCAGCGGGGCCACTACTTGCGTTGAAAGGGCCCCGACTAACAAAAGCTATGAGTCCAGGATGGCTTGTTGTGTCAGTGACCAAACACACACATAATTTGCTCACGCTAACTAGCGATAACAATTGGCAAGGAAGAATATGGTAAGTCTCAGATTCACAAAACTAAGTCATATAAACTCTTCAACCAAATGAAAGCATGGAACTTAATTTGCCATGCACCATTATAAAGTATAATATACTGATCTTTGCTCTCCGCAGGTACCCCGAACCAAGAAGGGCATACCACTTAAGCTCAAGATGACACAAGAACATTTGAAGCATCGTCCGTGTGTTGAAGGCTTGTTTTAATCCTTTTGAAGACTCCACATTCAGTCCAAAAGAAATGATGTCTCGACTCCCCACAATTCCAGGTCTTTGGAAATGTTTTGTTGTAAATAGGGATGTATTGCATGGAACGGCTATCTCATAATGCATTCATTTTATAATCGAGTCATGTTGTAGCCGCGAGGCAAATGAATGTAACAGAGTCATATAAATGATGTTTATTATAAATGAAAGAAAAGTTCCTTCTATTTTCAAATGTGTTTGTTCAATTTTTCTGCGTACTCTACTTGATGTTATATTTTCGGATAACCTTATGACTATGTCTTGTGCGATCGCAACTTAGGTTTCCATGGCATCACGCCCAAGGGATGACTATCGATTCTAAGAAATCGGAACGTGACACCAATGACATGGTCTGTTCCATCACTGGAGGCCGTATTGTATAGTTGTGACATATACGACTATTATGTGGCAACATGATCAAGTCACACAATAACTATAATTTAACCAAGGCAAGTACACTATTGCTTTATATTCTTATTATATTATAATGTTACTCTTTATTGTGTTTCATTGAGTATTCAGTTGAGACACAATTGTGACACGATAGTCTTGTTGCATCATTGCTCATTTATTGATTGTTTAGTGACTCGGAAGGAAAAAATGTCAATAGATACGTGCAAATTCTAATGAATGTTAATGTGGATATCTAAGTCATATACCTCACGTATGGGTTAGTTGTACCTTAAAAATGTGGATAGCCATCCATGATGTGCCGTATTAGCCTGACCGTTCACATGTCGAAAGGTATTTCAAAAGCACTGTCTGTTTTACTTGCACATGTTTATTGCTAGTTGTCTTATTCATACATGTTCTTGCTAGTGGTCTCTTGTACATGTTTATTGTTTCCAGTTCATATACATGTTTTCTTTATTCTTTACTGCATATCTACTTATCTAGCTTATTTTGTATTAAGTTATATTATTACAATATGGCTGTACTTTACTCCTTTTCTAACTGGGTCGTTGCAAGTGACTTGGCATGCTTTCTACTTTTGTACTATGGACCATACATGGGAGATAGAGATCTTGGAGGCCAACCTTATATTCTAGATAGATTAGATACTTCTTGAATTTAAATATTTAGCGGGTTTGTTCCCGATGTCACTTTGATGTATTATTAGATATATAAATGAAATAGTTATTGTGAATGAGCAAATAGATGTGATTTTGTTGTATTCGAGATTGACATTGAGGCCTAGACATCGTACTAACTTTGATACTGCGACGTAGGCTGGACTTGGTTACGTACTCGTATCCCGAAAAGCGAGTGCAGGCCGTGACAAGTTTTTTTGGTGGCCCATGCAGCTCTATTTTCGTAAATTTGTGCGAACTTGCAGTAGTACCTATATTAGTCGTACTACTACGAGCCTGCGATTAGGAAGTGCTCATTCACAATTAGGGTTGATTAGATTTTAGAAGAATGACTAGGATTAAGCATGAAATAGGAATCCTTTATTTAATTTGACTGTTGGATTGTTAAGGTTGCTACATAGGCCATATGATTTAGGTAAGAATTTATTGAATTCTAAACCTTATTAAATAAATTAATTTTTTTTCATAAGAGGATGTACTACTGTGTTTGATATGATGGTAAGATTAAAGGTGGATAGACTATTCGCCTAGTAAATTAGGACTTCCTAGGATTTAATTCCTAATCTTAATCATTTGTGCAATTTTATTTTCTATCTTCTCTAAATATCGTCATATCGAAAGTCCGTATTGCTTATTTATTTTCCATTGGTTGTAAGTAATTATTTTTCTAAAGTCAATATTTTATTTTCATCCATTGACTTTTGAGCCTAACCTGATTCAATTATCTATATATTAATTCCAAATCGTCTTTGTTCATTTTTCGATCATTTTATTTTCAAAATTGATGCTTTCACTTAAAGGGCATATACTTTCACTTTTTCTATCATGATCGTCTTGGAAGTTGTTTGAAGTTCTAGAAGCTCTTTTAAAATTCTTATGGATATATTGGAATAATTTTCGATGACTTACAATGGCAAGGCAGATGCGTACTGTCATCATTTATTTGAGTTATCGAGACTATGGGTTCACTACTGCCAGCAGCACACTGGCAAGACATGACCCCTATGTTAAAGTAAGTTCAGATAAGCGTAGGTTATCGAATATTATTAGAAGTATGCCCTACTTGCCCTATTTGATTTTTGAGTTATTATGTTAATATTGGATAAAGTTAATAGAATATTCGATACCATGTCATATTTGAGTCATAAAATTAAGGGTTTACTGCAGCCAGTTGTACACTGGCGAAACATAAATTCTCGGTAAAATGACTTCATATATACATATGATTTTTGAGTACTATAGAGATAATGTCCTTCTGGATATGACTATTGATTTCATGCACTCCCACCTAAATTTGATTTAGTTTAATCCTTTCATTTCTTAAACCTTTATTTCTTATCTTTTTATTCTCGTATTGTTATTTGGTTTCCTAGTAGTCATTTAAATCCATTTTGATTCCATTCTACTAAATTCATAATCATAGTCGTGCCTATTTTTGACTATATTGTTGCTAATGTTTATATTTTATTCCACTGTGATCATGACTATTTTGATCACGTTCATGCTCGTGCCAAAATTTTAATTTTGATCATACTTGGATGACTTGCATGATTTGCCTTGATCGTGACTGTATTTTTTATTATATATATCTAAGACTTCGTCTAAATTTTGATCGTTCATAAGCAATTTTGGTTATGATAAGACTATTTTTACTATAATCTTAATCGTGCCAAAACCACATCTTTTTTTTAGATTTCGATTCTATTCGCAATTATGTCTAACTAATTTGATCATAAATTGAATCATTTTCTTAATTATATTCTTTATCATGCTTATTTGTATCGATTGAAATTTCGTCTCTTGATTATATCCTTAGTTGTACCTATCCATTGAAATTTTGAGGACGAAATTTTTTTAAGATGGGTAGATTTGTAAGCTCACTTCCCAAAATTTTAAATTTAAATTCTTATTTGTTTTATTTTTAGTTTTATATATTTTCTAGTTAGAACATAAATTCTATTTTTCTTAATTCTATAAAAGATATTTGTATTGACAAAGAGATTTGTAAAACTATTTTTTTAAATTTGATTTTGTTTTTTAATACTTTTAAACTTATTAATTTTTTATTATCAATTATCTTTAAGTTTATATTTATAAAATCTATTTTTAGATATTATTGAATTATTAGATATTAGGATGTGGTCAATTCTAAATTAGGATTGGATTTAGTCTTAAATCATTGATTATTGTCTTTAAATCTATTACTATATTATTTTAGAAGATATTTATATTTATGAAAATGTACATTTTGGAATATTTGAATTATTGTTATCAATATTTTTTATATTTGATTTTATGAAATCTATTTTAAAGATTATTTAAATTATTAGACATTATTTAAATTATTTATTATCACGGATATATGGAATGAGATTGGATCAATCTAGTTAATTAATTTAAATCTTTGAAAAGGTTTATTCCAAAATTCTAATCCTTTCCTATCAAGGAAACCCCCACTCCTATATATAGGGGAGGTCCTCCATTTTTTTTGACAGCTCAAAATTTCTCAAAACTAACACTATTCCAGGGTGCGTGCACCGTATCCGTGTCCACATACCAGACACGACACCGATCCTAATCTTGTGTCAGCGTTACGCATGACACGACATGAATCCCTAATCCTAAACCTAACCCAAACTTTAACCCTAATCCTAAGTTCTGCCTGATCAACTACTTAGCCGACCACCGTGCCGCGTCCCCTGTCTGCCATCATTTTTTCGGCCATCACCATCTCCTCCACGTCGATGCTAATACCGTCGACCAGTTCCGCTGCCGCGGTGCCACACCAGGGTGCGCTAGCTAATACCACCATATGGCATCCATCGCCACCATGGCGATCACCATCATCATCATCAACACCACCATCAATTTGACCCTCACCTTATCGGAGCCCTACGCCCGACCACTGCAGATCCCCTCTTCGTCGCGACTAGCACACCATGGCCGAGTTCTTCCCTGATATCCTCATTCTGGTGACGTCTCCAGCCAGCGGTACCCCTATAATGCCTCTGCCAGAGCACCGCTCTCCTGATCGCTGCCTCGATCTCGCCGCGGCGACCATATCCAAATCAGATCTGAGCAACCAAGCCAGATCTGCCATCGTCGTGGCCGAGCGCCACCGACGTCTCCTTCCTGTCAATCCTCTCAATCTGATCTCCCCTGCTCGTCGTCCCAACCTCCCTCTCCTCGTGCTCAGAACTGAGCCGAGACTGACGTCGCCTCCGTAAGCCCTAAACTTTATCAGCTAAGTTTCGGCCAAAACCCTGATTTTGGATCTGTCGACCCCGTATCCCTGTCGACTCCGGTCTTCCGCTCCAGTGCTCCGCCATTGAGTTTTTTTGGTGAGTTCGATCTCCCTCTCCTTTTCTTAATCAACTCTCTCCCTCCCTCAAAGTTTTCCTCTCTTTCTTCCTCACATTCCTCTTCTCTTTCTGTAACGCCCCAGTCCCAAAATACGTAGGACTATGAACGTAGACATGCCAGCCGTAAAATAAATATACGTAAGCTGTAAAATGCAGTAGAACCATAACGAATCTCATCCACACAAGATAAATGAATAAAAGATATCATATAATGATAATGAATTGTCTTAATACAATATGTTGGGCGGAGACAAATCCACTACCAACAAGTGAAAGAAAAATACATGAGTAAAGAAATGAATTTGGCGAGCGAAGCGAAGACAATCCAAGTGCAATCATCCTCGAAGAATTAGCGATGATCACGGCTAGAGCTAGAACACCTGCGAAAGACAATAGCACACACCTGGAGAGATAACCAGGTCCTCAGAGGGACGTAACAAGACACATAATATCATGCCATATAAACTGAATAAATATTGCTCAAATAAATAAGTTAATTGAATTTATAACATGGTCCAATACATACTTATTGAACGAGCGTACCATCCCCCCAACCAAACAAGGATAGGAGATGGTAAACTAATTCACGGTGACGTATCTTTCCATGCTATGAATCCAATATGGTATCCGGACCCCAACAAGGTTCAATACCTTCTCATCGAAGTAGTAAGTCACACCTACAACCAAACAAGGACAAGATGTGACGAACTAATCCGCGACAAGTTATTGTTCCAAGCCACGGTCAGATACAAGTACCCAAACCAAAAGTACTCGTACCTAACGGATAGGGTAGCCTACCGTTCTAAGTGAAATGTAGTTAAGAACAATCGTTCCTACGCATGGGCCCTGGCTAAATAGGATCGGCGTAGTCCCCCTTGGGCACCAGAGGCCCCATCAGTAAGAGCATGACGTTCCGCAGAATCGTCAGTGGCCGTCAGTAATCATGGGTCATCAACCCCGTATCTCCAGCGGAGAGTCCGGGTCACAAGGGAAAGTGTATCGAAGCCCATACGCTAAGGAATTGTCCTTCCCGCCCAATGCCTACTGTGTTGTATCCACAACACAAAACCACTATAACTGCTAAGTCAAACTAGCATGCAACCTCTATTAGCGGTTATTCCTATCGCACGGCTTGTACGCACTGGTGGCCAGCCAATCACGCACGTCCGTGTTCTACATGCGACACACAACTTCGTGGTACAACGTGTCAAGGCCATGAATGCAACACACAAAGGTGGTCCCTTAATTCTAGGTTTAATGTGTAAGAAAAATAATACATAGCAGGAAATATAAATGAACAGTAAGTTCTAACAGGTTATGCCATATATCACAGTTTATTTTGCATAAAGAAAATAATAAACAATGCATGAAATATGAGCTAAAATAAGTAAACAGCAAATTGCAAGGTGTCTTGCCTGGTAGGACACCTGGTGTGCTGCGATAATCAATGTGGCACGAACTTCGACTTCGGTGCAACAACTATACAAGGTGATCTCGGGTGGTGGCACAGACAGTTCTATTGGGTCCAGAAGGGTCAAATTAGTTAGGCTTGACATAATGTAGTTTAGAATTTGCCAAGAGATTAGGAACGAAGGGCTTAGTCGCGGGCTGGAGAAAGATCGAAGGAATTTGGAAGATTAATATATATATATAATTTGAAGGTATTTGTAATACTTGAACACTAGTTTTTTATGAGTCAAAATAATTATGGAAAAATACTTATACTCAAGAAATTTTGTGTTTGGCAAAAACTCCAAGTTTGTAAAATAAAATTTCTATGTAGGAAACCGTATTTTATCAGTGAAAATATATAAATAAAATGTTTTGGAAAATATTAAGAATTGTTTTATTTTAGGCATCTAAAATTTAGATAAATATACGGAAAAATTTAGATCGAATATCATAAAAGAAACATGGTGTTAAAATAAGACTTCTAATAATTTATACCTACAAATAATTTAATATCCAAAATACATGGAATATACATACTGTTTATAATAGTAGTAATAAAACTAGTAATAGTAAATTTACAATAATAGTAATGATAATAAAAATAATAATTATAATAATAAATCTACAATAGAAATAAATAATAATAATAATAATAATAATAATAATAGTAATAATGTAATCCAATGAAAGTAACACCACAACAAAATCACAGAATAAATAAAAATAAAAAAATAAAATAATATAACATCTGCTCTTTACTAAGGTTAAGAGAGAGAGAGAGAGAGAGAGAGAGAGAGAGAGAGAGAGAGAGAAATAAAAAAGGGAGGAAGAGCTGGAGAGAGAGTGAGCGAAAGAGAGGGGAAGATGGGGACGGAGAGCGAGAGGGAGCGGGAGGACGAGATCGGCGGAGGGTCGGAGTCGCCGGCGGCGAAGGAAGCTCGGCCGGGCGGTCTGCAGCGAAGGTCAGCGCCGCTGCGGAGGAGGAAGAAGGCGGACGGCGGTTCGCCGGATGCGGCGCGCTGGAGGAAGACGGAGGGTGTCAGAGCGGACGGCTCGGCTGGGGGTCAAAGGGTTCGACGGACGGGCGCGGCGAGGGTGGTCTTCGCCGGAGGAAAAAAGGAGGAAAGGGGACAGCGGCGTGCGGTGGTTGCCGGCGATGAGCTCCGGCGCGGCGGTAGAAGGCGCCGCTGGGGGAAGAGTCAGCGGCAGCGTGAAGGTGGTGGCTGGGGAGTCCACGACGAAGGGCTCGACGTGGGTACGGCGGAAGGGGTCGTGGGCGGTCTCGCGGAGGTGCGGCGAAGTCGCCGGTGCTCGGCCTGGCACGGAGGCAAGGGATCAGGGAGGCGAAGCTCAGGTTGGGGTTTTTCCTTCTTTTTTTTTGGTTGTGGATGACGGCTGCGGTAGCCGCCGTGGATGGTGGTGATAGGGGTTTTGTAGTCGACGAGCCTGGGGGAGATGGCGGGGTGGTTGATGGTTAGGACTTTACTGTGGGCGAGGCTGTGGGGATGTTGTCGAGGATGACGGTGTTGGTTTTGGTGGCAGCGGTGGTATGCAATAATGGCCGTCGACGACGGTGGCGGTAGTGGTGGTGGAGTTTCTGGAGTGTGGCCGGGTCTGGAATTAATGGCAGAGGAGAGGGGAAAGATACGAGCGGGAATGGAGTTTAGAGTAGGGTTAGGGATTTGATTTGGGTTGTATCGTGTCGGGGTTGTCCGACACGGAGAATATATGTAGATGTAAACATGGAATAAGAATATGGATGGTGGAACACGGACACGGTGCACGCACTTCATGGAGAATTATTTGTGGAGAAATTTTGTATGATAGAAATTTGGAGGAGTACCTGCCTTTTATAGGATGTGGAAATTCCTAATTAAATAAGAATTAGGATTCCTTTAAACCCAATTTAGATATTTCCTAATTTAATATAAAATCAATCCAAATCCAAATACAAATCAAATTTAAATCAAATTAAATTTTTAGTTTAAATCAAATGGGATAAATCAAATTGCAAATATTTAACTATTTAATAAATCTAATATTTCAAATCAAAGTTTAAATCGCCACAATAATTTTGAAATATGTTTTCAAAAAAATACATATAATAATAATTTTGAAAATTACATTATTAATTGAAAATAAACTAATAATTAATTATGAGATATGTATGCATAATTATTTATACAAAATTATGCTTTTCTAGTATACAATAAAATATAATTTATTATTAATAAATGTTAGTAAGAGAAGGCTTAAAATAACAAACTTAGAAATTTGGTAAAAGGGCAAAAAAATAATTATTATATATCACTTCGAAAATAGGAAACGTTTTTATAAAAATATGTACGCTCGCACATATTCGCACTCGTCGAGCAATTACGAAAAATAAAAAGTTCGTACGCGACGTACAATACGACTATGCGACGTACAATAATAAAATTTTAAATCAGTACCCATAATTTAAATTAAAAAAATAGTAGAAATTTAGGGGTTTTACATCCTACCCAACTTAAAAAAAATTCGTCCTCAAAATTAAGAATTAGTAGGGGGTAAGAAGACACAAAAGGGGAGTATCGATGGAGAACAAACAATGACAATGTTTCAACAAAATCATGTTGTAAGAAATCATGATCATAGAATAATACGATATGGTCACGGGTAATGAATGAGGGTCACGAATAAGAGAACGAAATAGATTCGCTTTAATTAAGCGATTAGAGGGTCTTGATAGGGCCGAGTAGTTTGGGATGAAGATATAGCAACATCGAGTGAGAATGGTCATAGCCGATAGGAAGGCTAGAGGAAGTTCTAGTATAACGCCTTCGTCCTCCTAAAATAGGTGAAGGCGAAAGCAATATAGAGTTCGAAGGAGGCGTTATCGAATACGAATACGTGATTCAAAGACGATCGAAAAATTTCAAAGGAGTTGCCAAGGCAGTCGCGGATGGGACTCTAGAGAACAAGTTTAACTATGTCCCCATCCACGTAGAATAATAGGCAAAAGCGAACCAAAGTGCACTTGGTTGATCAGACCATTATACACCGATTCTGATTAGACATGTTAGTGGGAGCTCTTCCAATAACATATGTCTTGAACAAGCTCGATAAAAAGATAAGCTTGCAAAAACTAGGCTACATTAGCATCATTAGTCTAGATAGTAAAAATATAGGCACGATGGTAGATGAATAAAACAAATATGAATAGTCTAAGAGTCATAAAAATCTAAGTCTTGTTTATTCCTATACAATCATTCTACGATTTTATTGACTAAGGCTTGGTTGACCAAATGGGTTAGATTCCTCTAGTCTCTATGGTCTAGATAATACTATTTGTATTCTCCTTAATAGTCAAGGGCATGTCGGGTCGTGGGGTGTTCTACTCAACTTAAAAGAATTAGGCTAAGGGTGTTTTGGGACATCCAACTAGTAGGGTCAATCTCTAGCAAGCACGAAGGGAAGATAAGAATAATGATAGAAGGAATCAAGCAAGATACAATTGACGAGTCGGTCGAATATGGAATCGAGGAAAAATGTCCAGTATGTGGATGAGATCCTAGACTTTTAATCCTATTCGCAGGCTTGCTTGGTACGGTAAAGTAACCAAATAATTTATCTTGACCTGCATGGGCCACCACAAAAACATGTAACGCCCCAGTCCCAAAATACGTAAGACTAGGAACGTAGACATACCAGCCGTATAATAAATATACGTAAGCTGTAAAATACAGTAGAACCATAACTAATCTCATCCACACAAGATAAATGAATAAAAGATATTATATAATGATAATGAATTGTCTTGATACAATATGTTGGGCGGAGACAAATCCACTACCAACAAGTGAAAGGAAAATACATGAGTAAAGAAATGAATTTGGCGAGCGAAGCGAAGACGATCCAAGTGCAATCATCCTCGAAGAATTAGCGATGATCACGGCTAGATCTAGAACACCTGCGAAAGACAATAGCACACACCTTGAGAGATAACCAGGTCCTCAGAGGGACGTAACAAGACATATAATATCATACCATATAAACTGAATAAATATTGCTCAAATAAATAAGTTAATTGAATTTATAACATGGTCCAATACACACCTATTGAACGAGCTTACCATCCCCCCAACCAAACAAGGACAGGAGATGGTAAACTAATTCACGATGACGTATCTTTCCATGCTATGAATCCAATATGGTATCCGGACCCCAACAAGGTTCAATACCTTCTCATCGAAGTAGTAAGTCACACCTACAACCAAACAAGGACAAGATGTGACGAACTAATCCACGACAAGTTATTATTCCAAGCCACGGTCAGATACAAGTACCCAAACCAAAAGTACTCGTACCTAACGGATAGGGTAGCCTACCGTTCGAAGTGAAATATAGTTAAGAACAATCCTTCCTACGCATGGGCCCTGGCTAAATAGGATCGACGTAGTCCCCCTTGGGCACCAGAGGTCCCATCAGTAAGAGCATGACATTCCGTAGAATCGTCAGTGGCCGTCAGTAATCATAGGTCATCAACCCCGTATCTCCAGCGGAGAGTCCGGGTCACAAGGGAAAGTGTATCGAAGCACATACACTAAGGAATTGTCCTCCCCGCCCAATGCCTACTGTGTTGTATCCACAACACAAAACTACTATAACCGCTAAGTCAAACTAGCATGCAACCTCTATTAGCGGTTATTCCTATCGCACGGCTTGTACGTACTGGTGGCCAGCCAATCACGCACGTCCGTGTTCTACATGTGACACACAACTTCGTGGTACAATGTGTCAAGGCCATGAATGCAACACACAAAGGTGGTCCCTTAATTCTAGGTTTAATATATAAAAAAATAATACATAGCAGGAAATATAAATGAACAGTAAGTTCTAACAGGTTATGCCATGTATCACAGTTTATTTTGCATAAAGAAAATAATAAACAATGCATGAAATATAAGCTAAAATAAGTAAACAGCAAATGGCAAGGTGTCTTGCCTGGTAGGACGCCTGGTGTGCTGCGATAATCAATGTGGCATGAACTTCGACTTCGGTGCAACAACTATACAAGGTGATCTCGGATGGTGGCACGGATAGTTCCATTGGGTCCAGAAGGGTCAAATTAGTTAGGCTTGACATAATGTAGTTTAGAATTTGCCAAGAGATTAGGAACGAAGGGCTTAGTCGCGGGCTGGAGAAAGATCGAAGGAATTTGGAAGATTAATATATATGTATAATTTGAAGGTATTTGTAATACTTGAAAACTAGTTTTTTATGAGTCAAAATAATTATGGAAAAATACTTATACTCAAAAAATTTTATTTTTGGCAAAAACTCCAAGTTTGTAAAATAAAATTTCTATGTAGGAAACCGTATTTTATCAGTGAAAATATATAAATAAAATATTTTGGAAAATATTAAGAATTGTTTTATTTTAGGCAACTAAAATTTAGATAAATATACGAAAAAATTTAGATCGAATATCATAAAAGAAACATGGTGTTAAAATAAGACTTCTAATAATTTATACCTACAAATAATTTAATATCCAAAATACATGGAATATACATACTGTTTATAATAGTAGTAATAAAACTAGTAATAGTAAATTTACAATAATAGTAAAGATAATAAAAATAATAATTATAATAATAAATCAACAATAGAAATAAATAATAATAATAATAATAATAATAATAATAATAATAATAATAATAATAATAATAATAATAATAATATAATCCAATGAAAGTAACACCACAGCAAAATCACAGAATAAATAAAAATAAAATAACATAACATCTGCTCTTTACTAAGGTTAAGAGAGAGAGAGAGAGAGAGAGAGAGAGAGAGAGAGAGAAATAAAAGAGGGAGGAAGAGCTGGAGAGAGAGTGAGCGAAAGAGAGGGGAAGATGGGGACGGAGAGCGAGAGGGAGCGGGAGGACTAGATCGGCAGAGGGTCGGAGTCGCCGACGGCGAAGGGAGCTCAGTCGGGCGGTCTGCAGCGAAGGTCAGCGCCACTGCGGAGGAGGAAGAAGGCGGACGGCGGTTCGCCGGACGCGGCGCGCTGGAGGAAGACGGTGGGTGTCGGAGCGGACGGCTCGGCTGGGGGTCGAAGGGTTCGGCGGATGGGCGCGGCGAGGGTGGTCTTCGCCGGAGGAAAAAAGGAGGAAAGGGGGCAGCGGCGCGCGTTAATCGCCGGCGATGAGCTCCGGCGCGGCGGCAGAAGGCGCCGCTGGGGGAAGAGTCAGCGACAGCGTAAAGGTGGTGGCTGGGGAGTCCATGACGAAGGACTCGACGTGGGCACGGCGAAAGGGGTCGTGGGCGGTCTCGCGGAGGCGCGGCGAAGTCGCCGGCGCTCGGCCTGGTACGGAGGCAAGGGATCAGGGAGGCGAAGCTCAGGTTAGGGTTTTTCCTTTTTTTTTTGGTTGTGGATGACGGCTGCGGTGGCCGCCGTGGATGGTGGTGATGGGGGTTTTGTGGTCGACGAGCCTGGAGGAGATGGCGGGGTGGTTGATGGTTAGGACTTTACTGTGGGCGAGGCTGTGGGGATGATGTCGAGGATGGCGGTGTTGGTCTTGGTGGCAGCGGTGGTGTGCAATAATGGCCGTCGACGACGGTGGCGGTAGTGGTGGTGGAGTTTCTGGAGTGCGGCTGGGTCTGGAATCAATGGCGGAGGAGAGGGAGAAGATACGAGCGGGGATGGGGTTTAGAGTAGGGTTAGGGATTTGATTTGGGTTGTATCGTGTCGGGGTTATCCGATACGGGGAATATATGTAGATGTAAACATGGAATAAGAATATGGATGGTGGAACACGGACACGGTGCACACACTTCATGAAGAATTATTTGTGGAGAAATTTTGTATGATAGAAATTTGGAGGAGTACCTGCCTTTTATAGGATGTGGGAATTCCCAATTAAATAAGAATTAGGATTCCTTTAAACCCAATTTAGATATTTCCTAATTTAATCTAAAATCAATCCAACTCCAAATACAAATCAAATTTAAATCAAATTAAAAATTTTAGTCTAAATCAAATGGGATAAATCAAATTGCAAATATTTAACTATTTAATAAATCCAAAATTTCAAATCAATGTTTAAATCGCCACAATAATTTCGAAATATGTTTTCAAAAAAATACATATAATAATAATTTCGAAAATTACATTATTAATTGAAAATAAACTAATAATTAATTATAAGATATGTATGGATAATTATTTATACAAAATTATGCTTTTTTAGTATACAATGAAATATAATTTATTATTAATAAATGTTAGTAAGAGAAGGCTTAAAATAACAAACTTAGGAATTTGGTAAAATGGCAAAAAAATAATTATTATATATCACTTCGAAAATAGGAAATGTTTTTATAAAAATATGTACGCTCGCACATATTCGCACTCGTCGAGCAATTAGGAAAAATAAAAAGTTCGTACGCGACGTACAATACGACTATGCGACGTACAATAATAAAATTTTAAATCAGTACCCAAAATTTAAATAAAAAAATAGTAGAAATTTAGGAGTTTTACACTTTCCTTTCCTTGTTTTCTCCTGATGGTTCAGAGGAGAAAGAAGTTAGAGATGAGAGCTGAAGAAGGGATTGGAGTATTGGGCTGGGTCCGGGATCGGGTCCGGATCCAGGCCATGGGCCAGTGGGCTGCAGGCCGAGGAAGAAAAAAAAAAGAAAAAAAAAGAAAAAAGAATAATGTAGAGTTGGCCAGCGGGTTGAGAGCCTGATGTGCTGGGTTTTGATTGGGTATTTCAGGAAATTAGTAATATATTTATTTGGGCTTAAACTATTTGGTCATGTGGGTTTAAGGTTGTTTTCTTGAACCTATTTTGAGTTGCAAAATTTGATTATATGATTATTATAATTGTTAATATTATTACCATTGGTATTATTTAGTTTATTTATATTGTTTTGTTAAATAAGTACATAGTAGATAATTTCCTAAAACATAGTTTGTAACAAAATATAATATTAGCTTTATATATATATATATATATATATATATATATATATATATATATATATATATATATATATATATATATATATATATATAATATATTTTTTATATTATATATATTATATAATATATTATATATATTATATAATATATATAATATATATATATATATATACATATTTTAATATATATATGTGTGTGTGTGTAAAAGATGTCTTCTTCCTGTTCGAGCTCCCCTGGGGAGACTCCCCTCCCCCCCGTCTTCTTCCCCGGTAGAGGGCCCCTCCGTCGCCGCGGCTGAGCCTCCCGTTCCTGTGCGACGGCTCGTCGTCTCATCCGTCCTCTCTTGCCTCCTCTTCACCGCTGTCCTCTCCTCCCTTCACCCATGCTCCGGTCTCTCTCCCTGATTCTGGTTGTTAGCCAGCTGACTGCCTCGCCCTCCTTGCCCTGCCCCCTCCGTTCCCGTTCGTCGGCATCGCAGCTCGTTGGCTCGCTTCCCCGTTTCAGTCTGTTGCGGCTGACCTCGGTCAGCTGGAATGGATCCCTTCGCCACGCGGTACCCCAGTGTCGGCGGCCTCGCTGGAACGGAGCGCCGAGGTGGCTCCATTCTCGGTGCCGACCTGGTCGTCTTCGATTGCTGTGCAGGCGCCCTCCCCAACCCATTTTCAAATTTTAAATTCACCTTTGGTTTCTGTGCCCGATGTGCGTGGCATCGATGATGGGTTGTCGCATGTGGGCCCCAAACCTCTGGTTGTAGGCACTTCTTCCCTCACAGGAGCTCGTCCCATCTTGGGGTGCGCATACTGCTATGGGCGTGAGCTTTCTCACTTCTCCGCTTAGCGCCTCTCGGGGGCCGCCTTGGGGGTCTGGGTTGGTGCCCATCCCCCGAATGGCGCATCTTTGCCGGAGTTTGGTGCCACCCCCCTCCCGCGGTTGGGTGCCTCAGGTCTGGAGGATGTGTAACGCCCCAGAACCAGAATACTGGAGAGCGGGGAAGTGCAACCCACCTCGCTATACGGTCACGGCTGTCTAGATACATGAGGGTTTAACTACAAGCCATCGGTCTCTTTTGGTCATAAGCAAGCCTATTGTCTCAATCTCAAGCAAGTAATAATAGTTACAAGATGTCAGAGCACCAAATATAAAATAGTAAGACATCCCATACGTTACATATTTGGATGATCATGAAGCTAGTCATATAAAATGTGAAGACTAGCAAGAGTTTCAGTCATACATGATCAACCCTTGGATTTGCCAATCAAGTTACAGCCCGTGGGCAGACAATAAGTAAAGTGCAATCGAGCTAACACGTGCTCGTCGGCTAAACGTCTCAAAAGAATATTTTACAATAGAGTGGGGGAGCAAAAATAAAACACACTCGTTGCCAGGGTTACGTCTAGTGGTCACCATCTGGCTGGAAGACAGGAAGATCCTCTGGTGCTACTCCGGTATCTGTCCATACAAAACTAGCTGGGTCAGATCCCAAAAAGAGCAAGTGCCATAAAAGAGGCTTCACTTAAGAACTAAAACCAGCAATTAGCACAAAACATAATAATATAATAAAAGAAAACTGGAGATATGGTCAATCATGATGATATACGATAAGTTAACCATGAGACTATTCAGATAACCAAGTTACAACCTTTAAACCAAACAAGAACCGGGGTTGTAACCCTTCATCTGAACGGAACTTGGTTTCCACCATTTATCGAAAAAGTAAAGCACAAACATTCAGGTCATGTAACAATCTTGTACAGGATCAGGACAAGACTAGACTGGGATAGACTCCATCCAATCAAATCATGGCTAAGCAATAAGTACGGCTTGATACATTAACTAACTAGGGTTATCACAAGCCTACTTACTAACAAGATGCAATGAGATGTTCCAACAGCCACAAGTCCTGCAGACCATCCAGGCTATCCGGACACAAATTAGGGGTTAAATTCATGTGGATACATTGTCCAAAGAACATATGTACCCTTAAGTAGCTTGAAGGGTGCGACACATGACAGTGTGCCAAAAATGTGCCCTACTCGACGGCAGGCTACAGATCCCATGATGGGGCACCCAGATAACGGGATTGCCTGTAGCTGAAAAATCTCTTTATGACTACTGGATTATTCTAGTTATTAGACTTAATCAGTTTAAGTAGGTACCCCTGACCGTGGTACTCAGGGGTCCCTGCTCTAGACATGATGCAAGACCACACTGGTTCACTTGTACAAACACAATCGTCTACGGTGTCCAGGCCATTCATTCTTGTCATGTCATTCTTGTCATATCATGCTAGCCGTCGCAACATCGTTCAATAGTTCCCATCATGCTTGCTTGTCATGTCTTGTTATGCCATGTTTTTACTTCATACCATGCCGTGTACAATTATCATTTCAAATACATTAAATAAATTCATGATTATCAAGTTCATGACAAAAGGCGTAAGGATATAAAAGGGTAATGGTGTACGCCATAGGGACTCAAAGTCTCTACGCGCGTACCTCTACGCTAGGCCAAGGGGCTTCAAGCGTAAAGTGGCTTACGCTAGTAAGAGCAAGGTGAGATAGCTCTATGCGAGCAAGGGTGGATGCGGGTGGGGTTTTACGCGAGCTAGGGCTTTACGCTAGAAAGCTGTAGGCAAGCGAGGCTCTACGCGAGTGAAACTCTACGCAAGCAAGCTCTACGCGAGGAAACACTCGAGAAAGACTCTACGCACGCGAGAGTCTGCTCGAGCCAGAGTCTACGCAAGCACGATTCTACGCGAGCGGGAGGCCCCCGAGCGTAAAATTCGAATAAACTCAGCGTAGAACAGAGTACGCTGGCACGCAAATGCGTGTGCGTAAAAGACTGAATAATACGCTGTCACGTAAAACGTGGGCGTAAAGGCTAAAACACTACGCTAACACGTTAGAACGTGTGCGTAAAACTTCATCTTCTCCCCATGGCCAAGACAAGCAGGCGTAAAAGCTCACGAACTCAAGCGAGCCCCATCTCGGTCAAGTCTCGATGAAATCCAACCATTCAAGAGCCAAACTTGCGTGAAATCAAAATCCCTACTACAGGAAACTTTCTGTTTCGAAAATAACCAAGTTTTAGAAGATCAAAACCATGAAGATCAAAAATGCTAAAACTTAGATCTACTTGAAATGAGCCATAGAATTCGAAAATGCTAAATACTAAAGTGACTTAGAATCTCATGAGGAAGACAATGGAACAACAAAATCTGAGTTCCTCTATGAAGCAAGTTGCACTTGCCTAAGCCTCTCTCTGGTCGGTAGAGAGAGTTAATGGAGGAAGGAGAAGAGTAAATGAAGAGAGAGAATGGGTTGGTGGGTTAATAAATGGAAGGGATGGTGGTAGGTAGGGGTTGTTCCATATGCAAAAATCGAATCAAGCAGAACCAAGCAGCCGAACCGAACCAAGCAAACCGAAATGCCAAAATAAACTATGAAATGAGACATGCAATATGAGTCAAAATACGTACACGTATACCAAATACGTAATACGAACTACGGGCGTTACATCTCTACCCACCTTAAAAGGATTCCATCCTCGGAATTTAATTAAGAGGCTAGAGAGGCAAGGACAACCTATATTAAGCAGTCTACCATGCAATCATTCATTCAAGCAAGGAATCGAGAGCATAAGGCATAAGAAGGACATTATACCTTACGAGTCAAACAGGTCGGGATATCGCGTTCGAATATCATCTCACGCTCACGCATTGACTCGCCCAAAGAGTGATGATCCCAAGCAACACGGACTAACTTGATAGTCTTGTTCTTGAGTATCTTCTCTCTTCGGTCCAATATGGACACGGGTCTTTCCTCATACGAAAGGTTGGTACCAACAACCAATTCTGAATGATCAATGACATGACCCGGATCCGGGATATACCATCGTAATTGGGATACATGGAAGACATCATGCGCCTCACGTAATAACGACGGAAGAGCGAGACGATAGGACACATCTCCTACTCGCTCTAGAATGTCGAACGGTCTTATATACCTAGGACAAAGATTTCCCCGCATGCCGAAACGAATGACGCTACGGGTAGACGAGATCCTCAGGAATACATGATCGCCGACAGAAAACTCAAGGGAATGTCGATAAGAATCGGCCCAATGTCGCTGGCGATCTTGTGCAACTCGAAGATACTCTCCGACTTGTCTGACCACCACAATAGTCCGCGTCACCATCTCTGGTCCTAACATTTTCCTCTTGCCTATATCATCCCAAGCTAAGGGAGATCTGCACTTCCTACCGTACAAGGCTTCAAAGGGCGCCATCTGGATACTGGCCTGGAAACTCTTGTTATACGAGAATTCCACCAGGTGCAGGTGATCCTCCCACAAACTACCGAAGTCGAGTATACAAGATCTCAACATATCTTCCAAGGTTCGTATGGTACGCTCTGACTAACCATCTGTCTGCGGATGATAAGCTGAGCTGAACTGGAGGTGAGTTCCCAAACTCTCTTACAGACTGCACCAAAAGTGCGAGGTAAATCTTGAATCCCTGTCTGAGGTGATACTGGCTAGTATACCGTGAAATCTGATGATCTGCCTGAGGTACATCTCTGCTAGCTGAGCCGTCGACTGACCAACTCTGAACGGAAGAAAGTGAGCCACCTTGGTGAGTCTGTCGACTATAACCCAGATAGCATCTCTTCCAGCTAGGAATCTAGGTAATCTCGTTACAAAATCCATGGTTATATGCTCCCACTTCTATTCTGGAATCGACAAGGGCTGAAGAAGTCCAACTGGTCTCTGATATTCAGCTTTAACTTGTTGGCAAACCATACACCGAGAGATAAACCGGGCTATCTTCCTCTTCATGCCATTCTACCAAAAATGCTGCCGGATATCTCGGTACATCTTTGTACCACCGGGATGAATTAAATACTGAGAACTGTGAGCCTCTGTTAGGATTTCCTATCTGATATCACCACTAGGTACACAAAGACGCCTCCCATGTCGAAGTGTACCGTCCTCATGGATACATAATTCTGGTCTTCGCCCTGCTACACATTTTGCCCTAAGGCGCTGAAGCTTAGAATCTGCTGACTGAGCTAACTTGATCCTCTCAACTATGCTGGACTGAACTTGCATACTGGCCATCAATGCCACATTGGTGGTAAGGACACTTCTATACCCATCTTCTAAAGATCTGCTAATAACTCTGGTTGCGTTGTTAGAAAATAAGCTCCGGCTCTCCTGCTCAATGCATCTGCTACTACGTTGGCCTTCCCAGGATGATACTGCAAGTTGATATCGTAATCCACAAGTAGCTCTAGCCATCTCCTCTGACGCATGTTAAGATCCTTCTGAGTGAATACATACTTCAGGCTCTTGTGGTCGGTAAAAATCTCCACCCTATCTCCATACAAGTAATGCCTCCACAACTTAAGTACAAACACTACTACTGCTAACTCCAAGTCATGGGTTAGGTAATTCCTCTAATGATCACGAAGTTGACGTGACGTATAAGCTATTACCTTCCCATGCTGCATCAAAACACATCCCAAGCCTCTGCTTGAAGCATCACAATACACTGAGAATCCTCCGGTCCTATCTGGAAGTGTGAGAATGGGTACCGTCATCAAGCCTCGCTTCAACTTCTTAAAAGAATCCTGACATTCTACTGTCCAAGCAAACTGCACATCCTTACGGGTCAACTGGGTCATAGGTGCTAAAATTCGTGCAAAGTCCGAAATAAATCGCCGGTAGTAGCCGGCCAAGCTAAGAAAACTGCAAACTTCTGCAACGGTATTGGGTACTGGCTATGTCTCAATAGCCACGATCTTATGGGGATCCACTTCTACTCCACCTCTGGTGATGATATGACCTAAGTATGAAATACAATCAAGCTAGAACTCGTATTTACTGAACTTGGCATACAACTGGTGCTCCCTGAGAATCTGAAGAACTACACGGAGAAGCTGCTCATGCTCCGTCTCACTCTTGCTATAGACCAGGATGTCATCTATAAACACAATCACGAACTGATCCAAGTATGGCATGAAAATGCGATTCAGGAGGTCCCTGAATACAGCTGGTGCATTGGTTGCTCCAAATGGAATAACAAGGAACTCCCAATGCCCATACCTCGATCTGAATGCTGTCTTTGGGATGTCCTGCTCTCTGACTCTGATATGGTGGTATCCTGACCGCAAATCAATCTTCGAAAATACGGACGCCCCTTTGAGTTGATCAAACAAGTCATCTATCCTCGGGAGAGGGTATCTGTTCTTGATTATCACTGAGTTCAAGGTACGATAGTCAACACATAATCTGGACGTACCATCCTTCTTTTTCATAAGAAGCATCGGAGCTCCCCAAGGCGATCCACTAGCACGAATGAATCATTTGGTTCTAAGTTCTTCAATCATCTTGTACAAGATCTCCAATTCTGAAGGTGCTATCCGGTAGACTCTCTCTGACACTGGTGCTGACCCGAGAATCAAATCAATGGTGAACTCAATCTCCCTCTCTGGTGGCATACCTAGAAGCTCCTTGGGAAAAACATCGAGAAACTCTTCTACAATTCTGGAAAACTGATCTGCTACTGCCACGGCCATCCGCAACACTGGAGGTAAAGGTTCTACTCCGCCTCGGAAGAATGAAAACTCTGGATCACCAGGAATACTAAAAATAATCTTATCGATATGACAATCTATTCTAGCATACTGGTCCCTCAACCAATCTATCCCTAAGACCACATCATAATCGGCCATCGGGAATTCTATCAACCTAGCGGGAAACACTCTACCGCTAACTACAATCCGACACGAGAAAAATACTCTATCTACTCCCACAAGACCGTTACCAGTAAGTATATTGAGCCTTACTGATAATGACTCGGGCTCCAGTCCTATCCATGTCGCGAATCATGCAGACATAAATAAATGCGATGCACCAGAATCAAATAATGCTGATGCTGAGATGGAGTTGACGAGAATAGTACCTGCCACTATCTCACCTGATGCTAACTCCTCCTCCACGGTCAAAGCCATCATTTGATCGTGCCCTCGGGGTGCTGGTCCCCTCTGCTGGAAAACTCTCTGGCGGTTTTGGGTTTGAACTTGGACTTGTGCATACTGCTAGGGATTCTGCTGCTTAAATGCTTGAGCCTGAGGCAGCAAGGGCCTCAGAAACGGGTACTACTGCTTCTACTGGACTGGTACTGGGGCTGGTCCCCGAACTGAGGGACTAGAAAAGGTCGAAGAAGAGGAACTCCCCCTATTCGGGCAGTTCCCAACCCTATGGTTCGGTGCTCCATAAACTAAGCACAAGCCCTGTGCTCTGCGATACTCTGACACCACATTTCCTGGCTTCCCACAATGAGTGCAAACCATTGCGGAAGACTGCTTCTACTGTTGGGGACACGCCGGGGTCGAATGCTGAATCGACGTAACAGAAGCCGCCCGCCTCGGAGCTTCAATGGTCAAAGCCTGAGCTGTCGGGGCTGGTGCTGAAGATGGTTCATCTGGCCGTGGGACCTCTTCCGACTATCGGTCCGATCCACAATCCTCTGGGAGGTATACTCATCCCTCCTCGCTGCTCTCAATACTGTATCAAAAGTCTGATACTCAAACTGCTCCACTGCCAGTAAAATCTCTAGGTGGAGTCCCTGCTGGAATCGTTGAGCTCTGTCGAACTCGGTCGCCACCAAGGTGGGAGCAAACCGACTAAGTTTGGAAAACTTGGTCGTATACACATCGACCGTCCTGTCCATCTGCTTCAAATTAGTGAACCTCGTCTGCAGATCATACCGAGCTACAGAGTTAAAGTACTTGGTCCGGAATCTTTCACGGAATACCATCTAAGCAATAGGTGCCACTAATCCATCCGCCTGCACCGCCTACCAGCTGCAGGCTAGATCCAATAACTGCAGGCGCACTACGGCCACCTTCTCGTCCTCGGGGGTCTTGGCTGCTTCTAGAATAACCTCAGTATCCTGCAACCAAGCGTCTACGGCAATAGCATTTTTGCTGCCATCGAAGAAAGGAGGGTTCAAGCGCTTGAAGCTGTTGGCCGCACTGTTACCTGGATGACCTCCTCTGCTCAAAGCATCTTGTACTGTCTGGTGCAATACATCACCCCGACGATCCTGTGATGCAATCAACTCTCGGATGAGTCCAACCATGACTCCATCATCCTACCTTGCAGGATGGGTTGGCTGCACTGGGGGTTCTGGACCTCCGGGAAGCATGACTCGGGAAGCTACTCCTGAGTGCTGAGCTTGATCCTCTTGTTGCGGGAGTACTTGTTGACCTCCTTCCGGTTGATTGGCAGGTCCAGGAATAGTATCGCTGAAGAAGACGACACAGGGAACAATAAGGAAGGAGTAGGACAGATCAAAGATACAAGCATGTGATCAGGTCAAGATTTCAGGGATTTAGAGGATACGGGCAGAGATCAAGGGCGAGTGCTGATAGAGACATCTATTCGGTAAACCCTCATATATCTTGATTCACAAGACCTGTATGGGCCACCACTTAAACCATGTAACGCCCCAGAACCAGAATACTGGAGAGCAGGGGCGGACATAGCCAGCTACGTATATTGAAGTGCAACCCACCTCGCTATACGTTCATGGCTTTCTAGATACATGAGGGTTTAACTACAAGCCATCGGTCTCTTATGGTCATAATCAAGCCTATTGTCTCAATCTCAAGCAAGTAATAATAGTTGCAAGATGTCAGAGCACCAAATATACAATAGTAAGGCGTTCCATATATTACATATTTGGATGATCATGAAGCTAGTCATACAAAATGTGAAGACTAGTAAGAGTTTCAGTCATACATGATCAACCCTAGGATTTTTCAATCATGTTACAGTCCATGGGCAGACATTAAGTAAAGTGCAATCGAGCTAATACGTGCTCGTCGGCTAAACGCCTTAAAAGAATATTTTTACAATAGAATGGGAGAGCAAAAATAAAACCCACTCATTGCCAGGGTTACGTCTGGTGGTCACCATCTGGCTGGAAGACAGGGAGATCCTCTGGTGCTACTCTGGTATCTGGCCATACAAAACTAGCTGGATCAGATCCCAGAAAGAGCAAGTGCCACAAAGGAGGCTTCATTTAAGAACTAAAACCAGCAATTAGCACAAAATATAATAATATAATAAAAGAAAACTGGAGATATGGTCAATCATGATGATATACGATAAGATAACCATGGGACTATTCAGATAACCAAGTTACAACCCTTAAACCAAACAAGGACCGGGATTGTAACCCTTCATCTGAACGAAACTTGGTTTCCATCATTTATCAAAAAAGTAAAGCACAAGCATTCAGGTCATGTAACAATTTTGAACAGGATCAGGACAAGACTAGACTGGGTTAGACTCCATCCAATCAAATCACGGCTAAGCAATGAGTACGGCTTGATACATTAACTAACTAGGGTTATCACAGGCCTACTTACTAACAAGATGCAATGAGATATTCCAACGGCCACAAGCCCTGCAGACCATCTAGGCTATTCGAACGCAAATTAGGGGTTGAATTCATGTGGGTACATTATCCAAAGAACACATGTACCCTTAAGTAGCTTGAAGGTTACAACACATGACAATGTGCCAGAAATATGCTCTACTCGACAGCAGGCTATAGATTCCATAATGGGGCACCCAGATAACGGGATTACCTGTAGCTGGAAAATCTCTTTATAACTACTGGATTATTCTAGTTATTAGCCTTAATCAGTTTAAGTAGGTACCCCTGACCGTGGTATTCAGGGGTCCCTGTCCTAGACATGATTCAAGACCATACTGGTTCACTTGTGCAAACACAATCGTCCACGGTGTCCAGGCTATTCATTATTATCATGTTATTCTTGTCATGTCATGCTAGCCGTCGCAACAGCGTTCAATAGTTCCCATCATGCTTGCTTGTCATGTCTTGTTATGCCATGTTTTTACTTCATACCATGCCGTGTACAATTATCATTTCAAACACATTAAATAAATTCGTGATTATCAAGTTCATGACAAAAGGCGTAAGGATATAAAAGGGTAATGGTGTACGCCATAGGGACTCAAAGTCTCTACGCGCGTACCTCTGCGCTAGGCCAAGGGGCTTCAAGCATAAAGTGGCTCACGCTAGCAAGAGCAAGGTGAGATAGCTTTATGCGAGCAAGGGTACATACGGGTGGGGTTTTACGCGAGCCAGGGCTTTACGCTAGCAGGCCGTAGCCAAGCGAGGCTCTACGCGAGTGAAACTCTACGCGAGCAAGCTCTACGCGAGGAAACACTCGAGCAAGACTCTACGCATGCGAGAGTCTGCTCGAGCCAGAGTCTACGCGAGCACGATTCTCCGCAAGCGGGAGGGCCCCGAGCGTAAAATTTGAATGAACTCAACGTAGAACGGAGTACGCTGGCACGCAAATGTGTGTGCATAAAAGGCTGAATAATACGCTGTCACGTAAAATATGGACGTAAAGGCTAAAACACTACGCTAACACGTTAGAACATGTGCGTAAAACTTCATCTTCTCCCCATGGCTAAGACAAGCAGGCGTAAAAGCTCACGAACTCAAGCAAGCCCTATCTCGGTCAAGTCTCGATGAAATCCAACCATTCAAGAGCCAAATTTGCATGAAATCGAAATCCCTACTACAGGGAACTCTCCATTTCGGAAACAACCTAGTTTTAGAAGATCAAAATCATGAAGATCAAAAATGCTAAAAATTAGATCTACTTGAAATGAGCCATGGAATTCGAAAATGCTAAATACTAAAGTGACTTAGAATCTCATGAGGAAGACAATGGAACAACAAAATCTAAGTTCCTCCATAAAGCAAGTTACACTTGCCTAAGCCTCTCTCTGGTCGGTGGAGAGAGTTAATGGAGAAAGGAGAAGAGTAAATGAAGAGAGAGAATGGACTGGTGGGTTAATAAATGGAGGGGATGGTGGTAGGTAGGGGTTGTTCCACATATAAAAACTGAATCAAGTCGAACCAAGCAGCCAAACCGAACCAAGCAAAACGAAATGCCAGAATAAACCATGAAATGAGACATACAATATGAGTCAAAATACGTACACGTATACAAAATACGTAATACGAACTACGGGCGTTACAGGATGGCACCATTCTTCTCCAGCGGTTTGGCGCATCTGAGCATCTGCCCTTTACTCCCCAGCCTCTTCGCTCCCCTGCCCATGGCGCCATCCCCCCAGCTTTTGGGTGCACATTCTGCCTCGCCATTTCTGCCTATCGTAGGCGCCCCTTCCTACCTCGTCCACGGAGCGCCTGTACATTCCTTCGGGTGTTCTCTCCTCCGCTGTGCCCTCGGTGCCCCCAGGCCTCCGGGGTGCATCCCTCTTCCTCATTTCCAGGCATAGCCCTCCCCCTCGGTCTCCGTACTCGATCGGTCGCTTCCTTCTGACTTGCTTGCTTTGGCGCTTATTCTTCAGTCAGCAGCCCAAGCCCATCTCTCTAAGCTCCATCTCCTCATTGTGACATCTGATCCCCCGAAGGTTCCCTCGTAGCATCCCTCAGGCTCGGCCCCCTCGGCCTCTCGTCCTCATCCCATCCCTCCCCTTGCTCTTTCTTCTGCCGTTTCTTATGCGGATAGGCACAAGCTCGATCGTGCCGTGCAGATCTTTTCTACTTTCAGGGATGTGGAGCTCCCAGAGATCGATTACCCTCTCCTGAGTGATAGTCAGGTGCTGACGGTGCCTTTCTTTTTAGTATAGATCTCCACCCTTTCTGCTACTTTTGCCCACACCCTCGTCCTTAAATTCTTCTCAGGCTGCCCGAAACTATCAAGTATCCAAGAAGCTATTGCAGGATGGAGGCTGACTTTTGGTTATAAGGTGGCACCCTTGGACTCAAAGCACATGTTCATCCACCTCTCCTCTGAGAGCAATTTCACGAAGGTTTGGGCTAGAGACACTAGCCGGGTAGACAATCACAGCTTAAAAATTGTCAAATGGTCCCCAGACTTCAACACCAAAGTAGACTCAGCTATCGTTTTCGCCTGGGTTACCCTACCGAACCTCTCCCTTATCTGTTTTGCGCTCGCAACTTTGAAGATGATAGCCAACTCCTTTGGGACGTTCGTGGCACTGGCAGAAGAAACTCGCAACCTGTCCAAAGGAAACTATGCCAAAATATGCATGGAGCTGGACCTTTCTAAGGACCTCCCGAACCTCATACACATCTCGCTCGGCAATAAAACTCACACCCAACATATCATTTACGACAACAATATTATTTTCTGCAAACATTGTCGCACCCGTGGGCATTCGATTGAACATTGCTTCCATGCCCATCTAGAACTGAAGAGGAAGGATACCCATAAGGCAGCAGCCATTCATACTTCCAGGAAATCTCACCAATCTTCCATCCTTCTCATCCCCAACTCTCACATCAGATTCGTGGACGGTCTGGATAATGCCCATTCCCGTGAGCAAGCTCCCCATGGCAGAGACATCGTCCCATACAATCCTCCAGGCATCAATCTTGCCAACAAATTTGATATACTCGACGTAGAGGCCGCAGTAGACTTCCATGGTACAGAAGCACCAGCTGATGCTCTCAGCATCGCAGTTGATCCTGGAAGTGGCAAAGACACCGTCCCCGATGTCACGGAGTCGATAACTCAAAAAATGCTTCGGCTAGGCCGAGAAAAGAAGACCCTCCTCTCTCCGACACTTTCCTACCCCCCACTTCATCCTTCCACGCGTCCAATATTCGTGTAGAAGATTTGGCCATCCTCGGTCTAGATCCAGTTGTCAGGATGAATCATGACTTAGCCGCAGGCATCAACACCTCTGATAGCTTCTTTAGGTCAGTAGCTGAAATTGCAGGAGAGGTGTATTTACACCTGGAGGAGAAAGCAGACAACTCCACGAGGGAGGACAGTAAGGCGGCATCCACATCCAGTAATTCCTACATAGGAAGTGCTAAAGAGGTCACGGTTATGACCACTAGGTCAGCCGTGAAACTCAAAAAAAAATCCCCCAAACAGCAACCTTAATGCTTAACATCCTCTTTTGGAATGTTAGAGGCCATACAAACCTTCCAACCTTGAGAAGATTAAAAGGTCTCAAGAAAATCCACAATATTGACATTCTCGTGATCATAGAACCCAAAATTCCCCCTAACAGACTCAGATCCATCCAGCTGCAGTTAGGTTTCTCCTCGGCTATCGCTGGTTGCCACGATATTTGGATCCTCTATACTAACAACGTGAAGATCGGCACTATTCACTACTCTAGACAGGCCCTCTCGTGCTGGATGGAACACCCCATGCTCAACTCTCGCTTTCTCTTGTCAGCTGTACATGGCAGTTGTGACATTATGGAGCGCAAATAGTTATGGGAAGACCTACAGAATACCCAGCTTTTAAATAGTAACCTTTCATGGCTCTGCGTTGGCGACTTTAATGCCATAACTTGCAGAGAGAAAAAGTCGGGAGGTCGTCCTCCCCCCCGCAGGCAATCCATGACTTCATCAGCTTTATTTTCAATGCCCACCTCTCCTTCCTCCAATTCAATGGCAGCGCCTTCACCTGGTGCAATATGCAAGAGGGCGATAGAAGGCAATACTCCCGTCTGGACCATGCCCTCATCAACTCTAAGTGGTCCGACCTTGAGATCATCTCCAACCTCTCGTTCAAGAACATTGTCGCCGCTGCCTGGAGCTATGACGACACCCTTGACCCCCTGACTCGTGTCACAAAAAAATTTAAAGCCACCAGGAAAGCCCTCACCGCTTGGAGTTAGGAAGCATTCGGAGACATCTTCTAGGCGGTCCGCATCATATAAGACGATGTTACCCATACGAAAATGCTATTCGTCACCGACAGATCGCCAGCCACTCGGACCTTCCTGAACCTGTCCAGAGCTGTTCTGAAATTTTGGTTGAAAGTTGAGACAGAATTCTGGAAACAGAAAGCGAGACTGACTTGGGATAGCGAGGGAGACAAAAAATTTAGCTACTTCTACGCTTGTGTCAAGGGGCATAGACAACAACTCAATCTTCACCAAGTCACAGACGATAATGGAAACCTGATCAAAGACCAATGGGGTATACAAAGGGCTGCAGCAGATTTTTACTCCAGGTTGTTCACTAAAGAAACCATTTTTAGGGACGCAGGGTTCCTTACAGAAGTCCCTCGCCTGATTGACGACGGAGACAACAACCAGCTGGAGCTCATCCCCTCTGAATAAGAGGTCAAAGATGCTGTGTAGGCCCTTGATGAACGCAGCGCTTCCGGTCCCGACGGCTTCAATGGTGTGTTCTTCAGATCATGCTGGAACATCATCAAGTTGGACATCCACGAGGCGGCCATTGCTTTCTTCCAATGAGCCAGGTACCCCAGATCTATTTTCTATGCTAATCTGATTCTCATCCCCAAACAGGATAATACATAAATCTTCAAAGACTTTCGCCCTATAAGCCTATGCACATTCACGAACAAAATCATTTCTAAGATCATCACCACGTGCATGTCAGAGATCCTATCTAAAATCATCTTCGAGAAGCAGAGCGGTTTTGTCCGCGGCCGAAACATTATAGACAACATTCTGATGGCCCAGGAAATGATCATTTGCATGAAACTTCTAGCTAGGGGAGGGAACATCACCGTCAAACTCGACATGGAGAAGGCTTATGACAGGCTGGATTGGCAATTCATGATTTGGGTCTCCAGGGCCTTTTGGTTCTCGAAAACTTGGACTAACATCGTTTGGAGATCTATTAGCAATGTGTGGTTCTCTACGGTCATTAATGGTCAAGCCGAAGGCTTCTTCAGATCCAGCCACGATGTCAGACAAGGAGATCCCTTATCCTCTACCATCTTCATCATAGCTCTGAGCAAAAATCTTAACTGAATGGTGGGCACCCCTAACTTCCAGTACTTTAACACTTCCAGCGGATGCCCGATTATCACCCATCTAGCATATACGGATGACATTCTCATATTCTCTTTGGAAGACATCGGACCTGTGGAAGTTGTTCACAACATGCTTCCGAGATATGCTAGATGCTCTGGTTAGTGCGTCAATCCCGGCAAGAGTGTTATATACGTCCATCACAAGACCAACAGATATCATGCCTCCACTCTTTCTAATGTCACCTCTTTCTCAGTTGAGCACCCACCTTTCTTCTATTTTAGGATGCCCTTTGGTTTACGGAAGGTCTAACGCGAGCATTTTTGAAGTACTTGTTGGCAAAATACGAAAAAAACTTGAGGGATGACACAATGCTACTCTATCGCCGGATGAAAAGATTTTCTTGATTCAACACGTACTGTCCTCTATCCCCATTTATACTTTAGCCTATTGCTCCCCCCTAAGAAGGTCCTCACAACCGTCGAAAATCTCTTCGCTAACTTCTTTTGGGGCCACTGTGATGGCAAGGACAAACACCATTTGGCGAGTTGGGATATCATGGCCAGACCTACCATCGAGGGAGGCCTGGGCTTTTGTAGGTTGTTGCATGTAGTCGACGCCTTCTCAATGAAGCTATGGTGGAAGCTCCGAGTGAGCCGGGGTCTCTGGACACGGTTCATAAAAACAAGATATTTCAAGCACACTCACCCATCCACCGCCGACTCCAACTACAGATCCTCTGCGTCCTGGAGGAGAATCCTTTACCGACGTAGCATGGCCGAGCCCATGATTCACCTTCATTTGGGATCGGGAGAATCATCCATTTTTTTACGAGCGGTGGGTCGAAGAACATCTAATTCCTCGACTACCGGAGGCACCTCCAAATAGTAGGATCAGAGAGTTGTGGGATCTCTCGGGAGATTGGAATCAGAACAGGATTCGAGAATGGATTGGAGAGGAAGCCGCAACTTCGATCCTTCAGTCAAGACTGAAGATCAATTCAGAACCAGACTCCTTGCGGTGGTCGTTGACGGGCAGTGGTTCCTTTACGGTCGTATCGGCCAGAAGTGTCATTTGTGGTAGTGGGACGCCCTCTCCTATCGTAGGTCCTTTCTGGCAGTCTTACATCCCTAAAAAATGGTCATTTCTAGTATGGAGAGCTCGGCACAGGAAGCTCCCTACAGATGATGCCCTCAACACTATCGAATTTAGTCTAGCTTCTGCATGTCATTGCTGTAAGGATAAACATGCCGAGACGGTCGACCATATCTTCTATGTCGGGGATCCTACGACTAGTATTTGGGCCGAACTCTCCATCTGGTACAGGCAGCCGCTCGATGGTGGGAGCTACAATGATCTTCTGGCAAAGTGGGTCTACGCCTTTCACGGCCACCAGATCATCGCGGCCGCCATCACATGGGTAATCTGGAAGAACCGAAACAAATTCAGATAGAGGGCCACCAATACTCCTCCGATCAACTCATCCGGGAGGTTCTTCGCTAAACTCTCAAAGTCAGTTGAATTTACAAGCATGGTCCTGCAACCTTCTGGCAGTCCGTGCTCTCCTAATTTTTGTACTTGCTACCACTTTCGAGTCGCGTTTGTCTTTTTCTGCGCTTACTTGTAAAGGCTTCAACATTTTGTGCCTTTTATTTGAATAAAATTGAGAGTTTTGTAATATATATATATATATATATATATATATATTTGTGTGTGTGTGTGTGTCTAAATATACCTCCCGTGCATCGCCTCTCCGCTCCGTTGGCCGCGAGCCCCGGTGGTCGTCCTCGACATAGGACCTCCCCGACGGCGGCTCGACGCGTCACCGCCTAGCCCTGCTACTGTAGCCCTCAGCACCTGGGGTCTCGGTGAGGCTCGCCCCCCTATTCCTGGCGAAAGCTCAGTTCGAATTTCGAATCTCCCACGCACCCACGTGGTGGTGGAAGCTTGCGCGCATGCCCCCTCGCTATTGGAGAGGATATGCGCCCTCTTGACGTGGCCTCTTGGGAGACTATGCGCCCACTGTGGCCGCAAGCTCCCGCAGCGGAGCGCTATGCGCCCACCCCTGGCTTATGCGCCCGCCCCCTTCCCTCCGCGGATGCTCCTGGCATATGCGCCCGCCCCCCGCGGTTGCCTCTCCGTCCGGTTTTAGGGGGATGCCCTTTTTGGACCATGCGCCCTCTGTCGGCGGCCACGTGCCCCCTATTCTCGGTTATGCGCCACCTTCTTCCCGCGCATGCGCCCAAGGCCAACCGTTGGGCTCCTCATCCTTCGCCCTTGGTGACCTCCGTTCGTCGGTAGCTGTTATAGCTGAGGCTAGTTGCTCGGCACCCTCCGTATCCCTTTTTGCTCCCTGTGCTCGATTTTGTAGTCCTCGACGAGCGACACGCCAGTCTGCTCCTCCCCTTCCCCTACCCTTTCTCCTCACCCTCCCTCGTAACTGGGACAGCCCCCCTCCCTTCCTTCCCTCTATTGTGGCGACCCCCCCACAGGCCCCACCTTCGCGAAGATCCCGTATCCGGACCGAGGGCCACTCCGTCCTCTCCCGGCTGCGAGCATCGAGCTCCCTGATATCGAATTCCCGACCGCTAGTGGTGGTCATCCTTTACGTGTCCCCTTCTCCTCTGAAGAGATTTCCTTCATCTCTTTCACCTTCGCGAAGATGTTCGTGCTAAAGTCTCCGCGGGGTGTCCGAAGATCGCCAAAGCGCGAGAAGCTATCGCCGGATGGGGCCTCTCATTCGTTTACTGGGTTGTGCCCTTGGATCCTAAGCACATGTTCCTTCACCTTTCTTCCGACCTAGACTACATTAAAGTCTGGACGAAAGGCACCACCATTATAGACGGCCAAGGCATCAAAATCGTCAAATGGTCTCCCGGATTCAACTCCAAAGTCGACTTTATGATTATGTTAGCTTGGATCACCCTCCCCAACCTTCCCCTTGTCTACTTCGCCCCGGCCGTACTCAAGAGGATCGCCAGCTCCTTTGGGAATCTCATAGCTATTGCTGAAGAAACCCGCAATCTCTCCAAGGGTAACTCCAAGGGTAACTACGCAAAGATATGCGTGGAACTCGATCTATCTATAGACCTTTTGACCCAAATTTAGTTTGAGCTCGGGGGACAGACGATCTTCCAGACTCTGGTGTATTATAATAACATTATTTTCTGCAAGCACTGTCAGATTAGAGGCCACACCATACAGCACTGCTTTAGAGCACATCCGGAGCTCAAGAAAAAAGCACCAAGAAAGTCGCAACTCTCGAAGGTTGACCAAACTGCCCCCAAAGATCCAATTCTCCCACTTCCTAACTCTTACACCCACTTCGAAGACAGCGACATCTCTCCCAGTCTCGGCGACCACCCTCCGCCGATCATAGCTATTATCTCCTACAAGCCCCCTACCATCCTCCTCAATAACAGGTTCGACACCCTCTCAACTATTCCACCCGAAGACAACCAAACGAACCCTCTCCCTTCCACAGAGTGCGAGAAGATCGCCACAGATACCCAGTTAGCTGTAGTTCCTTCTGGTAGCATCCGGGAGCAACAACAGACTGTAGAAACCCCTTCGCGAGTGGTAGCCTCACCCATAAACTCCAGCAGCCCCATCGTAGGTGAACTAGCCATCTTTGGCCCAGATGCCGCAAGTAGGCTTGAGCAAGCCAAGGAAGCAGGTTTTCTGGACCCACTCAATCCTCTTTGTGCGCTAGCAGATACAGAAGAAGAGGCGATCTCTCCCCCGTCGGAAGACACAGGAATCAGAGCACAAAGCTCGACAGATAAGGTGGATGACCCCACCATAGCGACGCAGAGAACCATAAAAAACTCTCACCGTAAGAAGGATAAACCCAACCAAGAGCTTTCCGCCATGACCACGTGGTCAGCCGCAAAACTCAACAACCCCCACCCCCATCACCATCCCAATGATAAACATCCTTGCGTGGAATGTGAGAGGGCTGGCCAATAAACCTATGCTGAGAAGAGTCAAAAGCCTCAAGAAAATCTACCGAATTAACATCTTAGTTATCATCGAACCCAAAATCCTCTAAAAAAGAATCAAATCCATCCAGCTCTAGCTCGACTACCCGTCTAGTGTCTCCGGGTGTAACGACATCTGGATCCTCTTCGCCGCCTGGATATAGTTTGGAACCATCTATGACTCGAACCAGGCGCTCTCCTGCTGGGTGGAGCATCCCACTATCAGGTCCCACTGCCTGCTTTTTGCTGTCCATGTTAGCTATGACATCCCCGCACGCAAGCTTCTATGGGACACCTTGCTGGATACCAATCTTCAACTCATCAATCTCTCGTGGATTTGCATTGGTGATTTCAACACGATCACGTGCATAGAAGAGAAGTCAGGGGGTCGTCCGCCCCCCAGTCAGCCATGAACGACTTCAACACCTTTATCTTCAATGCCCACATGATACCCCTTCCGTTCTCTGATAACACTTTCACATGGTGTAACATGCAGGAAGGTGACCACCGATAATACTCCCGCCTGGACCGAGCCCTGGTCAACAATCGCTGGTCCGACATGGGTCTCATCTCCAACCTCGTCTACCTGAACACTACCGAGTCAAATTATTCCCCTCTCCAGAGATTAATAGCAACTCTAACCGCATCAAGAAAGCTTTCAGATTCCGGGACTTATGGCAACATCATCCTCAATTAAGAAACATCGTGGCCTCTGCCTGGAGATCCATTAATGAACCTGACCCCCTCATTCGAGTGGCAGCCAAACTCAAAGCGACCAGAAAGGCTTTATTTTCTTGTAGCAAGAGCGCCTTCAGCAATATTTTCTAGGCTATTAGAGAGGCAGAAGACGACGCCACCCGCGCTGAGGCTCTGTATGCCACGGACAGATCGTCGGAGGTCCATGCGGCGCTCAACTTCACCAGAGCTCTCTTCAAATCCTGGCTAAAGATGGAGACAGAATTCTGGAAGCAAAAAGCCAAACTGACCTGGGACGCCGAAGGAGACAATAACTCAAGCTTCTTTCACTCCTGCGTCAATGGCCTCAGACAACAGCTCCATCTGCACCAAATCTCCGACGAACACGGCGTTATCATCAAAGATCAACGAGGCATTCGGCCGCAGAGAACTTCTATTCCAAACTTTTCTCCAAAGCAGTCATCATCAAGGATGTTGAGCTCCTCGCCAAGATCCCCAGCTTGATCAACGATAGAGAGAATGAACGGCTTCTATCACCCCCTTCCATAGAGGAAGTCAAGTCCGCAGTTTGGGCTCTCGACGAACACAACGCCCCTTGGCCAGATGGTTTCTCCGACGTCTTCTTCCGATCTTGTTGGGATATCATCGAATCTGACTTCTACGAGGCCGCGTTCACCTTCTTCCGGAGGCGAGGTACCCCAAATCCATCTCCTGCGCCAACCTCATCCTCATCCCCAAAAAAGATAATCCGAAAACCTTCAAAGACTTCCGCCCTACAGCTTATGCACCTTCACCAATAAAATCATATCAAAGATCATCACTAGCTGTGTGTCTACTCTCCTCCCCAAGATCATCTCCGTGGAGCAAAGCGGCTTTATCCCAGGGCGGAAGATCACAGACCACATCCTCCTTGCTCAAGAAATGATCACATGCATGAAATTTCCGTCCAGAGACGGGAACGTCGCCATCAAACTGGACATAGAGAAAGCTTATGATCGTCTAGACTGGCAATTCATGATCTGGGTGTTCAGGGCCTTCGTCTTCCCTGAGCCTTGGATCGACATCATCTTCCGATCCATTAACAACTCATGGTTCTCCACAGTCATCAACGGGTGTAACTCCACTTTCCTATTTTTTGAGAAATTAAAGTTTTCTAATAAAATAATAAGTCTAGTTTTAAATAATAAATATTATGATTTATACTTTTGGAGGGAAAGTAGTTAGGAACAGGAATTTTAATTTTGAAAGTTTGTTGTAACAAACTTGGGGCCCACTCATTCACTTTGCTAACTAATTTCTGTACTCAGTATAATATATGAAAATGAGGAGGGTGATTCTAGAATTTACTAAAACCAGAGGGACTCATATAAAAACGAATTATAGCGAGGGGGGTTATTGCAAAATTACCTATTCCTTCTTTAAATCTGAGTGGAGAGAGAAAATGAGAGCTGAGTCTCATTCCGTCTTCCCTTTTCGAGAGACTTCCCCAAATTCTCGAGCTCCAGCCCTATTTTTTTCGACGTCGACGATGATAACGACGACGAGTCTCCAGCGATTCACCGACGTCCTAGCCTTCTCTGGCAGAGACCGCAGCGGCGACCAAGCGAGTCTCCGGCGACGAATTCGGCAGCAGCATCATTATTTCTCCGACGAAGTTCGACGACGATGGTGGCGGTAGGCGGAGTTCTCGTCGGCTAGCAGCAACCGAGTCTCCTTCACCGAGGTTCATTCGGCCAGCAACCTTCATCTTCCGGTGGTTTTTACTGACGAGGTGAGTTTCGATTTGTTCCATTCCAATCTCCTTCCTCGTCTTGATTTCGACTTGGTTTACTTTCGTTTTGGAACCACCATGTCAGCCCTGATTTCTTGTTGACGACGTCGATGAGTTCGTGGACTCGACAACGTTGAAGTCTGACCAAAATTTTCTAGAGCGGAACAATCCGGCGACCGACAGCAGGCAGAGGCAAGCAATTCCTCATTTCCTTTTTTCCTTCTCGACAAATCGAAGGTGAGGAATCGTTCAATTTTGTTCAGATCTGGAATTTTAACATGTAGAAATTTATTTTTCCGATTTTCTTTTGTTAGGTTTGATTTCATTCTTTCACTTGAAAGAATATCGACAAACTCCGTTAATTCCTGTTATTCTTACTGATTTATCAATTTTGATAAGTATCTATGGGAATATGGTTTATTTGAAATCATAAGGTTGAACTCTTCAGTTGTTCTAACTATTGTTCTTTTCACATTTTGGAATCTGTCTGGAAATTGGCATAGCAGAGCTTGGATCTAGTATATTCTGGAGGCGTGTCCACTCCTTTGAAGATTGTGTCTCACTACAGTTGAATTCCTTAAGGTATCGTTCTCCTCAACTTCATTGTTCAATTTACATTTGGGTGTTTGGTTGTAATTTCAGTTGCGTATGTTTTTCCTTTCATGCTTCGTGTTCGATTTGGCCGTACATTCGAGTCCGTTCCTTGGCTGGTGTTCGGATCATATACAAGGATTGTATCAGATCACGTTGTGTTTGAATACAATGCTATGAACTCAGTGTTATGTCTGTTGGGTGTTCGATCGTTGCTCGTGTCCGTGTCCAGGGTGAAGGATTCCTATTGGATCAGTACTTGTGTCCAAGTTCGGTAGGGTTAGCATACCGTAGTGCGTGTGTATTTCGAAAGGCGAAGCTGATTCAGAAGTCTGATGGAAGCAGTAGCTTACATTCCTTTTGGTTATGTTATTATTCAAAAAATTTGTATATTATTTTTTATAAGATTTCAATTTGGTTGTATATTATTCTAATCTTGTATATTTTCCTTTAAAAATATTTAACTGTTACATTTGATGAGTATCAGTGGTGTGTGGATTCGGGTGGTATTGACTAAACTGTGTGTTGAGTGCAGGGGGAATTCTTGTGTTGTGTTTTTGTAGTTGATTTAAATCAGATTATGACCTTTGATTTTGGAAGTTTACCCTCACTAAATCATATATACTGCTTGAATCATTGAGTTGGCATAATATAATTTCTCAGGATTTCAGGTTATGCATTCTATTGACAAATGAAGGGAGAATATTAGTATTAGTTGCAATTTCCTGTGCATGGTTAATTATTAGCTGGGTTTTGGTTGAATTCATAATAGTGTTTCAATATTTTTTACAACTGTCCTGAAATAAATAACAAAGGTTTTACTCAAATATTTAGATAGTTTAATTGCCGTAAAATTAATATTTAGTATTCTTATATTAATAGATTAAGTCTAACTGTACAAATAGTATTCCTAGCTAAAGTATTTTAATTAATTAAATAATTAGGCAATGACTAATTGGTTAGTTGGTAGTATTTAGTAACTATCTTTATTTTAGAAATTAATCATCTTGTACCTACTAAACCAGGAGGACATCCAGCTCTATCTAGAACACTTGATTTTTTGGAGCAAGGCAAGTACTTTTCTACGGTCTTGTATATTTACATATCTTGTACCTTTCATGTGACACGTCATGATACGATATCCTGTACTCCCTGTATTTTCTGTTCTTGTACTTGTGTCGGGTGGAGAAATACACTAGCTATGTGACCAAATCCCGGTTACCATATTCATGTAGATAGCTTAGGCCTCGCATCGTACATACGTACCATATTTATGTACTCTTGTACATGCTCCTGTACTCACCCCAGCCGGTCACATATGCTAGTTGTATTTCAAATATTGTGCACTTATCATGTCTTGTACTTCAGGTTCATTGTTATATCCCTATACTTTACATTCCTGTATTTTATTTCCTGTACTTTTATTCCTGTACTTCTATGTTTATTTCATGTATTTCATAATTTCATGTTCTCCTGTACTCATTTCCATATCATGATCTTCTTGTTCATTACCTAGAACTATACTTTGCTCCGTTCCTGACTAGGATATGTTGCAGGTGTACTTGCAGGATATTGTTCTACCTTATGGGCCAGAGCCCGGGATCTTAGCTGAGCAGGATGGAGCCATGCCTTAGCTTGAGGTTCAGGTTTAGATTGTTTTAGCTCCTCCCCTAGATATAGTATGTTGTGAGTTTATATTGTTTTTCTTCTAGTAGCCTCTAGTACTTTATGATGTTATGATTGATGGATTATGGTGATCGCTCTGGGAACGTTTTAGATGCTGTGATTGTATACATTTTATCTGGTTAGATTTCTCTAGTTTGGTACAGCTTACTTCGTCGTGTCTAACGACGAAGGCTGGGCGTATCCGATTATTCGGGAGCGGGTCGTGACATATTTTTAGTGGTGGCCCATGCAGGTCTATCCTAATAGTACCTAGATATTAGAGTACTATTGGGGACTTGATTAAACTAGGAAAACTTGATCACAGCATAGAAAATTGGGTACATCGGATATATTGATATTCTATAAACACTTATTGATTTTAGGTTTAGGACATTTAACAGTTTTCTATTTTTCAGACGATTCAGACACGCAAATATAGGAACTGTCGATTCACCTACACTTGACGTTTTCGAGTATCGCCCCTACTATCCCCATGGGTAGTACGCAGTTGATGGAGATGTTTCAAGAGTTCCTTGACACCCAGAGGGAGCAAGCCACATCTTTTCCAAGCCAGACTTGCGGATACACTCTCCGAGCCAGAGAGGACTTCTGATTTCCAGACTCTCGGATCCTTGGATTTCTCCGACACCGAACGCATATCTTATACCAAGGAGCAGATCGAGAACCTGGAGCCGCCACTGCAGATCATCCAAGTCTCTGAGGATCCGACTCCTCTGATCCAGAATATAATATCGACAATAGAACGAGACAGGAAGCTGAAGCTCAGGAGAGACAGAAAGACTTATGACGGAGACAACAACTGCCCTGGACCCGTAAACGTCGCAACACTCGGACAGAGCATCATCACCCACATCATCAAATTCAGATTCATATTCAGCCGATAATCATTTATAACTTCTGCCGTCGCTCAGGACACCACTATGACGAGTGCCGCAAAATACTGAGGCTATGCTTGTTCTGCGGATTGCCTGCCATCAAGTCAAGCATTGCTCGGAGGCCGCTGATCACACTGCCTAAAGACGAGCACGAGGAGCACCAGGACTGCAACAAGGGGACCGTCTCTCCAGATCCAGCAACCGTATGGTGCATTGCCGAAAGGACCAGCCTATTCAGGACAGCTGAAGAAATTGAAGTGATTCCAGTCCCGGAGGAATACTATTAATAGACTGAAGGCAGAAGGCTTCTTTTGTATGGTTGGAGAAAACCATGTATCTTGATTTGCAATCCAGTCTTTCCTTAAATTTCTTTTAGCATCTAGACCATTTCTTGAAACTTCTTATTTTCTATTTTGGAACCTTGGTTGATATTCGAAACTTATTTCGAGATATTGTTTCCTATTCGTTGATTGATACTCCTCCATCCATTCTTCGTAACCTTGCTTTCTTTTCGATATTCTACTCTGGAATTTGTTTCATATTCAGAACTAGTTACAATTTGTAAATTTTGTTTTCTCCCCGGGGTTCAGTTTTCTATTCGGGGCTTGTTGGAATTTGATTTTTATTCTATATTTGCTTCTATTCACCATTTAAGACATCGTTTGAAAATTCCCTTTCAAATCTGAGGACTTGACATGTTCCTTATATTAGATTTCTTTTCCTATTTCGTAACTTAATGCCATTCGAGATTTTAAGATCATGTTTCATATTTTTGAGACTTTGTTTTGTTCGTGATTTAGTCTCATATTCAAGATTTTTCAGACTTTGAAATCTCAGTTCCTACTCGCGACTCGTGGAGGCCGTGTTCCCTATTCGATACCTTGTTTCCTCGTCAAGATTTCCTATTCGAGATTTTATTTCCTAACCACAACTTTGTTGTCATTAGTTCTCCATTTGGGACCTTGTATCCTATTGGAGGTTTGTTTTCCCTTCGAGATTTTGACTGAGATTTTGTAGTTATTTGAGATATTGTTGAACCATGTTTCTGATATGAGATTTTATTCCTTATTTTGAGACCTTGTCCTCTATCTGATACCTTGCTTCTATGCTATTTTTGAGACTTCTTTACCAATCCAAGATTACGTTCCATATACGGGATCTTGTCACCATTCTGATTTTCATTTGAGATTTTGGTTACTATTTGAAGCTTTGTTTCCTGTTCGAGTTTTAAAAATATTCGTGTTTGTTCTTTTTAGTACCCGTTACTCCTTGTTGGATCTTTTGTTGCTTCTTAGTACCTAGTGAAACTTCTTATTTTGTAAAGGACATATAACATCATTTTCTATTATGATTTAGAACTCGTATTGGATTACCATGAACCCTTTGGAAATTCTATGGACAAGGTTGAGAGAATATTCGACTATCTATTATGACGTGGCAGTTGTGCACTGCAGCCATTATCTGGATTGTGGAGACTGGAGATTCACTGTAGCCAGCTGTGCACTGGCGAGGCATGAACTCCAAGTTGAAGTAATTTCAGACATTTATAAGTTTTCGAATATTATTGAGACTTTGTCCTAAACTCTTCATATTTAGATCTCTTGAGTTGCTTCGTTAATAATTGTTTAAAAATAGATAAAGTTGATATGTTATTCGGTAACATATTGTTATTTAAGTCATGGAACCAAAAGTTCACTGCAGCCAGACATATACTGGCGGGGCAGGGATTCTAAGTAAAGTGACTTCAAATATTTATATGTTCTTGGATATCATGGAGACTATATTCCTTTTTCATATGATTATTGGTTTTCGAGAATCACAAATCCTTGCACGTTTATCCTGATTTGATACTGTACCTCCTGAGTATTTCGTACGTTTCCTCAATCAACCCTTGCTAATTTTTCTTCTAGCATTTTATCGTTCGATCATTAAATTCCTCAAAATTATACATTGCCAGATTTTGATTCCATACTTCGTTTGAGTCTTGTCTAAACTTCAATCTTAAATTATGCCTATCTGACCATGATTTTCCTATCTTGTCTTAGTCCACTTGTGTTAAACTATCGATTTTTTATCGTACTTAATAGTTGTGTTTTCATGATTTTGCTCCTCTAAGTTGTAATTGAAACTTCATTCTATCTCGTGCCTATTTGATTCTTGATCATTATTAGATCATGTTATTCCAACTTCTTTTGTGTAATTATCGTACAGGGTCTCAAGGCTCAGGGAGCGTCTCAGAGTTGCACAGGATCGACAGAAGCACTGGGCGGACAGCAGCAGACGGCCACTGGAGTTCGCAGTTGGGGATAGAGTGTTCCTAAAGATCTCGCTGACCCGAGGCGTCGTTTGTTTCGGCAGAGGCGGGAAGCTCAGTCCGAGATTCATCGGGCCCTTCGACGTGACGGCACGGATTGGCGAGGTGGCATATTGACTAGCACTTCCAGCCAGCTTGGAGGAAGTGCACGATATTTTTCACGTGTCCCAGCTTCGATGCTACATTCCAGATCTGAGCCATGTAGTGGACTACTCAGAGCTAGAGGTGGGTCCAAGCTTGACCTACGAGGAGCAGCGAGTGGAGATTCTTGATCGGAGGGAGAAGCGCCTGCGGAACCAGACTATTCTACTTGTCCGCGTCATGTGGAAACATCCCTCTCCAGGAGAGTCCACATGGGAGCGCGAAGATGCGATGTGAGAGCGCTATCCTAGCTTGTTTGCTTGATTATATTCTAGTATTCAGAAAAAAAAATCTGATTTCAATAAATGACATGTGTTTGAATCACTTTTGTGATTTTTGAGACTTATTTTGTAGTTTTTGAATTTCGAGGACGGGATTTTTCAAGGGGGAGAGATTTGTAACTCCACTTTCCTATTTTTTGAGAAATTAAAGTTTTCTAATAAAATAATAAGTCTAGATTTAAATAATAAATTTTGTGATTTATACTTTTGGAGGGAAAGTAGTTAGGAACATGAATTTTAATTTTGAAAGTTTGTTGTAACAAACTTGGGGCCCACTCATTCACTTTGCTAACTAATTCCTGTACTCAGTGTAATATATGAAAATGAGGAGGGTGATTATGGAATTTACTAAAACTGGAGGGAATCATATAAAAACAAATTATAGCGGGGGGGAGGGGGGTTATTGCAAAATTACCTATTCTTTCTTTAAATCTGAGTGGAGAGAGAAAGTGAGAGCTGAGTCTCATTCCTTCTCCCCTTTTCAAGAGTCTTCCCCAAATTCTCGAGCTCCAGCCCTATTTTTTTCGACATCGACGATGATGACGACGAAGAGTCTCCAGCGAGTCTCCGGCGTCCTAGCCATCTTTGGCTGAGACCGCAGCGGTGACCAAGCGAGTCTCCGGCGACGACTTCGGCAGTGGTAGCATCATTTCTCCGGCAAAGTTCGATGACGATGGTGGCGGTAGACGGAGTTCGCTTTGGCTAGCAGCAACCGAGTCTCCTTCACCGAGGTTCATTCGGCCAGCAACGTTCATCTTTCGGTGGTTTTCACCGACGAGGTGAGTTCCGATTTGTTCTATTCCAATCTCCTTCCTCGTCTTAATTTCGACTTGGTTTACTTTCATTTTGGAACCACCATGTCAGCCCTGATTTCTTGTCGACGACGTCGAGGAGTTCGTGGACTCGACAACGTTGAAGTCTGACCGAATTTTCCTAGAGCGAAACACTTCGGCGACCGACAGCAGGCAGAGACGAGCAATTCCTCATTTCCTCTTTTCCTTCTCGGTAAATCGAAGGTGAGGAATCGTTCAATTTTGTTCAGATCTGGAATTTTAACATGTAGAAATTTATTTTTCCGATTTTCTTTTGTTAGGTTTGATTTTATTCTTTCACTCGAAAGAATATTGACAAACTCCATTGATTCCTGTTATTCTTACTGATTTATCAATTTTGGTAAGTATCTATAGGAATATGGTTTATTTGAAATCTTAAGGTTGAACTCTTCAGTTGTTCTAACTATTGTTCTCTTCATATTTTGGAATCTGTCCGGAAATTGGCATTGCAGAGCTTGGATCTAGTGTATTCTGGAGGCGTGTCCACTCCTTTGAAGATTGTGTCTCACTACAGTTGAATTCCTTAAGGTATCGTTCTCCTCAACTTTATTGTTCAATTTATATTTGGGTGTTTGGTTGTAATTTCAGTTGCGTATGTTTTTCCTTTCATTCTTCGTGTTCGATTTGGCCGTGAGTTTGAGTCCGTTCCTTGGGTGGTGTTCGGATCATATACAAGGATTGTATCGGATCACGTTGTGTTTGAATGCAATGCTATGAACTCAGTGTTATGTCTGTTGGGTGTTCGATCATTGCTCGTGTCTGTGTCCAGGGTGAAGGATTCCTATTGGATCAGTACTTGTGTCAAAGTTCGGTCGGGTTAGCATACAGTAGTGCGTGTGTGTTTCGAAAGACGAAGCTGATTCAGAAGTCTGATGGAAGCAGTAGCTTACATTCCTTTGGGTTATGTTATTATTCCATCAATTTGTATATTATTTTGTATAAGAATTCAATTTGGTTGTATATTATTCTAATCTTGTATATTTTCCTTTAAAAACATTTAACTATTACAATTGATGTGTACCAGTGGTGTGTGGATTCGGGTGGTGTTGACTAAACTGTGTGTTGAGTGCAGGGGGAATTCTTGTGTTGTGTTTTTGTAGCTGATTTAAATCAGATTATGACCTTTGATTTTGGAAGTTTACCCTTACTAAATCATATATACTTCTTGAATCATTGAGCTAGCATAATATAATTTCTCAGGATTTCAAGTTATGCATTCTATTGACAAATAAAGGGAGAATATTAGTATTAGTTGCTATTTTCTGTGCATGGTTAATTATTAGCTGGGTTTTGGTTGAATTCATAATAGTGTTTCAATATTTTTTTACAACTGTCCTGAAATAAATAACAAAGGTTTTACTCAAATATTTAGATAGTTTAATTGCCATAAAAATTAATATTTAGTATTCTTATATAAATAGATTAAGTCTAATTGTACAAATAGTATTCCTAGCTAAAATATTTTAATTAATTAAACAATTAGGCAATGACTAATTGGTTAGTTGGCAGTATTTAGTAACTATCTTTATTTTAGAAATTAATCATCTTGTACCTACTAAACCAGGAGGACATCCAGCTCTATCTAGAACACTTGATTTCCCGGAGCAAGGCAAGTACTTTTCTACGGTCTTGTACATTTACATATCTTGTACCTTTCATGTGACACGTCATGACACGATACCCTGTACTCCTGTATTTCCTGTTCTTGTACTTGTATCGGGTGGGGAAATACACTAGCTATGTCAACAAACCCCGGTTACCATATTCATGTAGATAGCTTAGGCCTCGTATCGTGAACGCGGGTCCTAAGCCATACCATATTCATGTACTCCTGTACATGCTCCTGTACTCACCCCAGCCGATCACATATGCTAGTTGTATTTCAAATATTGTGCACTTGTCATGTCTTGTACTTCAGGTTCATAGTTACATCCCTGTACTTTACATTCCTACTTTATTTTCTGTACTTTCATTCCTGTACTTTTATGTTTATTTCCTGTATTTCATAATTTTATGTTCTCCTGTACTTATTTTTATATCATGATGTTCTTGTTCATTACCTAGAACTGTACTTTGCTCCGCTTCTGACTAGGATATGTTGCAGGTGTACTTGCAGGATATTGTTCTACCTTATGGGCCAGAGCCCGGGATCTTAGCTGAGCAGGATGGAGCCATGCCTTAGCTTGAGGTTCAGGTTTAGATTGTTTTAGCTCCTCCCCTAGATATAGTATGTTGTGAGTTCATATTATTTTTCTTCTAGTAGCCTCTAGTACTTTATGATGTTATGATTGATGGATTATGGTGATCGCTCTGGGAATATTTTAGACGCTGTGATTGTATACATTTATGGTTATATGGTTAGATTTTCCTAGTTTGGTACAGCTTACTTCGTCGTGTCTAACAACGAAGGCTGGGCGTGTCCAACTCGTGTCCGATTATTCGGGAGCGGGTCGTGACAACGGGCAAGCGGAGGGGTTCTTCAAATCCAGTCGCGGTGTCAGATATGGAGACCCTCTATCCTCCACCATCTTCATCATCGTGACCGAAGCGCTTAACAGAAACCTCAACTATATGCCAAACACGCCCGGATTCCACCATTTTCACACCACCACTGGATGCCCTTTAATCACTCACCTCGCCTACGCTGATGACATCCTCATCTTCTCCTCTGGAGACATCGGTTCTGTAGAGGTGGTCCACAAAATGCTTGAGAGATACACCAGATGTTCGGGTCAGCGAGTCAACACCTCCAAAAGCGTAATATACCCCCACCATAAAGCAGACAGGATCCACTCGGCTACTCTCTCCAACCTAACCTCCTTCTCCACCGCATTCTCGCCGTTCAACTATTTAGGATGCCCGCTGGTGTACGAAAAATCTAATTCGGGTATCTTCGACGGCATAGTGAGTAAAATCAGAAAAAAATCGCGGGTTGGCATAACGCAACCCTATCTCCAGGAGGGAAGATGATCTTCATCAAGCACGTCCTGTCCTCCATCTCCATCTACACCCTGGCAGTTTCTGCCCCCCTAAAAAGGTACTATCCTCATTAGAGTCCCTCCTCTCCAACTTCTTTTGGGGACACAATAAAGGAAAGGACAAGCACCACTGGGCCAGTTGGGACTCAATGGCCAAGTCGACCGAGGAGGGAGCGCTGGGATTTAGCCGATTACATCACATCGTTGACGCCCAATCCATGAAGCTGTGGTAGAAACTACGCTCGGGCAACTCACTCTGGAATCATTTCATGAAGGCCAGATACTACCGATACTCCCACCCTACGATTGCTGTCGCCAATACCAGATCCTTCGCGACCTGGCGACGCATCCTTCACGGCCGTCTCCTCGCAGAACCCCTCATCTTCCTGCATCTTGGCAATGGAAGCTCGTCGATGAGCCATGAATGATGGCTTGGGGATGCCATACTTCAGCCAACCTTGACCTCCCCCCAATTGCAAAATCTGTAAATTATGGGATATCGACTTTGGCTGGAGGTGGGACAGGGTGGTGGACTGGCTTAGGTCAGAGGTAGCCAACGGCCTGGCGGCCGCAGATGTGCGGATCAGTGACGGCTCGGACACTCTTAGGTGGTCCCCCAATTTCGGTGGAGTATTCTCGCTAGCTTCTGCCAGGATTGTGGCCAGAGGCATCAGCACTCCGGCCCCATTCACCGCCCCTTTGGCTGTCTTATATCCCAAAAAAATGGTCAATTCTAATTTGGAGAGCACAACGCCGAAATCTCTCTACTGATGACTCTATTACATCTATTGCCTTCAGCCTTGCTTCACGCTGCCACTGCTGCACATCTCACCAGTCCGAAATAGCTGATCACATCATGCTCTCTGGGGACCTCGCCTAGCAGATCTGGACCAGTCTTTCAAGCAAAAGCAGACAAGCTCATCCGGCCGGGGGCTTCAACGATCTTCTCGCCAACTGGGGAAGGTCTCACGGGCATCAGATAGTCGCAGCCGCTGGTATTTGGGTCCTTTGGAAGAACCGAAACAAATTTAGGTATGAAGGGCGACCATACAACTCCAACTCTCTGAACATGGAGGTCCTCAAGCAGATATCCAAAGTCAGCATGCGCTACCATCACCACTCGGACCGTTTCTTGAGGGCGCTGTCCTAACCCCAGGTCCGGCCTAGCGAGCATGTCTGGCTCCTAACCTTCTTTGCATGAGGTATTTTTTTGCCTTTTGGCGCTTGGCGCGCTTACTTGTATAGGCTTCGATATTTTGTGCCTGATACATCAATAAAGTTCATGCTTTATATATATATATGTATTATATATATGTATATATATATATATATATATATATATATATATATATATATATATATATATATATATAAATATAAATATAAATATATATATATCTATAAATATATATATATATATATATATATATATATATATATATATATATATATATATATATATATATATATATATATAGATGATTTATGTATATTGGGTTGTTATAATGAACTTATATGATATTGTTTCTTCTAAATAAATGTTTTAATTTTAATAAATAAATGACTACCCTAATCGGGCTTTTGTGCATAAAGATTCCACTGACATGTAAAAAGTGGGCCTAAGGAAAAATAGTTACACCAAAAGAGTACTTGACTCAAATATTGATCATAATATGCATCAATAAATCGATTAAAAAAAGACTTAGTTATTTTATTCTAATTAATTATTGAGATTTGAACCTTTGGCCTTTGTATTATTCTTAATTATTTATATATGTATGAGGTTTTATAAATACTATCTAAATAATTATAAATATGTTTGCTATATATATATATAATCAAAAGGACATTCACTACTAGAATGAGTCATATTAGCGACGTCCAAAAATGTCGCTAATAAGTAAAAATATGCCGCTAAATTAATTTAGCGACGTAATTAGCGACAGAATAACCAGGTCGCCGAAAAGCTAGTCGCAGATCAAAAGTTCGTCGCCAATCGTCGCTGTTGCGACGAATAGTCTACGACGCTAAAACGTCGCAAACTTAGCGACGTCCGGCGATATTTATATTACGTCGCCAATTTAGCGACGTATATGGCGACCTCTATTCGTCACATGTGGTGACATGGCAAGGTTTGCCATGTCAGCATGTTGGGCGACGTTTAGCGACGGCCAGTCGCAGTTAGCGACGTCCAGATACATATTTGCGACGTACTTTTGTGTCGCAAATCTATCGCCAAACGTCGCAATCCGTCGCTAACATGCTGGAAAATTAAAAAAATACAGTTTTCAAATCCTGCATACTGCATTTTATATACAGTTTAAACAAAAATCCTGCACTTTTATATACAGTTTAAACACTAATCCTGCACACTGTACTTTATATTCAAATCCTGCACACTGCACACTACACTTTATATTCAAATCCTGCACACTGCACTTTACACTTTATACTGCACTTTATTATCACAAACATCATCACAGACACATCATAGGGCCAATACATACAACTCATAACAAACATCATCACAGACACATATCCCGCGTTACAAACATAAATATATTTAAATCCTGCATACTACACTTCACAGACACATATCATCACAAACATCCAATAGAGTCAAATAAAAATAGAAGATAATAAAAAGTCTCCCACCAAGTGTGTAAACAAAGGTGTGCCAATAAACAATTTGCCCATAGGGCCAATACATACAACTCATAAAAAATCAATAAAATCACTGAGGACCCCTGCTGTGCATCTGAGATAGCATGTACTCATACTGCTACTGTGTGAGCTACACCGTAGGGGCAGTAGAAGGCAGTGCAATGTCTGGAGTCGACGTCGTCGATGGACCGGGAGGACGTATCTGCTCCAGCTCTCGCAGTTGCTCATAATGCGTAGCAAGGGTACTCACCATCCTTCGAGTACTCTCCTTAATCGAAGTATGTACCTGAGTGAGTGAGGCAGATATGGTCCTCTGCGATCCCTCCAGCTCGACCTGTCTACGTTCTGTGCGCTGCGTAGACTTGGTGAGCGTGTGCAAGCTGGCAGCTGTAGCCCGCTGCTGACTCATCAGCTCCTGTAAACTGCGCTCGACTGCATCAAATCGTCCGGTGATCATCGGATCGTCGGATCGTTGCTCTGCGGTATGGTAATCAGAAATCTGCTGCTGTAACTCGCGATGCAGCTCGTCGATCTGACGAGCAATATCCTGAGCTCGTGATGAGGCCTGCGAAGCTGGAGACTGCTCACTGACAGAGGGGGCCCGGGATGACTCTGAAGCCAAATAGGTGCCGTAGGATCTCATACCATAGTACGTACCCTTCTGAAGACCACCAACGACGGTCATCCAGAGGTCGTCTGGCGATGGAGCTGTAGGCGGCTGGGAGAAAGTACCAGCCCCTTCCTCTGCTGGTGCACTAGCAGCAGCAACCGCCTCCTCTTGTAGCCGAAGAAACTCGGCCTAGAACAATGTTTGCTAACGTCTAAGTGTTTGCCAAAGTCTATATTGATATCTATTTTCCTGTTTTCTAAATTATAGTAAATTAATATAGAATAGAACGTACATATGTCTGCATCGCCCTCTCGTCAATGAACTCTCCAGCCCTCCGATGGGTGACCAGGAAGACGGTCACCATGTTGGGGTCCTCACCCTTTTTTACGTATTAAAATATATTGTCTATTATTAGTATTAAACATTCTATCCAACTATATATAAAATGATGTCCGTCATAGGAAATATACCAGACGACGAAAATAATCCGTCATCGGAATGGAGCCACCACACCACTTACCGGCGCTCGACCGCGCCACCTTGGCCTTGTCAGACCGCTCCTGGTACCTGGCCTCGTCGAATCTAGCCTTCATCGCAGTCTATTGCTCTAGCGTGATCCAACCATGGATCGGCTTTCCGGAGCGATCACGAGACTTCTGGTCGTGGATCGCATCACGGATGAGTTTGCCTGTGACGAAAAAAAATTGGGCCTCGATCTTCGTTGCCCGGTGTAGTGGATAGAAATAGGTCCTCTACAAGAAGTAAAATAGAAAAGTTGTATAATATACACAAATGATTATTAAAATTTAAAAATAAACAAATTTTTTACCTTGAAGTGGGCTAACCAAAAGGCCTTCCTATCTGCGGAAGCATCTGAGTAGTTAATCCAAGGCCCACCATAGTTTTGCCTCAGAAATAAATGAATGGTGAATGGGTGAATGTATGAATGAATGGTGAATGGGTGAATGGGTGAATGAATAAATGAATGGTGAATGGGTGAATGAATAAATGAATGGACTGCTATATGTGAAAGATGAATGGATAGATGAATGAATGGATATGGATGAATGGTGAATGGGTGAATGAATGAATGGTGAATGGGTGAATGAATAAATGAATGGTGAATGGGTGAATGAATAAATGAATGGACTGCTATATGTTTAGTCATTGTTTAAGTATTTGAGTTAATTAAATAATTAACTCTCTCACATCCTCATTTCTTTTATGTTTAGTCATCAAACAAATGGAAGGAGATAAGAACTAGGATAAAAGAAAAATGTATATATAAAATATATATATGTACGTACTACATGCATATACAATTTTTCAATTTCCTCTCTTTTACTATCCAAACATACCCCTATATAAAGAGAGCACCAGCTCTTATAGAGGGTGAGTAGAAACATTTTCTATCAGCCAGTCCATTCTTTCAACACTCCAGTGGTTATTCCGAAAAGGAGCTGATACAAATAGAATTCCATAAGTTCTATTGACTGTACAACGAGCGTTCACTGAGAACAAATCGACTAGGAGAATGTCGAATCTTACTTTGAGCAATGATGGTTCTGACCAATCCAACATAATGTTGGACTAATCTTTTTTAGCAAGCTTTATAGCAGTTTTCACTGCTTACAATTATTTAGATGGTCAAAACGGTCAACCGGACAAGCCATTGGACTTGGACATGAACCCGACACATGAACCCGAGCCCAACCCAATTGTTGATCGGGTTCAAATATTTTAACCCAAATTCGATCCCGAACCCGAGTATCTTTAACCCTAACCCAACCCATTAACGGGTTTATCCGATTGGGTTCGGCCCGTGTGTGTGTGTGTGTCCGTGTGTGTGTCCGTGTGTGTCTGTGTGTGTGTGTCCATGTGTGTGTATGTGTGTCTCTGTGTGTGTGTGTGTCCGTATGTGTGTGTGTGTCCGTGGGAGAGGAGGAGGAGGAGGAGGAGGAGGAGGAGGAGTTAGGTTAGGATTTACCTGAGGAAGAGAAGGAGGAGCTCGAGGAGAAGGAGCTCGACGGTGGGGGGATAGGGGTCGCCGGGGGGGGGGAGGGAGGGAGTCGCCGGGGGGGGGGGAAGGGGTCGCCGGGGGGGGGGGGGAAGAGCTCGAGGGAAAATTCTAAAATTTTCGAGTGAGGGGAAAAAAGGAAACAGTGTGCCCTAAGTAAAAATGTTAGCGACGTCAAGAGTCGACGTCGGTAAACATCACAAACATTTTAATATATGGCAACATATTTTAATAATATATCGCTGAAAGTCGCTATTCAGCGATGTAATTTATCTCCTGTCGCTGAACGTCGCTATTCAGCGACGTTTTGCGATGTCTATAGAAAGGAGTCGCTATATTCCATATTTAGCGACGTTATTTAATGCCGTCGCTAAATTACGTCGCTAATAGATCATATTTTAGTAGTGATTTATTGATGTATCAGGCACAAAATACCGAAGCCTATACAAGTAAGCGCACCTAGCGCAAAGAAACAACAAAACCTAAAAGCCTAAACCGTGTGCCAGGGGGCGGCACATGCAGTTAGCGCAAAGCCTACCAAAATCGATTCGAAGAGTGGGAGCATCGATTCCTGAGTTTAAGAATTTGTTGGAGGACTTCGCGGATCAGTTGTGATGGGTTGTATTGGCGGCCTTCGTATATGAATTTATTTCGGTTCTGCTAGAGTACCCAAATTCTAGCGGCTGCGACGATCTGATGGCTATGGGAGTCGCCCCAGTTGTCCAGGAGATCATTGAAGCCCCCGGGCCAGTGCCCTTCCCACATCGGCGAGACAGGTCACGCCAAATCTAAGTAGCATGATCTCTGGAGAACAGGATGTGCTCAGCTGTTTCTGATTTATGAGATGTGCAGCAGTGACAGCTGGATACGAGGTTAAAGCCGATGGTGGTTAGAGAGTCGTCGGTCGGAAGCTTCCTGCGCTGAGCTCTCCAGATCAGAAAAGACCACTTGTTGGGGATGCGTGATTACCAGAATGGAGCGATCAGTAGGGACAACATGCCTCTGCCCCCACCTCTTGCCTGGTTGAGGCCATTAAGAACGAACCTCCAACGGTGGGGGCCCAAATCAATACGTCCGGAAGATCCTTGATCCGAACATCCTCGACGACTAACTCGGTCAATGCCTCCGGCCAGATCCACTCTCTGATCTGTTCCCATCTCCAACCCGATGCGCGGTCCCAAAGATCACGGATCGTACAGTTATAGGGGGCGTTCGGAGACATTTGGTAGACCGTGTTACCGATCTACCACTCATGGCAAGGCGATGAGCTACCGTTGCCAAGCCGCATACGGATAAAGGGTTCAGCTAGCTGATGGCCGTGAAGAATACGGTGCCAGGATGAGGAGGAGCGATTGTTGGTGATGGCCCTTGTTGGGTGAGAATGTTTGAAGCATCTGGCTTTCATGAACCGCGTCTAGAGAGAGTTATGCGATCTCAACTTCCACCACAATTTCATAGAGCAGGCATCCACGATGTGCGATAATTTGATGAAGCCGAGACCCCCCTCGTCCGTCGGTTTGGCCATCGTGTCCTAGCTGGCCCAATGGTGCTTATTTTTACCATCTTGATGACCCTAGAAGAACTTGGCGACGAGGACCTCTAAGGAGGATATAACCTTCGAAGGCGGGGAGCAAACGGCCAGGGTGTGGATTGGGATGGAGGACAGAACGTGCTTGATGAGGATCATCTTACCGCCTGGAGATAGGGTCACGTTGTGCCATCCCTCGATCTTCTTCCTTACCTTGTTAACAAGCCCGCCGAAGATGTCCGAATTAGATCTACCATAAACTAGTGGACAACCCAGGTAGGTGAACGGTAGGTAAGCGATGGGGAAGGAGGTGAGATTGGTGACAGTGGCCGAGTGGCTCCTGTCGGCTTTGTGTTGGGTATAGATGACACTTTTATCGTGGTTGATCCATTGTCCGGAGCATCTGGTATATTTCTCAAGGGTGCTGCTGACCACCTCCACCGATCCGACGTCGCCGGAGGAGAATATGAGGATGTCATCGGCCTAGGCCAGGTGAGTGATGAGAGGACAGCCGGCAGTGGTATGAAAGTGGTAGAATCTAAGGATGTTGACCATGCTGTTGAGGTTTCTGCTGAGGGCTTTGGCGGTAATGATGAAGATGGTGGAGGATAGATGGTCTTTTTGATGAACATCTAGGCTAGATTTGAAGAAGCCGTCCACTTGTCCATTGATGATAGTGGAGAACCATGAGTTGTTAATGGATCTGAATAGGATATCTATCCAGGTTTCGGAGAACCCGAAGGCCCTGAGAACCCAAATCATGAATTGCCAGTCCAGGCGATCGTAAGCCTTCTCCATATCTAGCTTGATGGCTACGCTGCCCCCCTGGACGAAAATTTCATGCATGTTATCATTTTCTGGGAAAGAAGGATGTTGTCAGTGATGTTCCGTCCTGGGACAAAGTCGCTTTGTTCCTCGGATATAATCTTGGAGAGTATATTGGACATGCGGGTGGCGATGATCTTGGAAATAATTTTATTGGTGAATGTGCATAAGCTGATCGGTCTGAAATCTTTGAAGGTCTCCGGGTTATCTTTTTTAGGGATTAAAATAAGGTTGACTTGCGATGAGGATTTTGGATAGCAAGCGCCTTGAAAGAAAGCAGTTGTGGCATCAAGCACGTCCGTCTCGATGATATCCTAATAGGACCGAAAGAAGACCCCAAAGAATCCGTCTGGGCCTAGAGCACTGTGTTCGTCAAGGGCCCAGACCGCGGACTTGACTTCTTCCACAGATGGGGGAATTAATAGCTGCTCATTATCTGCTCTTCGATTAATAGAGGGACCTTGGCCAGAAAGACCTCGTCCTTGTCGATGACTTCATTGGTGAATAATTTGGAGTAAAAATTGGCGACAGCCGCCTGGATGCTCCGCTGATCTTTGAGTAAGGTGCCGTTATCGTCCGAGATTTGATGAAGGGTAAGTTGGTGCTTGCGGCCCCTGACGCGGGCGTGGAAGAAAGCAGAGTTTCTGTCGCCTTTGATGTCCCAGGTCAGCCTGGCTTTCTGCTTCCAAAATTTTGTCTCCACTTTCAGGCAGGATTTGAGGATCGTCATGGTTAGGTTTAGTGTGGCACAGGCCTCTGTAGAACTATCTACAGCGAACCGAATCTCTGCACGGGTGACGTCGTCTTCCGCTACCTTGACCTCTTGAAAGATGTTGCCAAAAGCGATTTTGCTCCAGGAAGCAAGGGCACCTATGGTAGCCTTGAGTCTCGCGGCCACTCGGATGAGGGGGTCGGGGTTGTTCGACGAATTCCAGGCGTAGGACACGATGTTCTGGAATTGAGGGTGATGTCTCCAGAAGTCCAGGAATCTAAAAGATTTTTTAATGAGGTTGGAGTTGTTGCTGACCTCAACAAGGAGAGGAGAGTGGTCGAATTCTGTGGAGTTAATATGGAAGAGGTTGGAGATGAGATTCATATCGGACCACCGGTTGTTATCGAGGGCGCAGTCTAGGCGAGAATATTGTCGATGAGCTCCTTCTTACATGTTACACCAGGTGAAGGAGTTACCTGTGTAGGGGAGCGGGTGCAGGTGAGCCTGGAAAGTAAAGGAGTTGAAGTCGTTCATGGCCGGTTGGTGGGAAGGGCGACCCCCCGATTTTTTCTTGGTGCTTGCGATCGTGTTAAAGTCCCCAAGGCATAGCCACAGAAGGTTGTTGAGGGAGCTGTGGGTGTCCATCAGGGTGTTCCAGAGCTGCTTGCGCTCGACGAAGTCGCAGCTACCGTGAACTGCAAAAATGAGGGATCGGGAGGTGAGAGAGGGGTGTTCCACCCAGCAGGAGAGCGCCTGGTCGGAGTCTAGGACGGTACCGAAGAGACATTCGTCGGAGAAGAGGATCCAGATATCGTAGCACCCAGCAATGGCATTCGGGAACCCGAGCTGAAGCTGGATGGATTTGAGTTTTTTTTGGAGAATTTGGGTTCGAAGATCACAATAATTCGATCCGGTGGATTTATATATATATATATATATATATATATATATATATATATTTATATATATATCTTATTATGGATTTCTTTTATTTAAACAAATTCTTTCGAATATCGAGCCTTGATCATATTTCAAATTCTTGCAAATCATGACTTATTTATATCGACCCTAAGCTAATTTGACCATTCTCGACCCAATAACACGGTATGTACCATCGCTAAAGGCCGTCTTGCATTCTATGACATATACGACTATTATGTGCCAACATGATCAAGTCACACTACAACTGCAACTTAACCGATGCAAGTACACTATTGCTTTATGTTTTTATTATATTATAATACTTTTCTTTATTGTGATTTATTGAGTATCCAGTAGAGACATGATTGTGACATGATAGGCTTGTTCCATCTTTGCTCGTTTATTGATTGTTTAGTGAGTTGGTAGGAAAAATGCCAGTAGATATGTAAACAAATCCCAATGAATGTTAATGTGAATAGCTAAATCATACACCTCACGTATGGATTAGCCGTACCTTAAAAATGTAGCCATCTATGATGTGTCGTATTAGCCCAGCCCTTCACATGTCAAAATGTGTTTCAAACGCACTATCTATTTTACTTGTACATGTTTATTGCTAATTGTCTTGTTCATACATGTTCTTGCTAGTAGTTTTTGTATATATTTATTATTTTTAGTTCATATACATATTTTCTTTATTCTCTACTGCATCTCTACTTGTCTAGATTCTTTTATATTAAGTTATATTATTGTAATATAGTTGTACTTTGCTCCTTTCCTGATTGGATCGTTGCAGGTGACTTGGCATGCTTCCTACTTTTGCGCTATGGACCATATAGGGGAGGTAGTTATCTTAGAGGCCGAACTTAGATTTTAGATAGATCAGATACTTTTTGAATTTAAATATTTAGCAAATTTGTTTTCGAATGTCATTATGATGTATTACCAGATTTATAAATAGAATAGTGAATGAGCAAATAGATGTGATTTATTGTATTCGAGATTGACATTGAGGTCTAGACAATGTACTACCGTCGATGTTGCGACGTAGGCTGGACTTGGCTACGTACTCATATCCCAAAAAGCAGGTACGGATCGTGGCATACGCTACCTGACCTCCGCCTATGCCGCCAACCTCCGTTGGCCGCCTACTCCACCTTCTACCGAAAAACAATACGATGAGATACCGCCTAGGCACCCGCCTAGGCGGGCTATGAGGCCTCTATTTAAAGCACTAGGTGGTGGTAATCATTATGGACAGGGGCAGGGGTGGTGGAGAAGGTGGTTGTTGGTGGTGTAGGCTGTGGTGGTGGTTTGGTGATGTCGGTGGCTGGTGAGGCTTGTTGTTGACAAAGGGTGGTGGTCAGTGTAGGTTCGGTGGCCGGAGATGGGGTAGCTGGAGTACTGGTCCACCGACTGGGTCGGTCGGATAGTGAAGTGTAGGGGTGTTGAATGTGTGTAGCATCCACTTTTTCATAGAAGGGTATTTTAGTCTTTTTAGCCATTTTGGCCGTTTTTGTGATTTCTAGATATGTTGACTTGTGTTGTGTTAGCAACTGGTTTAGTCTTAGAGGACATTGTATAGGGCCTAACCATGCATTAGAATTTTTATTTTTATTTTTAGAATTTATTTTAGGCATTAGATTATTTTTAGGGCTTTAATTGATTTATTTTAGCCTTTTTGCATGCTGGCCTTTAAGCCTTTTGACTTGGGCCCATTTCTACTTGAGAAAGAGTTAGCCCAAGTGAAACCCTAACCTCTAGAGACCTAGTCTTGGCCGCCCAACAGCAGTAACCCCCTCCCCCTTTTCATCATTTGTGAAGTTTTGAGCCTCCACAAGGAAACCCTAAAAGATCCATCTCTCCAAAGCTCTTTTTCCTTCATCCGGAGTCCGTTTCTTCCCAAATAAACTCCGTTGCACTCGTGGAGGAGAGGAAGATCTGCTGGAGCATTTCTAGCATAGAGGCGGAGGCTTTTGCTGGAGAGAAATCGGCCGACACGACAACCGAGGAGTCCCGTTCATTGAGTTTTGACACTCAATAGGTAAAACCTAATCTACCATTGTAAATCTAGAATTTCTTTCATTTTTGCATCCATATAGGTGCCCTAGACTTGCCCAAGAAATTTGGTGAGATTTCGACTTCGTTTGATGGCGGTATCACACACGTGTCGGTCCTTTACGGCACGTGTTCGACGAAATGCCGCTTAGGATAGAAAGTTGCTGTTTTTCGATTCTGTCTTCATGGATGTTTAGATAATATTATTTTGATAAACTTTTGTGAAGACGGATTTGGTTTTGACAACGTATCAGCGACGTTTCGGGCAACAGACGCACATGGACGGATCCTGTGCACGAGGCCGTGCGTGCCCTGCTGTCCGTGCGTTGTTTCTCGATGCACAGGCCATATTTTCGCGTGAAATTTCTTGAGCATGTGGAGGCAACCTCTGCCCCCATGCTCAAAAATTTTTACGACTTTTCGTTGAGCGAGCGCGAAAAAATTGTGCGTGCACCGCTCAGCCACTGTGCATTCAACCTGTTATTTTTGTCGCTAAAACGGACTTCGTGCACGCACACGACACCGCGAAGACCCGTTCAACGACCTGGGACACTCTGACCTATACCTAGACTACCCGAGGAACGAACCCCGAGTCGCGGCGTGGCCCGACGAGCGAGCTACGAGAGTGGAACCGCGCGCACGAGGGCACGCCGGCGCGCACAGGTGCGGGGCTGCGTGTGCTGTTTTGGTGCGACGTGTCGCCATGTCACCCTGTCCTAGACCTACCCCAGGACCCCCCAGCTACGTGAACAAGCACGGGCTTTTTCTTTGGGTGTGCGGCGCTCAATCGAGCGAGAACGCACGCGTTGTCACGCGGTATCGGGAAATTCCGATACGCGTTCTGTGGACACAACACGGACGCGATTTCGAACCCGAGAGTATACGAGCGCATCACGTGGGTCGAGACCAACGTGTATGCCGAGTTTTGCGGGTTTGTTTGGTGTATTTTGTATTTTGGGTCGTTGGGTAGAAAATGGGTTTTTCTTTAAATATGAATTTTTGAGTTTTTATGCGATATTTTGATTTCCAGCTTCTTAGCTTACAAAATCTGAGTTTTCAGGACTTATATGAGTTTTCGGATTTGTGGGAACCAATACTTGGGTTTATTTCATATTTTCTTATCAATTTTGAGTATTTGCACTTTTCTATATATATATATATATATATATATATATATATATATATATATATATATATATATATATATATATATATATATATATATATATATATATATATATATATATATGAAAGATTGGGATGGGCAAGCAGCTCCGCTCTGCCCCTTGGGGCACCCCCGGCGGGTGGGGACCCCCTTGGTGGCCGGCCCCCTGGTGGCCGCCTCCGCCTCCTTGGTAGGCTGCCACATGGCAGCTCGCGCCAGCCTCCGGCCTGCTCCCCCGGCCGTCGTCGCCCCGACAGCCAACCCCCGGCAGCCTAGTGTGCTGCCCTCAGTGCCGCTGCCCTCTCCCTCCGTGGCGTCGACCCCGGCGCCCCCGTCGTAGGCGACGCCACGGCTCCGCTCCGGCAGCGGTCGCCAAGCAGCCTACGGCCGGAGACGAGCCCCCGGTGGGGACGTGTAGGGCCTCGTTTGGAGCGCCGCTTCCCCCCTCTGCCGCTCCCGCTCCCCACCCCCCTCTCGTCGCCTCTCCGGCGGAGCCGCCCCTCGTCGGGCCTCCCCCGCCTTCGGGCGCAGCGCCAGGTTTCCCCCTCCCCACCCCGCCTGTCCCTCCAACTCCGGTATGGCCCAACTCCGCCCACTCCTTGCTGAGTTCGCTACCCCTGGCCGCCCCCTCCCCGGGACCCCCAGTCCCCTCCGGCCGAGGAAGACCTGCCTCTCCCTCTCCATCCACCGCCTCCGGTTTTGCGGGACCTCATCTGCCACCCCCGGGCGCTCCCCACCCCCATCCTCCTCCATCATCCGGCGTTCCCCCCCTTTGGCGACGCCGCTTGCCGCACGCTCGTCCCCCCCTCGGCGGATCCCCCGCTCCTCGGCGATCTCTTCGCCGCCTGCCGGATTATCGCCGGTGAGGTCGAGCCCTCGCTCCCTCACCGACGTGGGTATCGCCGGTGAGGTCGAGCCCACGCCTCCCTCCTCCGCCCCACTCACGCCCGTTCGGTCGACCACCTCCGGTCCCGTCCTCTCCGGGCCTGCGCCCTCGCCGACCCTCCGTCTACGTTTCTCTCCGGCGCGTCGATCCCTCCGCTGGATCACCTTCCCCTCCGTCTGGCCCGGTTTCCCTCTCCACTGGACCACCTTCCCCTCCCCCCTCCCCCCCCTTCCGCTCTCCGCTCCCGCCGGGATTGCCTCCTTGGCCCTCTCGCCGGAGCCCTACATGCTGCTCCTCCGCATGCGGGTCGTGCCCCTTCCCCGGCTCCCCTCCTTAGCCGTGGTTCCCCGGTGTTTCGCCCAGCCGCCGTGGCTCCTCCACCAGTCTCCCCCGCCTCTCCCCTCCGGGCGGGCTCCACCGCCGGAGACCCGCCCCCCTCGGCCTCCCCCCGTCCCTCTCGGCCTTCTCTGGCCTGCACGCGGGGGGCCCGAGACCCTCGGGCCGCGCGCCTTCATCGGGCCGCGCGCCTAGCCTCGGGCAGTGAGCCCATAGGGCTGCGTGCCCACCACGCCCCCCTTTTCGGGCAGAGCACCCGGTTGACCTTTTTTTGAATTTCAAATTTTGGGTCTTTTTGCTGTCTGGATTAAAAAAAAAAAAGAAATCCAGTTATCGTTAGGATCTTGTATTGGGTCCTCACAACTTTTTGTAGGTACTCGGGCTATCTCCCGGGTCCACCTCCCTATTTCTTTTTCAATGAAGGCTTTAGCCACTGTTTATATATATATATATATATATATATATAAAACCTCGTTGAAACCCATTGCTAATGTATACATGTTGAGAATGAGTCGAGATGGTTTTAATTCCAGATTTGGATTCACTAAACCTATTTCAAAAACCATTGGTTACTCTTTCCTTTAGCATTTGTATATGTATATAGATATATGTATGTAGTTTCTTATTTTGTATATATGTATAAATATTATATTAAATTGTGATATACCATGGTTGTGTTCGCTGTTTTAAATCTCAGAATTTATCTCATTTCAGTAAGCTCTAGGACACACACACACACACACACCATCATTTGTTAGATTTAAGGTTTTGTTTGTATTGTAAATACACATGTGTGTATATACCAATATGTATAGATATTTATGCTTGATAATTCTCTTAGAATAGATTGTAGTTGTTTATATGACTATAGGAGTCCTAGGACAGATTTGGTTTGTCATTTTGAGCCTATTTTAGTCGAATTGGCCGACAAGTTGACCAAATTGACAAAAGTTAACTTTGGGTCAAACTTGATCCAATTCAACTCAAACGAACTCCAAATGACCTAAATTTTTGTGTATGACCTAGAAATTAGTAGACTGACTAGTTGACCCAGGGTTGACCAGGTTTGACCAGCGTTGACCAGGTTTGACCAGAGTTGACCGATGGTTGACTTTGACCAAAATGGACCTAGAAGCATGTAGTCTTGCATTGTAGCTATTTCTTTTGTTATTTTAGACTTGTTTGTGACATGTGTATACTTTAAATAGGTTTATATTGCCCCAGTTTAGCTATACTTCATCATCAGCAGTTCAGTTTCCAGGCGAGTACATTCTCTAATCTTTTCATACTTCTTTGGATATGTTCTCTTGTTATAGACTAGTATACTTGATGCTGACACAATGTTCACATGGATTAGTACCCTATGGATCTTTTCATGCGATGTTATCCCCTCGGATACATCGAGTATATCATGTTCATGAACTTTATCATGGCCATCATGTACTCCATGTATTCATATTTATCCATGTGCACTCATGTGTTATTCATGTACACTCATGACCATATGAGCCCCATGTATAAAGTAGTTGTTATCCTTGTGCAATAACATAACATGTATTGATCCTTGTGTATTGATTGGGGGCCGGGAGAGTGTAGTTGGTTTTGTGATCATTATTCCCAGTAGGTATCCATGTGCACTCCATAGCTGTATCCATGTGCAACCCAAACCGTTTACATAACCAATTCATGCTCTAAATCACATAGATGGTTATATTTCTCTATTTATCATATTATATCTCATTTTATAGTCTCTCTCTCTGGTTGACTTTTTTGACAGTGATTCATGTATAGTTTTTTATAGCTTGGTTTATATGTCCAATCCTGATATGAACTGTTGTGAGAGATATGTGCTCGTTCCGTCCCGACTGGACATGTTCAAAATTTTACAGGTGATGATGAGGAGTACTGCCCTACTTATTATGGCATTGGTTTAGATGACACTGGCGATGTGGACCCTCAGGAGGATCCAACAGTCGCTGAGGACTTGCCCATTGTCTAGCTGTAACTTAGTACTTTATTTGTCTTTCTATTTGAGACTTTATGAGTTGTACTTGAGATTTATTCTGGTGGTTTACACCTAGACTTCTATTTATGTTGTGACTCTCTTATGATTATTCTTCTATTCCATCTAGTATCGTGATTGAGTACTTATTATTTACTCTCCATTCGGAGCTTATTCTAGACTGTGTTAGATATTGTGACTCAGGACAACGTTCTACCGCCGACACTGCGGCGTAGGCTGGACGTATTCACTTCTCGTGCCCCTTTCACTGGGTACGGATCGTGACACGTTTTTAGTGGTGGCCCATGCAGGTCGTCCAATCACAACTAGTGTGATTCGTAGTGGTACTCGAACTAGAGTATCATTACAGCCTGCAGTAGGATATAAGATATAAGTTAAGGTACTCAATCATATTAGAAAAAACTCTTATCAATTTTTGTTGTTAATTGTCTCCTTTTGAAAACAACTGTCCTCCTTTGATAATTTTGCTTCTTTTTCAGAAATTGATTCCTTGTTTGATCTGTCGTCAGGATGGTGGAGACACGATCGCAGCGCTCTGGTCTTAGGGATACCACTGAGAGGTCTGCTACTTCTCGTCCGACTCAGCAGGCCCCAGGGACCACAATGTCTCTTGTTCCAGCTCAGGTGGGCCCATCTGCTACTTTTGGGGGTGCTCCTCTACCAGTTCTGAGGACTACCCCAGGAGTTCAGGGGATGCTACCACCACCGCCCCAGGGGATAGTTGATACGGTACAGTGCTTTATTTTCATACAGCAGATGATGGAGATGCAGCGACGCCAGGCAGAGGACATGAGGCAGGGCATTGATAACGCCCACCAGTTGGCGATGGTGGCAGTGGAGAAGGTGACTGCCCAACCCCAAGGAGGGCAGATTCAGCATTACCAGCCAAGGACTCCAGGTATTCAGGATTTCCAGAAGATGAGGCCGCGGGACTTTAAGGGTACGGAGGGTATCCTTTACGCGGACAACTGGACCGAGTACATAGAAGAGATTTTTCGTCTCACAGAGATACCGGCTAGACTCCTGGTAGAAGCAGTAGGCAGCATGATGGAGGGTCTTTCCCGCACTTGGTACCAGACCGACCCCAGGGTTGGTACTACGGGGCAAACTTGGGAGGCTTTTAAGAAGCTTTTCAAGGAGAAGTTCTTCCCTGATAGTACACTTAGCGCGTTGTAGACACAGTTTGAGAACCTAGTTCAGGAGAACCAGACTGTAGAGGAGTACGCTGGGGAGTTCTACCGCCTGAGCAGATTTGTGGAGGGCCTTAGCGAGACAGCGAAGGCTAGGAGATTCAGGAAGGGTTTGGTTAAGGAAGTCAAGTCCTTAACCAAGAGCAACAAGAATGCTACATTTGAAGAGATTTTGATGGGAGCCATGGCAGCAGAGGATGATCTGGAGCTGAAGCAGAAAATGGGTCGTGATTCCCATGCAGCCGGTGGCAGCAGAGGACCGGCCAAGAAGCCCCATTTTCAGCAGCATCAGCAGAGGTCCTTCCAGCAACAGAGGCTATTCTAGCAGACAGAGCAGAGACAGGACAGCAGGCACCGAGACCGCAGTAGGCTACCACTTGTGACTTCTGTAAGAACCCAGGGCACAGGTGGAGTGAGTGCAGAAAGAGGCTAGGCAAGTTCCTACTCTGTGGTTCATCAGAGCATCAATTGAGGGAGTATCCTGAGGCTTTCGGGCGTAAGGGACAAGGAGCAGGAACCAAGGCTCCATGGAGCAACAGAGGGGACCCTTGCCGACTCAGCAGCAGAAGTTTGTTCAGCACCAGCAGCAGACTAGAGGGGGCCAGCAGGGGCGAGCTTTCGCCATGGCAGCGGAGGATACCGAGGCAGTAGGCGATCTGATAGCAGGTTCTGTTCTTATCGACTCTTTTCTCGCATTCGTATTACTTGATTCGGGTGCTTCCCATAGCTTCGTGTCTGTATCTTTTACCATTAGACACCAGCTTTCTTCTGAACCTTTACCTAGGACTTACAAGATCACGAATGGGGGTGGTATTATCCTTGTCAGTAATGTTTGCAAGGATCGAAGAGTAGTTTTAGGAGGCCGAGAACTGGATGTGAGTCTGCTCGTGATGCTATTACCGAACTGCGATATTATACTCGGTATAGATTGGTTGAGCAGGCACCATGCCAGTATAGATTGCCGCGGGGGTAGAGTTCTTTTCAGCATGCCGGGAGAGCCAGAGTTTGAGTTCATCCGGCGGGAGTCAGAGCAGAGCAGCGGAGTTTTCTGCGGAGCTTCAGCAGAGGAGCAGAGCATGCCACATCCACTGATATTCGAGTTTATGGATGTGTTTCTGAAGGAGTTGCCAGGGTTGCCTCCAGACAGGGATGTGGAGTTCTCTATAGACTTGGTACCCGGCACAGAGCCGATATCTCAGTATGTCTATAGAGTGAACAATAGTGAGCTTGTAGAGCTAAAGAAGCAAGTGGATGAGTTGCCAGGGTTGCCTCCAGATAGGGATGTGGAGTTCTCTATAGACTTGGTACCCGGCACAGAGCCGATATCTCAGTATGTCTATAGAGTGAACAATAGTGAGCTTGTAGAGCTAAAGAAGCAAGTGGATGAGTTGCAGGACAAGGGCTTCATCCGATCGAGTTCTTTACCATAGGGTGTGCCAGTACTCTTTGTACCGAAGAAGGATAGGTCGGTACGGATGTGTATCGACTACAGGGTACTCAACAGCCTCACGATCAAGGACAAGTACCCGCTGCCGAGGATCAATGACCTGTTCGATCAGCTGAGCAGAGCAAAGGTATTTTCTAAGATTGACCTGAGGTCATGATATCATCAGGTGAAGGTGAAGAAGGAGGATATTCCGAAGACAGCTTTCAGGACTCGGTATGGCCAGTTTGAGTTCATGGTGATGCCGTTTGGGTTAACTAACGCTCCGACGGTGTTCATGAACTTAATGAACAAGGTGTTCCACCAGTACTTGGACAAGTTCGTGGTGGTGTTCATCGATGACATTTTGGTGTATTCGAAGACCCCAGAGGAGCATTTGAGAGTGGTTCTGGAGACTCTCAGAAAGGAGCAGCTTTACGGCAAGCTCTCGAAGTGTGAGTTCTTCTTGGATCGAGTTGATTTCCTAGGTCATGTGGTGACCGAAGATGGGATCTCGGTCGACCCGAAGAAGATCAGAGCAGTTGAGGCATGGACAGTACCGAGTTCAGTCACAGAGATCAGGAGCTTCCTGGGATTGACAGGATACTACAGGAGGTTTGTTCAGGATTTCTCCCAGATTGCAGAGCCATTGACTAGGCGGACCCGGAAGGACACAGAGTTTGTCTGGTCAGAGGAGTGTCAGGTCGCTTTTGATGAGCTGAAGAAGCGACTGACGACAGCCCCGATTTTGACGTTGCCATCAGGATCAGACGGGTTCACTATCTACAGTGACGCCTCAGGGAAGGGTTTGGGTTGTCTTGCAGCAGCATGGAAAGGTAATTGCCTATGCATCCAGGCAGTTACGTCCGCATGAGAGGAACTACCCTACCTATAATTTGGAGTTGGCGGTAGTTATCTTTGCTCTGAAGCTGTGGAAGCACTATCTATATGGAGAGCGTATGGAGATCTTCACAGACCATAAGAGCTTAAAGTATGTGTTTACACAGAAAGAGCTCAACATGAGGCAGTGCAGATGGTTGGAGTTAATGAAGGACTTCGACATTCATTGCAGTACCATCCAGAAAAGGCCAACGTGGTTGTCGATGCCTTGAGTAGGTACCCGGTAGCTATGTGCTTGACGATGGATTGTCATCTATTAGCAGATTTAGAGAGTTTGGGAATCGAGATGATCGTGCCAGAAGTTCAGATGCAGATGTGGGGCCTTCAGATTCAGTCAGACTTGATGGAGAGGATCATGTCAGCTCAGTTCGACGATGTTACCCTACGGTGTATTCGAGAGAAGGTTCGAGCATGATTGGCAGATATGGAGTTCATCATTGCGGAGGACGGCACATTAAGGCACGATTCCAGACTGTGTGCCTAGCGGAGAGCTTCGGGAGCAGGTTATACAGGAGGCCCATCGCTCTTAGTACACCATGCATCCAGGTGCCAACAAGATGTATAGAGATTTGAAGGAGCATGTATGGTGGTATGGGATGAAGCGGAAGGTAGCACGCTTCCTAGCCAGGTGTCTATTCTGTCAGCAGGTTAAGGCAGAGAGGCAGAGTCCAGGAGGACTGTTGCAGCCATTGCCTATTCCGAAGTGGAAGTGGGAGCACATCACGATGGATTTTATTTCTGGATTGCCGCGTTCATCAGGAGGGAAAGACGCGATTTGGGTCATCGTGGACAGGTTGACCAAATCGGTCCACTTTTTACCATTCAAAGTGGGGACGTCTACTGAGAAGCTAGCGGAGTTGTATATGCGGCAGATTGTCAGGATACACGGAGTTCCGGAGAGCATTGTATCGGATCGGGATAGTCGCTTTACTTTCTATTTCTGGCGGAGTTTACAGACTAGTTTGGGCACTCAGCTCAAATTCAGTACTGCGTACCATCCTCAGACGGACGGACAGTCGGAGAGGACTATTCAGACTCTCGAGGACATGCTGCGGACTTGTGTTCTAGATTTTGGAGGATCATGGGAAGATCACCTGTACTTAGTAGAGTTTGCATACAACAACAGTTACCAGGCCAGCATTGGTATGTCACCATTCGAGGCGTTGTACGGGCGTAGATGTCGTACTCCTTTATCTTGGGATGAAGTTGGAGAGCGAGCTTTACTGGGACCTGAGATGGTTGTAGACGCAACTGAGAAGGTAAAGCTCATCAGGGATCAACTTCGCATGGCGCAGGACAGACAGCGGCATTGGGCCGACAGCCACCGGAGACCTTTGCAGTTTGAGGTATAGCTTAGACTTAGGATTAGAATCTTGTTGTTTGTGATTTTGTTGATTATGTGATTGTTTAGTTAATTGAGACCATGCTTGTGCTAGGTTGGAGATATGGTATTCTTGAGGATTTCACCGACTCGAGGCACTATTCGATTCGGTGGAGGAGGGAAGCTTAGCCCACGCTATGTCGGACCTTTCGTTGTCAGCGAAAGGGTCGGTGATGTGTCATACAGACTGGACTTGCCTTCTTCCTTAGCGGAAGTCCACAATATTTTTCACGTATTGTAGTTGAGACGGTATGTGGCAGATCCTAGCCATGTACTGGACCATTCTGAGATTGAGGTGGGACCTACTCTCAGTTATCCAGAGCAGCCTATGGAGATTCTGGACCGACGAGAGAAGGTATTGCGGAACCAGTCGATACCCTTAGTTCGTATAGCTTGGAAGCATCACTCTCCAGGAGAGTCCACCTGGGAGAGAGAGGATGAGATGCGCGAACGATACCCCTATCTTTTCCAGTCTTGAGGTATGATTTTGTTCTTTCTTAATCATGCATTTTGTCTTTAATTTCGAGGACGAAATTATTTTAAGGGGGGTAGACTTATAGCATCCACTTTTTCATAGAAGGGTATTTTAGTCTTTTCAGCCATTTTGGCCGTTTTTGTGATTTCTAGATATGTTGACTTGTGTTGTGCTAGCAACTGGTTTAGCCTTAGAGGACATTGTATAGGGCCTAACCATGCATTAGATTTGTTATTTTTATTTTTAGAATTTATTTTAGGCATTAGATTATTTTTAAGGCTTTAATTGATTTATTTTAGCCTTTTTGCATGCTGGCCTTTAAGCCTTTTGACTTGGGCCCATTTCTACTTGAGAAAGAGTTGGCCCAAGTGAAACCCTAACCCCTAGAGACCTAGTCTTGGCCGCCCAACAGCAGTAACCCCCTCCCCCTTTTCATCATTTGTGAAGTTTTGAGCCTCCACAAGGAAACCCTAAAAGATCCATCTCTCCAAAGCTCTTTTTCCTTCATCCGGTGTCCGTTTCTTCCCAAACGAACTTCGTTGCACTCGTCAAGGAGAGGAGGATCTGCTGGAGCATTTTTGGCATGGAGGCGGAGGCTTTTGCTGGAGGGAAATTGCCGACACGACAACCGAGAAGCCCCGTTCATTGAGTTTTAACACTCAATAGGTAAAACCTAATCTACCATTGTAAATCTAGAATTTCTTTCATTTTTGCATCCATATAGGTGCCCTAGACTTGCCCACGGAATTTGGTGGGATTTCGACTTCGTTTGATGGCGGTATCGCACACGTGTCGGTCCTTTACGGCACGTGTTCGACGAAATGCTGCTTAGGATAGAAAGTTGCTGTTTTTTGATTCTGTCTTCATGGATGTTTAGATAATATTATTTTGATAAACTTTTGTGAAGACAGATTTGCTTTTGACAACGTATCAGTGGCGTTTCGGGCAACGGACGCACATGCACGGATCCCGTGCATGAGGCCGTGCGTGCCTTGTTGTCCGCGAGTTGTTTCTCGATGCACATGCCGTATTTTCATGTGAAATTTCTTGAGCACGTGGGGGCAAACTCTGCCCCCATGCTCGTAAAATTTCACAGCTTTTCATTCAGCGAGCGCGGAAAAATCGCGCGTGCACCGCTCAGCCACTATGCATTCAGCCTGTTATTTTTGTCGCTGAAACGGACTTCGTGCGCGCACACGACACCGCGAAGACCCGTTCCAGGACCTGGGACACGTTGACCTATACCTAGACTACCCGAGGAATGAACCCCGAGTCGCGGTGTGGCCCGACGAGCGAGCCACAAGAGCGGAACCGCGCGCATGAGGGCGCGCGGGCGCGCGCGCGCGCAGCAGGCCGCGCGCAGGTGCGGGGCTGCGTGCGCTATTTTGGCACAACATGTCACCGTGTCACAGTGTCCTAGACCTACCCCAGGACCTCCCCCAGCTACGTGCACAAGCACGGGCTTTTTTCTTGTGTGTGCGGCGCTCAATCGAGCGAGAACGCACGCGTTGTCACGCGGTATCGGAAAATTTCGATACGCGTTCTGTGGACACGACACGGACACGATTTCGAACCCGAGAGTATACGAGCGCTTCACGTGGGTTGAGACCAACGTGTACGCCGAGTTTCACGGGTTCGTTTGGTGTATTTTGTATTTTGGGTCGTTGGGTAGAAAATAGGTTTTTCTTTAAATATGAATTTTTGAGTTTTTATGCGATATTTTGATTTCCAGCTTCTTAGCTTACAAAATTTGAGTTTTCAGGACTTATATGAGTTTTCTGATTTGTGGGAACCAACACTTGGGTTTATTTCATATTTTTTTTATCAATTACGAGTATTTGCACTTTTCTATATATAGCTATGTATACATGTTGATATATATATATATATATATATATATATATATATATATATATATATATATATATATATATATATATATATAAAAAACCCCGTTGACACCCATTGCTAATGTATACATGTTGAGAATGGGTCGAGATGGTTTTAATTCCAGATTTGGATTCACTAAACCTATTTCAAAAACCATTGGTTACTCTTCCTTTTAGCATTTGTATATGTATATAGATATATATATATGTAGTTTCTTATTTTGTATATATGTATAAATATTATATTAAATTGTGATATACCATGGTTATGTTCGCTGTTTTAAATCTCAGAATTTACCTCATTTCAGTAAGCTCCATGTAACACCCTGTTTTCTGAAATTGGGGATTTTTGAAATTTTTTTTTTTATTATTTATTAGTGGTATTTTAGTCATGGTATGATTTTCTGGTGATTTTAGTTAAGTTAAACCATTTCTAAAGTCATGCTAAGTCATGACTTATGACTTTGTGATTTTGGTTAAGTATAACTTAGTGTAAACCCTAGTTTTCTCTAACCTAGAAGTTGCCATGACCATGAGAGCTTAGCCATAGGCTTAGAACACCAAATTAGTGATTTTTAGCCTAAAGGTATTTTGGTAATTTTCTAGAAATTATTTGGAATTATTTGTATTTATGTGTTTTTATTATTGATTAATTATTGGTTAGTGTCATGAGAGCCCCTAACCAAGTTTAGCCTAGTCTAGAGATTAGTTACTAACCTAGAATGCTAAGGGGATAGATATTTCCAATGGTTAAAGTAGAGTAAATATCTTGATATTTACTTTATGGATATTTTCCATGAATTACTCAAAATATCCAACCCCTTTACACAAGTCTTGCCTTAGCCTAGAAGAAAGCCAACGACACCTCCCCTACCCCCCATGGCAGCCAAGGACCCCCCCTTGGCAGCCCACAATTCTATAAAACCCCATTGAATTAATTCATGAATAATTTACATGAAATTAATTCTTAGAAAATCCCTTTTTCTTCAAACCTTCACAACTTGATCATTCTTGATCCAAATTCACTCTAGTCTTTTGCATTGGGACCCTACTACATCAAGGATACTAAGGGAGGATAGCAATCAAGAATTTGGAGGCTTTGGACATCATCAAGTTGAAGGACACACACCCCCCCTCTTCTTTGATTTTTATTGGATTTGCACAAATAGGTAAATGCCCATAAACTTTGTTAATTTTGTGTTTTCTCTTCATATTTGCATGCATCTAGGTACTAGGGTACTGTAGGACAAATTTGGTGGAAATTAGAAGTGGTTTGGTGTCCGTATCGGACACGTATCATAGGGTAGAAATCCTTGTTTGTTGAAATGCCACATAGGATTGGTTTTTATGTTTTTCCAAAACAAATTACACTTTTAGCTAGCCTTAGACATGTAGGACACGAAACAACTTGACTGAGCATATTTCTGTGCTGTGTCCGTGTCCAAAATGGACACGAACTCGCAGCACGAGGCCACGCGTGCATGCCCTGCTACTCGACACTTAGCACGGACACTGTGGGACACGTGGACACGTAGAAATTTACACAGAGGAAGGGGCAACCTCTGACATGCCCCCCCTCGAGTTTGAGTCACGTTGGTGTCGTGTCGAGAGAGCACGGACACGTGCACTGGTCGTGCACTGTCAGCGCACATGTGCGCGGGGGCCAACTTCGCGCGTGTCGTGTCGCGTGGACACGACACTTGGGCACCTCGTGGTGACACGAGCGTGTAGCCCTTCATGTGGCGTACACGAGGACACGAGCACGAGGTGCGTCGTGTCCTGTGTCGCGAGCACGAGACGCGTGACTCACTGTACGACGCAGTGTAAACAATGTGTATCAGTCGAGAAAACTCGACTGATACGGTGTTTGTGCCGTGTCCTGAGGACACGTGGACACAGTACAGGGTGTTGGACAGGTACCCTACCCCTAGGCGCACCTTCGTGCATGAGCACGAGACACGGGTGTGTGTGTGTCGTGTCCTAGAGTGAACTGCACGCGTGCACGACGCTGTGCACACGTGGGTGTATCCTAGTTTACCCGAGTGGAGTTTTAGAGTGTTTGGACACATAAATCCGTGTCGAGGTGTCGTGTCAGGTACCTAGGACACTAGGGTATATTGTGGGACACAGTTACCAACCATTTGTATCGAGCCTTAGCTCGGTTTTGTATGAGAATTTAGGTTTACCCTATTTTCGAATGAACAGTCCAGTTTTCCAGTTTTTGGGATATTCCAGTTTTGCAAATTCGAGTTTTAAACCTATTTTTGATATGAATTATACATGTAATGGTATGTTATTAGTATATATACATGTAGTATATATGTATGTGAGTGTGTAGGTGGAATTTTAGTGTGTATACATGTATATACATGTGTATATACATGTATGGGTATAATTGGGTGTGTGTGTGTGTAATTGTGTGTGTTGTGTTGGGGCTATTTCCTGTTCTCAGGAAATCTGAGAACAGCCCCCTCCCCTTCCTGTGTGAACTGTCCCTCTCTCTCACTGTCTCACTCTCTCTTTCACTCTATGTCCCTCTCTCTTCCCTCTCTTTATATATATATAGTATATATATAAGTTTTTTATATATATATATATATATATATATATATATATATATATATATGTATATATATATATATTGATATATATATATATATATATTTGTATTAGGTCACATATAGTGTATCATATGTATGTGGGTTTTTGGGTATTGTATATATGGTATTCCCATATAGGTATATAGATAGTAGATTGATGTGTATATATATATATATATATATATATATATATATATATATATATAACTTACTATAGGGCTATATGAAAACCCTATGACTAGCCCATGGCCAAGATCATTAGCCTATGGCTAGGGGCTAGCCCTAATGACCCAAAACCCACTTGTTGACCCTTGATGACTAAGGGTTGACCAAAGTCAACCTTAGGTCAAAGTTGACCTAGTTAACCTAGAATTGACTAGGAATGACCTAAAACAACTAGTTTGACTAGATAATTGACCATTGTTGACCAAAGTCAACTATAGGTCAACCATGACCTAATTGATCTAGAAATGGCTTGGATAGACTTAAGAGGACTTGTTGACTAAGTTTGACTAAACCCTAGGCTATTAACTAGTTGGTTTAGGGTTGACCTATATATGAGTATACTATTGTGACTTGGGTTTTGTGGAAGGACTTATGTAGGTTAAGATATGTATGGGTTAAGTTAGATACTTAGAGTCAAGTCATGACTTGAGATTGGAATGTGGGATTAGCTTGAATATAGGATTAAGGTTGGTATTATATATATGTATATATATGTGTGGTATACTTGTATAGGTATTGGTTATACCTTAACCTTGTGGTTTTGACTTAGATAGTTGACCATTGACTTAATCACCTTGCTGACTAGTCTTTGTTTGACCCAAAAACCTAGTTAGTCTAAATTAGACCTAGATTGATCATGTTGACTAGTATTTGACTAGTTTGGCTAGAATGTTGACCAAGGGTTGATTTTAACCTAGATTTGACTAATCTTGATTTATTTGACCTTGTTTGACCTTATTTGACTTAGCTTGATTTCCTGTGATCTAGTATGACTTCCTGTGACCTAGTTTGACTATTAGAGTTGACGTTTGACCAGATTGACCTAGAATCATGTAGTATGCATTGTATACTTTATTTTTACCATTGTGGATACATTGTGACTTGTATTACTCTGATTAGGAGCCATACACCTCTCCTCAGATAGTATATCCTCTTCAGACATTCAGTTATCAGGCGAGTACATTCTCTGACCGTTTCATACTTGTTCAGGCTTTACTTCTCGCTCTAGATTACTTTACTTGTTGCTGTCACGTTGGTAACACGGATTGGTACTATATGGATCTTTACATGAGATGTTATCCCCCTCGGGAGCATCGGGTACTTCATGTTATGTGTGTTTCACTATCATCATGTACTCCTATGCTTCCATCATTCATGTGCACTCATGTGATCATGTACTCTCATGTTTACTGAGCCCTCATGTATACTATCATGTGCACCCTTTCATGGGCCCCATGTGATATCATGTATAATAACGTAACTTGTATAGATCCTTGTGTATTGATTGGGGAAACGGGGGAGTAGAAGTGGACATGTAAATAATTCGAAGTAGTGTAATCATGTACAACTCAGTAGTGTAATCATGTATAAATTCTAGCCATTCACATGCCTATCTTGTACTCTACATCACTAGTCACTACAGTTCTCTATATACAGTAGATATTTCATTACAGCTATCTCTTTTACAGCGTATATTTCCTTTCAGCAGTTCATGTATCTTACTCTATTGCCTGTATCGTATTTCCTAACCTGATATAAACTGCGTGGGATGTATTGTGCTCGTTCCTGTCCTGATTGGACCTGTTGAAAATATTACAGAGGATGAGGCCCTGGTGACTACTTATTATGGAGCAGGACTAGATGACACTTGTATTGAGGACCCTCAGCAGGATCCACCTGCAGATGAGGATGTTGTTCCAGTAGTCTAGACCAGTTTAGTCTAGGCAGTCTTTTCTATATTTACTTTTTGTCTCACATTCTGAGTTGTATTTTGAGATGTGGAGATGTATAGACTCTTAGACTTATTGTATTTGAGTTGACATTCTGGATGTTATGTATCCTAGACACTTAGACATTTTTCATCTATTCTACTGTTCTCTTTGAGTTACTGTCTATCTATCTATCTTTCATTCTTCTACCCTAGATGTGATTGAGATGTATATTGTTATGTTACCTCCACTCGGAGAGTATAAACTGTACAGGTACCTTATATTGTTAGATGATTGACCTAGGACAGCGTTCTACCGCCGACACTGCGGCGTAGGCTGGACGTACCCACTTCTCGTGCCCTTTCTCTAGGGTGCGGGTCGTGACACGTTTTTAGTGGTGGCCCATGCAGGTCGAGTTTATGTAATGGTATTCGAACTAGAGTATCACTACAGCCTGCGATAGGATTTGAGGAATAGGCTTAGAGAGTGGATACTCAATCACTGCTAGGATACTTTGAGAGATTCCTGGGATGACCCTTGAGAATCTCATTTTGAAATTACGATTTAAACTTCTTTTCACTTGATTGAGTTTGATTTTGGAGGATTCACTGTAGAACTTTGAATCCTGGTGTTAGTTAATAATTTTGAAATTTTTTGTAGTTGTTGATTTTAATTTCTTAGTGTTAGATTAATATCTTTTATTTTAAGGTACTCAATCACATTTATGAGAAAGTTCTTATCTGTTTCTTGCCATCTAATTCTCTTGCTAATTACTTACCCTTGAAATGAACTGTCCCCTCTATTCTGCATCTTGCTTAAACTTTTTCTACCAAACTATGTGATTGTATCCCAAACCTGACTTACTCGACATTTCCTCAAATCAAGACTTATTGAGACCTTCTAACCTTGACCTATGATTTGATCGAACCCTAACTATATTTATCTAGTAGCCTATCTATCCCTAAGACTGTGTTCCTAAATTATTTACTGGATTCCTAATTAATTTTATTTCATGGGTTAAATTGATCTTCTTCAATTTTTTGCATCAATTTGTCACGTCTTGAACTCCTACTTCCTATTCTAGATCATTGGACGTCCTTTACCGTGACTTAGATATTCAGAGTATAATACTAGCTGTTATCTCCCAACAAACTTCACATGTAAGACCTAGACTAGCCTACCTTCATGTAGGTATTCCATGTCCTACTAAAATCCGTCTCCTTGTACTCTATTTTCTTGATATAATTTTCTGGTCAAATGGCTAACTATAACCTCTACCATGATACTAAATTAATTCTTATTTTAATTAGAGATCCACCTTGGCTCAATTCTTTCGACTTGGCATGTGATGGTGTTCTGCTTGAACCCTTAAATACTTGACCTTGTACCTTACCTTGAATACTTGACCCGATTGGTTAAGGATCTTGGACTATGTATCTTCTTTCATCATTTCCACCCTTACTTATATCTTATGCTATAAATTTATCCTTAAGTTTTACAAGCTTATCATTTTCGAGCTTCATCATGATATATTTTATTGGGTGTACACCCACTAACATATTATCTAATCAGAACCGGCGCATGATGGTCTGATCAACCTATTGCATTTTGGTTCGCTTTTTCATATATTAATCTACGTGGATGGAGACAGTTAAACTTGCCCTAGAGTCTTATCCGCAACAGCCTTGACAATTCTCCTTGGAATTATTTTATCGCCTATGAACCCCGTATTCGTATCCAGTCGAATTAAATTTAATCATGATCTGGATCTTCATCATTGGATGCTCGTGCTCATACTTGATTTCATTGACTTCCTATCTTGTCCAATCTCGATTATCCTGAAATTGATCAACTTAGATCGTGTCAAGACTAAAATCTATTTGTGATTGTTTGTGCCTAATTTTCAATTTTCTCTTTATGGAATAGTAACTTTTAATGATTTCTCACTTGCTTGTTAATGACCAATTTTCATATAGGATGGTAGACGGTCCTATAGCCTTGATGATTGTCGTTTCCTTACCTTCCCAATTAGGACACCTTAGATTGCTTGTACGTTTTGATACCATAGGACAGTATTGATCTAGAATGACTAGTGTACCTAGATGAGACCACAGACTGTTCCATTTAACCTGCCCTATTACACTACTATTTCATCACGATTTTTGGTTCTATTTAGGCCATAGACCTTTCCCACTCTAAATTATGATCACCGTAGACACGTTACCGTGACTTTTAAATTAGGAGCACAAGACTAGTTTTCTCAAAACTAATTTCACATACGTAACCTAGACATGACATACTACACCCATGACCTTAGTGTCTCACCCAGGCATACCATTGTGTGCTTCATTTACTTAGTACGATTTTTCTGACCCGAGACTCCATCCTGATTTACCCCATGGAGTTACTTTTGGCTTCGATTTAAATTGAGGACACCTTATGACCTAAAACTGCCAGCCAATTTTTGGACATGACCCAGTATAGGTCTACTACCCATATTTTGCTTATTTGACCTTGTATGTTGCCTAGGTAGTGGCTTCGTCCCTGATTGTTGGAGGTTTGACCTAGGAGGAGTACGACCATCTAAATTTCGAGGACGAAATTATTTTAAGGTGGGTAGACTTGTAACACCCTGTTTTCTGAAATTGGGGATTTTTGAAAATTTATATTTTTTTATTATTTATTAGTGGTATTTTAGTCATGGTATGATTTTCTGGTGATTTTAGTTAAGTTAAACCATTTCTAAAGTCATGCTAAGTCATGACTTATGACTTTGTGATTTTGGTTAAGTATAACTTAGTGTAAACCCTAGTTTTCTCTAACCTAGAAGTTGCCATGACCATGAGAGCTTAGCCATAGGCTTAGAACACCAAATTAGTGATTTTTAGCCTAAAGGGTATTTTGGTAATTTTCTAGAAATTATTTGGAATTATTTGTATTTATGTGTTTTTATTATTGATTAATTATTGGTTAGTGTCATGAGAGCCCCTAACCAAGTTTAGCCTAGTCTAGAGATTAGTTACTAACCTAGAATGCTAAGGGGATAGATATTTCCAATGGTTAAAGTAGAGTAAATATCTTGATATTTACTTTATGGATATTTTTCATGAATTACTCAAACTATCCAACCCCTTTACACAAGTCTTGCCTTAGCCTAGAAGAAAGCCAAGGACACCTCCCCTACCCCCCATGGCAGCCAAGGAACCCCCCTTGGCAGCCCACAATTCTATAAAACCCCATTGAATTAATTCATGAATAATTTACATGAAATTAATTCTTAGAAAATCCCTTTTTCTTCAAACCTTCACAACTTGATCATTCTTGATCCAAATTCACTCTAGTCTTTTGCATTGGGACCCTACTACATCAAGGATACTAAGGGAGGATAGCAATCAAGAATTTGGAGGCTTTGGACATCATCAAGTTGAAGGACACACACCCCCCCTCTTCTTTGATTTTTATTGGATTTGCACAAATAGGTAAATGCCCATAAACTTTGTTAATTTTGTGTTTTCTCTTCATATTTGCATGCATCTAGGTACTAGGGTACTGTAGGACAAATTTGGTGGAAATTAGAAGTGGTTTGGTGTCCGTATCGGACACGTATCATAGGGTAGAAACCCTTGTTTGTTGAAATGCCACATAGGATTGGTTTTTATGTTTTTCCAAAACAAATTACACTTTTAGCTAGCCCTAGACATGTAGGACACGAAACAACTTGACTGAGCACATTTCTGTGCTGTGTCCGTGTCCAAAATGGACACGAACTCGCAGCACGAGGCCACGCGTACATGCCCTGCTACTCGACACTTAGCACGGACACTGTGGGACACGTGGACACGTAGAAATTTACACAGAGGAGGGGGCAACCTTTGACATGCTCCCCCTCGAGTTTGAGTCACGTTGGTGTCGTGTCGAGAGAGCACGGACACGTGCACTGGTCGTGCACTGTCAGCGCACACGCGCGCGGGGGCCAACTTCGCGCGTGTCGTATCGCGTGGACACGACACTTGGGCACCTCGTGGTGACATGAGCGTGTAGCCCTTCATGTGGCGTACACGAGGACACGAGCACGAGGTGCGTCGTGTCCTGTGTTGCGAGCACGAGACGCGTGACTCACTGCACGACGCAGTGTAAACAATGTGTATCAGTCGAGAAAACTCGACTGATACGGTGTTTGCGCCGTGTCCTGAGGACACGTGGACACAGTGCAGGGTGTTGGACAGGTACCCTACCCCTAGGCGTACCTTCGTGCACGAGCACGAGACACGGGTGTGTGTGTGTCGTGTCCTAGTGTGAACTGCACGCGTGCACGTCGCTGTGCACGCGTGGGTGTATCCTAGTTTACCCGAGTGGAGTTTTAGAGTGTTTGGACACATAAATCCGTGTCGAGGTGTCGTGTCAGGTACCTAGGACACTAGGGTATATTGTGGGACACAGTTACCAACCATTTGTATCGAGCCTTAGCTCGGTTTTGTATAAGAATTTAGGTTTACCCTGTTTTCGAATGAACAGTCCAGTTTTCCAGTTTTTAGGATGTTCCAGTTTTGCAAATTCGAGTTTTAAACCTATTTTTGATATGAATTATACATGTAATGGTATGTTATTAGTATATATACATGTAGTATATATGTATGTGAGTGTGTAGGTGGAATTTTAGTGTGTATACATGTATATACATGTGTATATACATGTATGGGTATAATTGGGTGTGTGTGTGTAATTGTGTGTGTTGTGTTGGGGCTATTTCCTGTTCTCAGGAAATCTGAGAACAACCCCCTCCCCTTCCTGTGTGAACTGTCCCTCTCTCTCACTGTCTCACTCTCTCTTTCACTCTATGTCCCTCTCTCTTCCCTCTCTTTATATATATATAGTATATATAAGTTTTATATATATAGATATATATATATGTATATATATATTGATATATATATATATATATATTTTTTTTATATATATATTGATATATATATATATTTGTATTAGGTCACATATATAGTGTATCATATGTATGTGGGTTTTTGGGTATTGTATATATGGTATTCCCATATAGGCATATAGATAGTAGATTGATGTGTATATATATATATATATATATATATATATATATATATATATATATATATATATATATATATATATATATATATAACTTACTATAGGGCTATATGAAAACCCTATGACTAGCCCATGGCCTATGGCCAAGATCATTAGCCTATGGCTAGGGGCTAGCCCTAATGACCCAAAACCCACTTGTTGACCCTTGATGACTAAGGGTTGACCAAAGTCAACCTTAGGTCAAAGTTGACCTAGTTAACCTAGAATTGACTAGGAATGACCTAAAACAACTAGTTTGACTAGATAATTGACCATTGTTGACCAAAGTCAACTATAGGTCAACCATGACCTAATTGATCTAGAAATGGCTTGGATAGACTTAAGAGGACTTGTTGACTAAGTTTGACTAAACCCTAGGCTATTAACTAGTTGGTTTATGGTTGACCTATATATGAGTATACTATTGTGACTTGGGTTTTGTGGAAGGACTTATGTAGGTTAAGATATGTATGGGTTAAGTTAGATACTTAGAGTCAAGTCATGACTTGAGATTGGAATGTGGGATTAGCTTGAATATAGGATTAAGGTTGGTATTATATATATGTATATATATGTGTGGTATACTTGTATAGGTATTGGTTATACCTTAACCTTGTGGTTTTGACTTAGATAGTTGACCATTGACTTAATCACCTTGCTGACTAGTCTTTGTTTGACCCAAAAACCTAGTTAGTCTAAATTTGACCTAGATTGATCATGTTGACTAGTATTTGACTAGTTTGGCTAGAATGTTGACCAAGGGTTGATTTTAACCTAGATTTGACTAATCTTGATTTATTTGACCTTGTTTGACCTTATTTGGCTTAGCTTGATTTCCTGTGATCTAGTATGACTTCCTGTGACCTAGTTTGACTATTAGAGTTGACGTTTGACCAGATTGACCTAGAATCATGTAGTATGTATTGTATACTTTATTTTTACCATTGTGGATACATTGTGACTTGTATTACTCTGATTAGGAGCCATACACCTCTCCTCAGACAGTATATCCTCTTCAGACATTCAGTTATCAGGCGAGTACATTCTCTGACCGTTTTATACTTGTTTAGGCTTTACTTCTCGCTCTAGATTACTTTACTTGTTGTTGTCACGTTGGTAACACGGATTGGTACTATATGGATCTTTACATGAGATGTTATCCCCCTCGGGAGCATCGGGTACTTCATGTTATGTGTGTTTCACTATCATCATGTACTCCTATGCTTCCATCATTCATGTGCACTCATGTGATCATGTACTCTCATGTTTACTGAGCCCTCATGTATACTATCATGTGCACCCTTTCATGGGCCCCATGTGATATAATGTATAATAACGTAACTTGTATAGATCCTTGTGTATTGATTGGGGAAACGAGAGAGTAGAAGTGGACATGTGAATAATTCCAAGTAGTGTAATCATATGCAACTCAGTAGTGTAATCATGTATAAATTCTAGCCATTCACATGCCTATCTTGTACTCTACATCACTAGTCACTACAGTTCTCTATATACAGTAGATATTTCATTATAGCTATCTCTTTTACAGCGTATATTTCCTGTCAGCAGTTCATGTATCTTACTCTATTGCCTGTATCGTATTTTCTAACCTGATATGAACTGCGAGAGATGTATTGTGCTCGTTCCTGTCCTGATTGGACCTGTTGAAAATATTACAGAGGATGAGGCCGTGGTGACTACTTATTATGGAGCAAGACTAGATGACACTTGTATTGAGGACCCTCAGCAGGATCCACCTGCAGCTGAGGATGTTGTTCCAGTAGTCTAGACCAGTTTAGTCTAGGCAGTCTTTTCTATATTTACTTTTTGTCTCACATTCTGAGTTGTATTTTGAGATGTGGAGATATATAGACTCTTAGACTTATTGTATTTGAGTTGACATTCTGGATGTTATGTATCCTAGACACTTAGACATTTTTCATCTATTCTACTGTTCTTTTTGAGTTACTGTCTATCTATCTATCTTTCATTCTTCTACCCTAGATGTGATTGAGATGTATATTGTTATGTTACCTCCACTCGGAGAGTATAAACTGTACAGGTACCTTATATTGTTAGATGATTGACCTAGGACAGCGTTCTACCGCCGACACTGCGGTGTAGGCTGGACGTACCCACTTCTCGTGCCCTTACTCTAGGGTGCGGGTCGTGACACTCCAGGACACACACACACACCATCATTTGTTAGATTTAAGGTTTTGTTTGTATTGTAAATACACATGTGTGTATATACCTATATGCATATAGATATTTATGCTTGATAATTCTCTTAGAATAGATTGTAGTTGTGTATATGACTATAGGAGTCCTAGGACAGATTTGGTTTGTCATTTTGAGTCTAGTTTAGTCGAATTGGCCGACAAGTTGACCAAATTGACAAAAGTCAACTTTGGGTCAAACTTGATCCAATTCAACTAAAACGAACTCCAAATGACCTAGAATTTTGTGTATGACCTAGAAATTAGTAGACGGACTAGTTGACCCAGGGTTGACCAGGTTTGACCAGCATTGACCAGGTTTGACCAGAGTTGACCGAGGGTTGACTTTGACCAAAATGGACCTAGAAGCATGTAGTCTTGCATTGTAGCTATTTCTTTTGATATTTTAGACTTGGTTGTGACATGTTTATACTTTAAATAGGTTTATATTGCCCCAATTTAGCTACACTTCATCATCAGCAGTTCAGTTTGCTAGACGAGTACATTTTCTGATCTTTTCATACTTCTTTGGATATGTTCTCTTGTTATAGACTAGTATACTTGATCCTGACACGATGTTCACACGGATTAGTACCCTATGGATCTTTTCATGCGATGTTATCCCCTCGAATACATCGAGTATATCATGTTCATGTACTTTATCATGGCCCATCATGTACTCCATGTATTCATATTTATCCATGTGCACTCATGTGTTATTCATGTACACTCATGACCATATGAGCTCCATGTATAAAGTAGTTATTATCTATGTGCAATAACATAACATGTATTGATCCTTGTGTATTGATTGGAGGCAGGGAGAGTACATGTTATCTATGTGCAATAATATAACATGTATTGATCCTTGTGTATTGATTGGGGGCAGGGAGAGTGTAGTTGGTTATGTGATCATTATCCCCAGTAGGTATCCATGTGCACTCCATAGCTGTATCCATGTGCAACCCAAACCGTTTACATAACCAATTCATGCTCTAAATCACATAAATGGTTACATTTCTCTATTTATCATATTATATCTCATTTTATAGTCTCTCTCTCTCTAGTTGACTTTCTTTACAGCGATTCATGTATAGTTTTCTATAGCTTACTTTATATGTCCAATCCTGATATGAACTGTTGTGAGAGATATGTGCTCGTTCCGTCCTGACTGGACATGTTGAAAATTTTACAGGTGATGATGAGGAGTACTGCCCTACTTATTATGGCATTGGTTTAGATGACACTGGCGACGTGGACCCTCAGGAGGATCCAACAGTCGCTGAGGACTTGCCCATAATCTAGCTGTGACTTAGTACTTTATTTGTCTTTCTATTTGAGACTTTATGAGTTATACTTGAGATTTATTCTGGTGGTTTACACCTAGATTTCTATTTATCTTGTGACTCTCTTGTGATTATTCTTCTATTCCATCTAGTGTCGTGATTGAGTACTTATTATTTACTCTCCTTTCGGAGCTTATTCTAGATATTGTAACTCAGGACAGCGTTCTACCGCCGACACTGCGGCGTAGGCTGGACGTGTTCACTTCTCGTGCCCCTTTCACTGGATGCGGGTCGTGACAATGTGGTTGTATAATTTTTTATATAAATTTTTGTGTGAAAAAATGTGTATGGGAAATGCCCTATTTATAGGTTTATAATGCTTGAGAGGCAAGCATGTGCCATGTGGCACTATTGTAAATAATGAGAAGAATGTGGGCATGGAGGAGTGTGGAGTGGTGAAGAGGGTTCTAGGACATTCCTACTAATCACATGGCTTAGTTAGCTATGGCTAACTAACTTTAGTTAATTAATTAACTAATAGTTTAATATTACTAACCAATTAACTAGAATAAAACCTTTAGGAATTTTGGAAAAAAAATTAATTCACATTTCAAAAATTTAGGAATTTTTTTATTTTGCACTAGAAAAATTCAAGGAGTTACTGGAAGACTGTCGGTATGGAAAATATGGCTGGAGGCTTATACCTATTTGACATGGATTCTTCCATTGCCTGTGCCGGCGTGATGCTTGATATTTTTGAGCTGCACTATCGGTTAGGTCACCCATCTATCCAACCTCTCTAGAAAATGTATCCGTCTTTAGATATTCAAGTTCCATTTCATTGTGAGTCATGTAGTTTGGCCGAGCATCATCGGTCCTATTCAGTGAGTCTAAATAAAGTGGCATCAGCATGTTTTGAGTTAATGCATTGTAATATATGGAGACCTTGTCCTGTTGAATCTATGATGGGTTTCAAGTACTTTGTTTCCTTTGTTGATGACTACTCACGTGTCACATTTGTCTACTTGATGAAAAATTGCTCCGAACTATTTGATATTTGGTGCAATTTTTATACAAAAATCAAAACACAATTTGTTGTTCCTATTAAATATTCGCAAAGTGACAATTGTCATGAGTACCTGTCTTGTGAGCTTAATTCTCATATATTTAGACATGGTATCATCAACCAAAATTCCTGCCCTTACACACCATAACAAAATGGTGTGGCTAAATGCAAGAATCTCCATCTTTTGAAAATAATGTATGCTCTTATGTTTCAAGCACGTACTTCCAAAAAATTTTGGTCGAATATGGTACTTATAACTTGTTATCTGATCAATAGCATGCCATTTTCGATTTTTAATGGCAATACTCATTTTCTCGGTTGTATCCCAAACGCGAGTCATTTTTTCTACCTCTCAAAATTTTTGTCTGCTTGTTTTATTTTCAGGATACTCGATCGACTTTGTCCAAATTGGATCCGAAGGCAATCATGTGTAGTTTTCTTGGTTATCCAAAAGATCAAAAAGGGTATAATTGTTTTTCATCAACTTTGAAGATATATTTTATGACTTGGGATGTTAGCTTTGTTGAAAGCAAGTTTCCTCAACTGTCGTCCACTACTGATTCAATTAGCAAAGTTTATCCGTAAGAGAATTTCCTGATGTATCCAGTTCAAACACAACAGCCCCTCATAAGGGTGCCATGCCCTACCGAGCCAGTCTCCAGGTCAGACGGTCCACAAATATCGGTCTAGTCAGAACCGACATCGCCAGTCTCACCAGCTCCAACAGAGCAAGCATCACCGTTGGGGCCCCCACCCATCATGCCATCGTCCTCCTCCAGCTCCACTGATTTACCATCTCCGTAAGAACGAACATTACCAATGGTGCCCATGACTGTCGAGCCATCGTCCTCCTCTAGCTCTACTTCTCTACCACCACCTAATATATCGACTCGCCTCTATCATGCATGTCGTGACCATCCTTTAAGTTGTTGGCACTACAAAGGACTCATGAGTCAGACTCGATCCTTGGTGGCAATTATTGACAAAATTCAGATCCCCAATTCTGTAGAGGAAGGACACAACCATTCGGGTTGGTATGCTGTGATGGAAGAGGAGATTAAAGCGCTTCGGGACTTGATAGGTTTGCCTACTGGTAAGAAGGTAGTAGTATAGAAGTGGGTGTTCACAATAAAGGTGTAACCGGATGGTACCCTTGATCGTCTGAAAGCTCTTCTTGTGGCGAAAGGGTATTCTCAAACTTACATTGAGATTTTGTTGAGACCATCTCTTCGGTTGCTAGGATGACCTCTGTGTGCATGCTTTTAGCCTTAGCAGTCCGCTATGATTGGCCATTACTTCAGCTGGATGTGAAGAATGCTTTTCTACATGGAGATCTTGAAGAGAAAGTCTACGTGATGCAACCTTCTGGATTTATTGTAAGGGAGGGTAAAGTGTGTTATCTACGTAAAGCACTATACAGTCTCAAACAATCACCCCGTAGGTTTGGACGATTTACCCATATTGTTACACAGTTTAGACTATGACAATCATATAAAGATCGTTCGGTCTTTTACTAGCAAATATCAACCGAAAGGATACTACTTGGTGTCTATGTGATATCATGATCACGGGGGATGAATGTCATAGAATTGCAGGGCAAAAATAGTTTATGGGTGAGCAATTTTAGACTAAATATATAGGAGCATTGAATGACTTCTTGGGGATTGAAGTCATAATGGGTAAGAAGCACATTGTAATGTCTCAAGAGGAAATATATGGTAAACATCACAACTTATGTTGGAATGATACAAGCCAAGGGAGCAACCTCACCCATGGATCCAGGGATGAAGTTACTTCTCGATGTAGGAATACTAATGACCAATCCTGATCAGTATCCCCGGATAGTTGAAAAACTCAACTACTTGGCCGTCATAACTTGTCCAGACATATTCTTAGTCGTAAGTGTCTCGAGTAGATTATGGTTTCTCCACGAGTTCTATATTGACAGACAGTTCTCAGAATCCTGCACTATTTAGCCAAAATTTAGAAAAAAATCTGATGGAGAATTAGGGACATACTAATCTTGAGTGCTTTACAGATGCCAACTAGGATGCAAGTCTTACAGATAGAAGTTCTACATCTGGCTATTCGGTATTTATTGGCAAAAACTTGGTATCGTGGAAGAGCAAGAAGTAGAGTGGTCTCACGATCGAGTTCAGAAGCAGAATACCGAGTTATTGCTCACATACAACAAAGGTGTTATATCTTCAGCATCTTCTACAAGAACTGGAAGAAAAAATAGGAACTAAAGCAATAAATTTGTGGTGTGATAACCAGTCTTCTATTCATATCGCTAGAAATTTTGTATTTCATGAAAGGACGAAGCACAATAAGATCAACATCCAATTTGTCCGTGATGAGTATCTAAAGGGGATGCTAAAGTTTCACCACGTGAGAACCGGCGATCAGATAGCCGATATCTTTATGATCTAGGTCCTCGAGTTCAGTTTTTTTGTAACAAGTTGGGCATGATCGACATGTATGCTCTAGCTTGAGGGAAGGTGTAGGCTATTGTATTATATATTGTGGGTTTTAGTCCCAGATCAGATAGAGAATAAGGAGGATGTCTAACCTTCTCTTTTTTGTGTATATATATATATATATATATATATATATATATATATATATAACCAAGAAACCCCCCCTTTTTTATAAAAATCAAGGCTCAAAAATGAAGCCTGAACCGTATACAAGACAAAAGTATACCACAAAAGGAAGGACAGGGGTGAGATGCGGACGCAGCCGTCACAACTAAGAAAAGAACGGCTGCCCGAATGCCGGGGGCAGGTGCGAGCAGAGTGTGCTCCGTTTGCGACATTGCCGGTGAATTTTCCGGATAAGCTGATCGGCCGAGTATTGGTAGCCCTCGTATCTCGCTTTGTTGCGATTTTTCCAGATTGTCCAAGTTGCGGCCGCTGCAACGATCTGGTGGCCGTGGGAGGCAGCTCCCCAGTGGGCCAGAAGATCGATAAAGCGCCCGTCTCCAGGAGAGGTATTGTAGTAGTGGTTGAGGGTGTTCCAGATTTTGTCCGGGAGGCTTCCCTCCTGGAAGATGTGGTCTATAGTTTTCGTCTAGCGCTCACACACACACACACACACACACACACACACACACAGATATATATATATATATATATATATATATATATATATATATATATATATATATAATCCCTCTCTCTAAGTAATCAATCAATTATTCTACTTTACAAACACAATATTATTCTTAAACCACATTTGATTCTTAAGGACATGTTAGCAATATTACACTTAAATCATCTTTCTTATTAACATGATAGCAACATTTTGGTGTGAGAAAACACTTGCAACTTATCTATAGTTAAATAAATAAAAGACAAATCCATTCATGCAAACTAACATTTGAACTCATACTTATAGGCATCAGAAATTTGTCCATACATCAAGCTGTTAGGCCTGTAAACAAATTTTATTAGCATACAACCTAACTACATGATGATCCATGAGTGACTCTCCCTAATTAGAATTAGAACATACAAGTCCATTTCTCTAATAGACATGACACACCCTGACCGCAAAGATGTACAAGCCTTAGGGTGTCCCATCTATCATAGGCCGATATGATTCCGGTACCCTTGCAACCGTTCGAGAGACTAAATCTTGTACACAAATTGTCAAAAACCAATACATGATATGCAACTTCTATCAAATAAAACTAATACGATGAAATAACCAAATGCTAAATAAATATTTCTTTCTTTCTTTCATTCTTTCAGACCATAGAGTCGTAACTCTGTTCTTCGTTTCTTTTATTCTGACGGTCATGTCGTGTTCTTCCTTTCTTTTACACAAATATATTATTTTATCTCAACACTTTGATTTAACAATTATGTTTCATATTCATATCTCTATATAAAGTGTAAATTTTAAGTCTACAATTTTATTTATTCTATGCAACATAATATCAATTCTATCAATTTTATAAACCATATATAACTCAAGCATTAATTCTTCTCTTTTAACAACATACATAAAGAAACATGCAATAATTCTTTCTTTTTTTAATAACCATAGCAATAGTCCTTTCCATTGTAATAATATGCATCCTATAAGTCAAGCATGTAATTATTCTCTTTTAACAACATACAATGAAAGAACATGCAATTATTCTTTTTTTTCTTTAACATGCATAGACAACAGTTCTTTGAATTGTAATAACGATATATAATTCAAGCATGTAGTTCTTCTCTTGTAAAACATACGATATAATGTCTATGAAATATCTTTTTTTGTTTAACGAGTATAATAACAATTCATTATTAATACATAGTATATGCAATCATTATGTCTTTCTTTAATAAGAAGCACTTCTTTCAATTGTACAAACAGTCTATAATTCAAGAATGTAATTATTCTCTTTTAACAACATACAATATAGAGTATGAAATCGTTCTTCCTTTATTTAACGAGTATAACCACAGTTCATTATTAATACATAGTCTATGCAACTATTATGTCTTTTTTTTTAACAACAATTCTTTCAATTGTATTCAGAATCTATAACTTATTGAATATCATTCTGATCAAGAGCATACATATTTTATGTAATTATCATTCTAGGGATTATGAACTCTATTCTTAGAAGCAAAGCATATATCAATTATCTCTGGATTCATTTTGTAAAAGAATAAGAGAAACTGAAGTCTTATCCACTCACCTGAAAACAATATATTGGCACTACTGGGAGCGAGGCATTACATAATACGTTTGGGAAATTGGGTTACGGTGTTTATTTGGATTGAGTTCAAACTATGTGGGTTGGCTGGAAGTAGGAAAGGGAATTAGATTTAGGGTTTTTTGTTTTGTGAAGAGTAGAAGATGGTATTGTGGCAGCGTGTTAGGTTCCAGACCTAAATGTCCGTCCATTGCAAAGATTTGAGGGAAGCTCGACATAAATTTAAAGTAGAAATGTAAATTGTGGAAGAATAACTGAATTCTTTATTGAACTGCTTGAAAAACAATTGCATGGAATGGCATACAAAATCAAAATAAGAACTGGAAACTAAGGAAATAGTAAACTGAACAAATTTCTCAATACCTTTCGCTTCTAACTTGCCTATTATAGACTAATACATGTACTTCTGTTTTCTGTTACAGGTACATGCGATAGGAAATTGTAGTTATCACAGTTGCCTGATCCTTCCAGGTGGCATTGGCACAACTGGAAGCTGACTGGGACTGGAATTGATCATAGACGAACAGCTGATACAGAGTACTGAACTCTGGTACTTCAAGTAACTCCCCGAGCCTTCACTTGAGATAAGAACTAAACCCTTCGTTCTTACTACACTCTTCTGGCCATTACTGACCTGAATAAAGAGGTATGTATCACAGCGGGACCTGTGCGACCTAAAAAAAATCAAGGACCGGTAGAAATTTGGTGCTGCGATGGGAGGCGCTAAAGCTTGAGGGGGCGACAAGATCGATGATGCATACACGACAAGATTAAAGGGGAACAAGAGGATGTTGGAGTTTAATTTGAAATTGGTCCCTAGTGCCCTATCATATTAGTGTGACGATCTCTAAGTGTGTGTATTTTAATAATTGGGTAATCATTTAAGTGTTAGATCAAGAAGTTGATGTTGTTAAAGTTTTTCTAGTGGATAAGGTTCAAATCCCATTAGAATCATTTGTTGTGGCAACGAGACCATGTGCGACCTGAAAAAATTCAAGAAGCGGTGGAAACTCGGTGCTCCTAGGGAAGCGTTGAGGCTTTAGGAGTGACAAGATCGACGGTGCGGGCACGACAAGATTTAAGGAGAAGAATAGGATGTTTTTTTGAAATTGGTCACTAATCACCCAGTACCACTAGTGTGGCAAACCTCAAGTGTGTGTAATGTAATCATTTATTGACTTGGACACTTAAGGAATATTGGCTCTTTGGATTTTTTTTCTCTATGGTCAGATTCAAATCCCATAAGAAATATTTGTTTTTGCCACATTTTTGTGTGTGAAGACTATTTGGAGCTAGGCACCAAAGAGACCTAGCGACTCAGACTCGGATGAAGAGCACTAAGTGGTGCTCTGATCGTGCACTTTGCATTTCATACATACGCATCATGTGCAAGAGCGATGCACAACATGCATTTAATGGATGATTGTACGTGTGTCACGTTGCATACGACGTGCGTCTAGCGTGTGTCCAGTTGCTGGTGTTAGGGGCAGCAAGAACTACAATGGCGGTGCAGTTTGTGATCGCCCTGCTTTCTAGGGAATCTTTCCTGGCTAATTTACCCAAGTAGGCTCCTCATGGGCCTCTGGTGCGGTTACAAAAATCCTCTTCTACATAAGGGCTTCTTTTTCACCCTTTGGAGAAGAGAGCTCTCTAAAGTCTTCTTCCTCCTTTGTTATTCTTCAACGAATTCAGAACAAGAAAGAACAATAGCAGCTACAACAGGGAGATCAAGGATAAGCTCTTCTATTCTCTGCTCATAACGTGTCCAAGCAATCTGTAGCAATTCATGCTACTCCTCAACATGGTCAAAGAGAGGCATTCCATAAGTCCTACCAAACTTGTTGGTTCATGGAAGCTAATCGATGACGATGGTCGAATCTTGCTTTGAGCAGCGATGGTTCTTACCACCCCAGCATCGTCAACGACGAATTTCGAGCATTTTTTTACTTCTGTTCAGAGCTAGGCTCTAGTTTGATAATCTTGGTTGTCTTCTTGCTCGGTTGCATGCCAACCGAGGTTTATACTCCTTGGAAAAAGAAATAATAAAATTCTAATCCTACTCTTAAATACAAAAGAAAAATATTCTTGTCAAATCGTAATCTAAACTAATTCTAAAAAAATCATAAAGTACGGTACTCAAAATTTTCTATATTCTATAGAGCCGAGTTAATTTAGACTTGTCAATGGATAGTCGAAAATTCGAATCCGGTCCGATTCCGTATCCGAACTTTCGGATATTTTTCGAAATTTCGGATATCGGATTCGGATATCCGAATATTTTTCGGATATTATCCATTTTCGGATACGAATTCGGATATTAAGGTATTCGAATCCGTTAATATCCGATCCGACTTTAAATTACAAATTTCGGATATCGAATTCGGATATCGGATTTGGATATCCAAAATTTTATATATATTATAGTATGATGTATATGTAATATATATTAATTAATAGAGAAGATTAAAGTATTTTATTCTCAACTAACTTTTACATAAAATAATTATAATATAATTTATATATAATAGTAATATATATTAATTACAATTTACAACATAAGAAGAAATGACTCCAAATATGTCGAGAAATTGAATTTGGTTTTCGGATATTCGGATAATAACTAAATTTTTAATATTTCGGATTTCGGATATTCGGATGCTAGCATTCGAATTTTTTAGCTAATCGGATCGGATATTATCCGATATCCGTTAAACTAGACGGATACGAATTCGGAGTGTCAAAAGAGATATCCGTTCGGATATCGGATCGGATTCAGATATTACAAAAAAAATTCGGATACGGATATTGTCCTGTCCGTACCGATAAGCATCCGTTGACACCCCTAGTTAATTTGTCAAATAAATGTCTAGACCGATTGACTCATCGACCTTATTGACTGGTGTTCGTGTATCAACAACTTATCACAAACTAGTAAATTCACGTACGTTTGCATGTAAAATAAAATTTTGTTCTTTCTAATATCGTTAAAAAATAGATGAAATATATCTGGATTAAAATTTGTTATATATGTTTATATTTTAATTAAGATTTCTTTATATTTTAATTTTAACTTGTTAGGGATATATTTGAGTAACAGTGAGGGTTTTTGGTTATGGGGGAAGAAAAAAAGAAAAAAAGTTAGTTTTGAGTGATAATGTTTCCGTAATTAGGAATTGTAATTGCCAAGGAGCCCTTTATAATATCCAAGGATTTTCTCGGTAGATTACCAATAATATCCTCAATTTATTACAATTTAAAAAAAATTTATAATTTTTTTTTATGCAAGAATAATTTTGATAATCCATCTTGAAAATCTTTGATGTTGTAAAAGCCTCATTGCCAATTGCAACTCTTTTCGTAATTTTTTTGTTAAATGGTGGAGGATTTATAAACGGCCTGGAGGGTTCAATGTTGAGCTATTTGCAATCGCATTATATTAGTAGAGATAAACATTAAAACTAGAAGATGATTGTCACCAAAATTTTGTTCTCTCTTCTAAATAGCTAGCGAGAAGCAAGCCGAATATAAGTGTTATCAAACCCAACCGGAAGATTATTGTCGTGTCCAAAGCCGCGAATATATGGTCCCACTTGGATGCCAAAGTGTCTGACACGTATCCAGAGCGTGACACAGCACACAGGAGGTCCAATGGTCAGTAATTAGTTAGTACGTAGTACAGCGGTGGCCGCTTTAATTAGCTCGCTTATGACATGCATTAAAGGAACAAGCTGGGGAGAGTCATCGATCAATAATCAGAACGTACATACTCCAAAGGAAAACTATCAGTCAGTCTCAACCACCACTACAGAGTATCATCCAAAGTGGAAGCATGCCGGAGGTGAGTCTCTCTTTCTTTCTCTTCCTCGTCAATTTGAGGGATGAGAAAGTGGCTCCTCAAATTTCAGTAGGAAGAGTGTCTCCTTCAATTTGAGAATCCACTGTTCATTCAATAAATGTAATTTTATTTTTAATTTATAAATAAATTAATATATCGAACTCATCGGACTCTTGAGCCAATGAGGAGATGTATAACCTCCTTATCTTGACGGACAGTCTCATGATCAAACCACGGAGAGGTGTGTGGATGTGTGTAAATTGAGAGACATTGGACCAAATGGCATGAAACATAGCATGTACAAGTCCCGTACGTTACACCGAACATCGCAAAAACAAAAAACAAAACTAAATTAATAAAATTATTATAAACATTTTTTTTAGAACTTTTACTAGAGTCTAATATCGAATATATTTGTGTTTAGTTTTAACTCTTTTTTGTTGTTGTTAGATATGGAACAATAAAGAGTTTTTTACTACTAGCTAGGCCAAATATTAATTAATTAAATTATAATTATATGTAAGTCTAAATAATGTAAATAATATAGTGTATATAAATATATTGAAATAGCTGTAGAACAAATGAATGTATGTAGAAGTAAATATAATAGACGGTCATTAATTGAGGGAAGAAGTTTAAGACATGGATTTGAGTTGTAAATTTTAAGGATAGGATTGTATGACAATATTCTATTTTGGGTTTGAGAAAAACTTGGAAGAATTGATAGGAAATAGCCCTACATAGCAAAACAATCCATATTTGTTGGTGTTTTTGCCTTTGGACTAGAAAAGATAGTCCCACATCGGCTACACCAAATGGTGAGTATCTCAATATAATGCATTGCTTGTGTTGAGGTGTGCACATGAGGTGTAGTGGGGCACAAGTTTGTGCCATGTGGAAGTATTTTCCTAGAAGGAAAAAGGATTAAATCCAACAAGGATGCAAGTTAATTTTTGTTGTGCGGACTCGGACTCGGACGCGGACTCCAAGATGTCTCGTGCATGCACGGGAGGGTTCGGGGGGTAGGCGTGGACTGGCACACTTCTATGCTGATTGTGGGATGATCTAAAATATCAAACTCTATTTTTGAGTATTGATATTTTAGTCCCACATCGGATAGGAGAAGAGGTGAAGTCTCAACTCCACTCTATAAATAGAGCCCCTTGGCCTCCTTTGAAAGATGCACCAAGAAGAGAGTTGAGGGAGTCTGTTAAGTCCAGGAAGCCCGTTCAAGTCTCAAATATTGACTTACGAGCGTTCCAGAAGTTCTCCTGAACTTGCTGGTTCCTGGGAGCTTATCCGTACTGCGGGTATAGCTTTGAGCGCCGGTGTTCAACACCCCAGCGAGATCCGCTCTTCTTCTTCCTTCCTCTTTCTGTTGCCTTCGAGAATCTGAGACTCAACTGTTGTTGATCATCTCTTGTTGCCTTCGAGAAACCGCTATTGCAAACGCGATTCGATTTTTATTTAATCGTTTAGGCTACGCAATCAGCATTATTTGCATCTCTTTTTTAGGGATTGCAACTGCATTATTTGCATCTCTTTTTTAGGGATTGCAACTGCATTCTTTGCATCTCTTCTTAGGGATTGCAACTGAGTTTTTCCATCGATTGTTTGCAAATAGACTAACAATCTCAAAGCTATACGATTCGATGGAAAACACTCGTGCTTCGCTTGTCGATACCGGCTTTAACAAGTTGGAGAAATTCGACGGCGAACACTTCCAGATCTGGAAGCGAAAGGTGACTCTGAACCTTCAACTCGTGGATGTTGATCACGTGTTGGATGAGGAAGAACCAATCGTTCCAGCAACAGGATCTGCTGCTGTTCTGGCCGCTGCTACGAGCAAGCAGACGAAGTGGAAAAAGGATAACAGCATATGCAGGCTGCTGATCCTGAATTCCATGGAAGACTCTCTGGCCGAGTCCTACACAAAGAGGACTTCTGCCAAAGAGATCTGGGAGTCCGTGGGGAAGCTGTATGACGACGACGAGGCCCGGTCGAAGATGTTCATGGTTGAAAAATACCACAAATGGGTCTTTGAAGACGAGAAGACCATGCTGCCCCAAGTGAAAGAGTTCCTGAAGCTGCGCCAGAAACTGGAGGACGATAGCATGCCCCTCGTCGACAAGTTCGTCGTTGGAGGGATCGTGGCAAAACTTCCTCCAGGATGGAGCAACATCTATGCAAGGATGCATAGGAAGAAGATGGAGATTAGCCTGGATAATCTCCTCAGCGAGATTCATGTTGAGGACGAGATGCGCTCTCAACAGAAGTTGGACACCCTGTCCAAGCAACTAGCAACGGCGAATCTGGTTCAAGCCACCAGAGAGAACAAAGGGAAGCAGGCGGCTTCTCACCACAAGAAGAAGGACTTCTCGAATCTGAAAGTGAAGGGTCCAGGATTCAAGCAACAGAAGTCCAAGTCCCATGTGACTTGCTTCAACTGTGGCAAGAAGGGTCACTATAAAAGTGAATGCAAGTCCAAGCCCAAAGAGCAAGGTGAGCCTAACAAGGTTTCTTTGGTTACTAATCAGGTTGCCATGATAGCACAGGTTGCAACTGTGGGGGCAGACTTGGACTGGTGGATAGACACTGGCGCGACATGTCATGTCTGTTCAGACAAGGACTGGTTCGTCTCCTATGAGCCTACTTCCGAGAAAGTCATGATGGCGAACCAGGCACAAGCTGAAGTACTGGGGATCGGGACGGTGGAGCTGAAGCTTACATCGGGGAACATTCTGACGCTTCAAGGTGTGAAGCATGTTCCTGCAATCGCAAAGAACCTGATCTCTGGGAGCCTGCTCTGCAACGCAGGCTTGAGGATGGACATCAATGCTGGCCAAATGGTGATGTCCAAGAAGGGTACTTTCTTCGGGAAAGCTTTTCAGACTGAAGGAATGTACAAAATTCAGCTTGTTGTAACCCAGCATAATAATGTCAATGCTATCACTAGTTTGAATTACTCTCTTGAGTTGTGGCATAATAGACTAGGACATGTTCATTGTAAGCGAATAAACAAAATGTCTAGTCTAGGACTTATCTCCAAGTGTGGGGGTAAGGTAGAGAAATGTGAGATATGTGCTCAGACGAAGATCACTAGGAAACCCTTCCACAGGGTCCATCGAAGCACAGATCTTCTGGAGTTGGTTCACTCAGATATCTGTGACTTCAAACAATTCTCTACAAAGGCCGGGATGAAGTATTTCATTACTTTCATCGATGACTTCTCCAAGTATGCCTTCGTCTATTTACTCAAATCTAAAGACGAAGCATTCGAGAAGTTCAAGGAGTTCAGGGCCGAGGCTGAACGGCAAACTGGACAACAACTCAAGAGGCTGAGGAGTGATCGAGGTGGGGAATATAGGTCTCATGAATTCTCATCATTCTGCAAAGAACATGGAATCATCAACGAGACGACGGCTCCGTATTCTCCACAATCCAACGGAAGTAGCAGAAAGGAAGAACAGAACGTTGACAGAGATGATGAACTTCTATGCTGTTGACTGCGGGTCTCCCAAAGTGCTATTGGGGAGAAGCTGCATTAACGGCCACTTTCATTCTGAACAGAGTGCCGTATGCAACTTCCGACATAACTCCTCATGAACTCTGGTTCAAAGTCAGACCCAACCTGAATGTCATTCGAGTGTGGGGGTGCCTGGCTTATGTGAAGCTCCCGGATCTAAAGATTCAGAAGCTGGGGACAAGGACTACTAAGGCGATCTTCCTGGGGTATGCCGAGAAGAGTGATGCTCGGAGATTCCTTGATATCGAGTCAAATCATATCATCGAATCTCGCGATGCTGAATATTTTGAAGAAAAGTTTGCAAGGCACAAGAACATTGTTCTCGCGGACATTCCGGAGAATAATGAGGGTGCGGAGCAGACAGAGATCTTTATCGAACCAGTAGTCCAAGATGGAGTTGTTGTCGAGGAGACACCAGCTGAACCAGAACTCGCTGAGCCGTCAACTAAGCGAGCGAGGAGGCCGAAAGACTTCGGAGATGACTTCGTCACCTATCATGTGGAAGCAGATCCGCTTACCTATGATGAGGCGATGAAGACCAGAGATGCTATATTCTGGAAGGAGGCGATTGACAACGAGATTGACTCAATCACCTCCAATAACACATGGGTATTGGTCGACCTACCAGAAGGAGCAAGACCCATCGGATGCAAATGGATCTTCAAGAAGAAGATGAAAGCAGATGGAACCATTGACAAGTTCAAGGCCAGGCTAGTGGCCAAGGGGTTTGCTCAGAAGCAGGGGATCGACTACTTTGACACTTATGCTCCAGTAGCTCGGATGACAACTATCAGATTGTTAATTGCTTTAGCAGCAATACACAAGCTGGTGATACATCAGATGGATGTGAAAACGGCATTCCTTAATGGCGAGCTGACCGAAGAGATCTACATGCAACAACCAGAAGGTTTTGTCGTCAGAGGTCTGGAAGACAAAGTCTGCAAGTTGATGAAGTCTCTGTATGGTTTGAAGCAAGCTCCCAAAATGTGGCATGAGAAGTTTGACAAGGTGATAAGGTCAAATGGCTACAGGGTCAGTGAAACAGACAAGTGTGTCTATACGAAGTTTGCTGACGGAAGAGGAGTAATCGTTTGTCTATACGTGGACGACATGCTAATCCTAGGTACGGATTTAAGCTGCGTCACAGAGACAAAGAAATTCCTCTCGACCAAGTTCAGTATGAAGGACTTGGGGGATGCCGACGTAATCTTGGGGCTCAAGATCATCCGGACAGGCACTGGAATAGCGCTGTCACAGTCTCATTACATTGAGAAGATGCTCTCTCGCTACGGGTATCAAGATCTTCCTATTATTGATACACCGTACAGGAGTGATCTGAAACTGGAGCCAAATTCGAAGGAGAGCGTCAGGCAGTTGGAGTACGCTAGCGTCATCGGAAGTTTGATGTACGCTACTACTGCCACAAGGCCTGACATAGCCTTTGCAGTGGGAATGTTGAGTCGATTTACGAGCAATCCAGGCGTAAAGCATTGGAAAGCTGTGAAGCGTGTTATGAGATATCTCAAGAAGACTCAGACATATGCACTATACTACAGCGGAGATCCGTCAGTAGTGGAAGGCTTCAGTGATGCTAGCTGGTGTTCAGAGGTGGAGAGCGAATATTCCACAGGTGGATATGTGTTCGCCATGGGTGGAGCTGCTATATCGTGGAAGTCGAAGAAGCAGACTATGTTATCTCGCTCCTCCATGGAATCTGAATTCTTTGCATTGGACGCTGCAGCAGATGAAGCAGAGTGGCTTCGGGAGCTCATGTATGACCTTCCAATGGTTGGGGCTCAGATACCGGCGATTCCGATATACTGTGACAACCAGGCGGCAGCAGCAGTGGCATCAAATGAACTCTTCAACGGGAAGAAGAGGACTGTGCGGTTGAAGCACAGAGCAGTGAACGATCTCATAAAAAGGGGCGTCATTGCAGTGATCGATGTTCGGAGTCAGGAAAACCTGGCGGATCCGTTCACGAAGGGTCTCAAGCGTCAGCTGGTCGAGGACACAGCAAGGAAGATGGGCTTGAAGGCATTCTAATATTGTGTCATTATAATCCTATCAATAAATTTTATGTTATTGGTTCAAAGAGAAATCTACCAGATATCTAATTTTTTGATTCAAGGGAGGACTATTGACTGGAAAAATATTAGTTAACAGTGGGCACTTGTTCTGCGGAACATGTAAGGGTTTCGGACCCAGAACCACTGTTGTCTACTATGAATTTTCTACGGAAAATTGATCCTGTGAGAAGGATGGCATAATGCCTTAATGAGTTCTCAGACTGAGTGAAGGTCTGTTATGCTTTACAGGAAGCATGGTGGCGCAACAACCACAAAGGAGTGTTACAACTCCATGCTACAGTGGGGTGACTCCACCATGAGGTTCCCAGGTAGGGGTAATGCCTCGGCTTTGTTAGCCAAGTTACAGGCGGCGTAGCACCGCATATAGGCAGGTAGCCTAATGTTGCATAATCGTAATAAAGAGATGTAGGCAGCACTACAAAGAGGCCGGTGTCCTCATGTTACAGTGGCATGACACCACGATGAGGTACCCAGGTAGGGGTAAAGCCTCGGCTTTGCAAGCCATGTCATAGTGGCGTAACACCACAAGGGAGCGCAAGGCTTCATGCTGGGTAGTTTGGCACTACAAAGAGGCTTGAGACCTCATGCTACAGTAGTATGACACTACGATGAGGTTCCCAGGTAGGGGTAATGCCTTGGCTTTGTCAGCCATGTCATAGCGGCGTAGCACCGCAAAGAAGCGCAATGCTTCATGCCAATGACTCTTTATATAGAACTCACCTATAGTGTATGGACAGAGATATCAGGCCGTCTCTTGAGGGTAAACTTGTAGACGCCCAAAAATTATACACTGAAACCAGGCTGGCACAAGGCCTTCAATGTGCAGCCAGAAGCACAGTTGATGTCACTATGTGAGTAGGAAGAATTGCAGTTATGGTGCAGAATTCAAGGCTTAGTCCATTCTTGTATCATGCTGTTATTTAACCTATGCGGGAAGATTCAAGTCGTAGCGACATCTCTCCTAATGCATGATGGACAATCACTGTGGGGAACGCTCAACCCATATATTGAGATATGTGGGGGATTGTTGGTGTTTTTGCCTTTGGACTAGAAAAGATAGTCCCACATCGGCTACACCAAATGGTGAGTATCTCAATATAATGCATTGCTTGTGTTGAGGTGTGCACATGAGGTGTAGTGGGGCACAAGTTTGTGCCATGTGGAAGTATTTTCCTAGAAGGAAAAAGGATTAAATCCAACAAGGATGCAAGTTAATTTTTGTTGTGCGGACTCGGACTCGGACGCGGACTCCAAGATGTCTCGTGCATGCACGGGAGGGTTCGGGGGGTAGGCGTGGACTGGCACACTTCTATGCTGATTGTGGGATGATCTAAAATATCAAACTCTATTTTTGAGTATTGATATTTTAGTCCCACATCGGATAGGAGAAGAGGTGAAGTCTCAACTCCACTCTATAAATAGAGCCCCTTGGCCTCCTTTGAAAGATGCACCAAGAAGAGAGTTGAGGGAGTCTGTTAAGTCCAGGAAGCCCGTTCAAGTCTCAAATATTGACTTACGAGCGTTCCAGAAGTTCTCCTGAACTTGCTGGTTCCTGGGAGCTTATCCGTACTGCGGGTATAGCTTTGAGCGCCGGTGTTCAACACCCCAGCGAGATCCGCTCTTCTTCTTCCTTCCTCTTTCTGTTGCCTTCGAGAATCTGAGACTCAACTGTTGTTGATCATCTCTTGTTGCCTTCGAGAAATCGCTATTGCAAACGCGATTCGATTTTTATTTAATCGTTTAGGCTACGCAATCAGCATTATTTGCATCTCTTTTTTAGGGATTGCAACTGCATTATTTGTATCTCTTTTTTAGGGATTGCAACTGCATTCTTTGCATCTCTTCTTAGGGATTGCAACTGAGTTTTTCCATCGATTGTTTGCAAATAGACTAACAATATTTCTTGGATTTCTGCGTCGTCTCCTCTTTACTTTATTGGAAAAACCCAAAAACTTAATTGACTAAGGGCATGTTTGGTTGCACGAAAGTGTATAAAAGTGCGAAAGTGAAAAAACAAAATTTGCGCACGCGATGCGTACGCATAAATTTTGAGTTTCCAAAAGTTGTTTGGTTGATGGAATTGAAAAATATGAAAGTGGAGGAATAAGGAGTTTCATTGTTTGGATGGTTGTTGAAAGTGGAAAAAAAAAGAGTTCCGTTGTTTGGATGGTTGTTGAAAGTGGATGTTGGTTGGAGATATATTAAACGAAGATCATTTTTCTCTTTCCACACTTTTCTTCTCTTTCCAGACCACTTTCACCCAAAAAAAAAGGGTGTGGTGAAACTGGCAGCAAAAGGAAGGAGACATGAACTCGTCCGCGTCCCATCAACCACTTTCACACTACTTTCAACTTTTTAACCAAACGTCTGAACTGAAGCCAGTTCAGCGAACTTTCAATTTTCTTCAACTTTCACCCCCACTTTCAACGAACCAAACAGGCCTTAAGAAGGATATATTGGAATTTGTAGACTCCAGCGCAATGTTGTTAGAATCAAACTAGACTGACGGTTGCATCGGATCTGATCGAATTTTGTCAAAAAATTGGTCCGACATGACTTGAAATATTTTTTAAGAACCGACAGTTTTTTACATAACCAAAATTTAACCAGTGAACCGATCGTCTGAACCGATGTTCATTTGAACCAATAGATTCATGTTAAAAAAACTAGCATATGTGCACGTGCGTTGCACGCATTTTAACATTTCTTAATTAGTTTAGGAAGACTCTTTAGGAAGACCAAAGGGTAGTCTTTCTAATTACTAAGTTGTCCTTATTAAAATTAATGAACTATTTTTAATTAGTATAAGTATGTAAGGGTATTTTCGGAATTCAAAAGTTTCACCATCTAAGTTTTCCTATTATATAGTAGAATAGATAATAAAAAGGGTGGAAGATGAAAGGTTTCTCATTTTTCTTAATCTCTAACCATAGTTGTCAATTGAAGATGGAACGACTTTCATCTATCCACTTCACCCACTCTCATCATCTTCATAACTCTTCTAAAGTACAATACAAGAACAAGGCGGATCTTCGACAATTTTAAATCTATTGGTTTATCATGTAAGATCTCATCTTTAATTAAACTTTAATTCTATATATTGGTGGTTTTTCCTTTCTTTTCACTTTTTTAATTTATATTTGATTGTGTATATTGGAAGAATTTTATTGGCTTTTACTTTTGGTTTTTCAAATTTTATACATAGATCAGTTCAATTTTGATCTCCCGGAAGTACATAATCATTTTCATCTCTCATTCTATGTCTACACATAAAAAACTGAACATGTTATTGGAGTTAGAGTTGATGTATAGTAGTTTTTGTTGATCCATGTAGAATGATTTTTTTTTTTTTCTTCGGTGTCTTTGTTGATCCATGTACATAATATATCTACAAGAACAATTTAAGTATATAGCTCATAAAAATTAGTCAGACCTGGTTGAACCCGGTTGAACTCCGATCAACCTGTACCAAAGATTATCGTTTCGATCGACGTCCGATTTTCAAAACATTGCTCCATCGCCACATATTTGAATGCAATGTCACGTCTCACCTACTAAGAATAAATTGCAGTATTTGATATGGACGTGTTAATGATATATATTTCGGAGTTGATAGTGGAGTCTAAGGGACGGTATATAAAATACTTGTAAATGGATTATTACACAATTACAGTTCTATTATGTTAAGATGAGAAATGAGAAGCATACTCTTACATCAAGTACTTCCATCTTAAGAATAGTTGGATATTCTCTATATTCATCTTCCAATTTCAAAACTTGGTGAGAACTTCATTAATCTTTCAAAACTTGGTGAGAACTTCATTAATCAGGAAAACCCCAAGTATACTGGCAATATTAACTAACAAGAAACTTGTGTACTATGCTATAGGTGGAAAGCGCTCTAGAGTCATCAGTGTGTGACACAGGCAAGGGCAAGAGCATGGCATCAGGGAGGAAGGTCACATATGGCTTCCACTTGGTGGAGGGGAAGCAAGGCCATGCCATGGAAGACTACCATGTTGCTCAATTCAAGCAGGTAGATGACTGCGAGGTTGGCCTATTTGCCATATTCGATGGCCATTCCGGAGACGACGTACCCACTTTTCTCCGCAAACATCTCTTCCATAACATCCTAACCCAAGTTAGTACGCTCTCGAGGTCTCAATCCATTCTTCTTCTCTTTTTTTTTTCGTACCGATTTCGTGTTAAAACATAGGCGATGCTTCTGTGTGAGCAGACGGATTTCTGGACCGAGCCGGAGACTGCGATACGAAGAGCCTACAACAGGACCGACCGTAAGATTCTGAAGAGGAAGAGACGGGGTGTACGGAGACGACGGGGAGGATCGACCGCGGTCACTGTGATATTGATCGATGGGGAGAGGATGGTCGTCGCAAACGTCGGAGATTCTCGTGCAGTCGTCTGCAGGGGAGGTGTAGCCCGTCAGCTGTCGGTAGACCATGAGCCGATGAAAGAGCGACGACGGATCGAGAAGAGAGGCGGCTTTGTGACCAATAAGAAAGGTGCAGAACATTGACACAATCAAGCAGTATGGTACCATATTGCACTAACTAGGAAGCATGGGCACTTCAAGTATCATGTTGGACACGTATCGGACAATGCCTTGACACTACCCGTGTCCTACTCATCTCTTTGCACCAAAATAGATACAGTGTCCTTGTGATGTTGTAGACTTGGAATTGGCTTGTGTCAGATGGTATATTGTATGTCTATCTGCATTAGTACTACTCTTGTTCCTGCAACACTACTGTTTCAGGAAACGTGCCGAGGGTCGACGGGCAGCTAGCGATGTCGAGGGCGTTTGGCGATAGCACACTAAAGGAGCATATCAGCTCGGATCCCGACGTGGTCGTAGAGGCGGTCGAAGAAGACGACGAGTTCATTGTTTTGGCAAGCGATGGACTGTGGAAGGTACTATATTAGTCCAGATTTGGTACTTTGGCAAGTTTCATCTGGAAGGGATGCAACTTGTTATAAAGAGTAAAAGAGATTGTGTACTATTAACTATAGGTGATGTCGAATGAAGAGGCCGTGAACGCCATCAAGCACATAGAAGATGCGCAAGAGGCAGCAGCGGAACTGATCAAGGAGGCTGTTGATAGGAAGAGTACGGATGACGTATCCTGCATAGTTGTGCGCCTGCACTAGGAACCCAGAACTTCCTGATCATAACGTTTGTACTATAAGAATATATGATCACTTGTAGTTGTAGTTACTCTCTGTTCTGTGTTTCACGGACGTGACAAGGACATGATATACGAAATGGACATGTAGACACCGTTTTATTTTGGAGTATATGTATCATGTCCAGTACATGTGAGTGTGATGCGGGGAAGAACTCCTCTCTCGTCGTTCGGGGTTTGAAGAGCCGATCGCAAGCGATGAGATGCGATCAATGCTCATCTCGGATGCTATTGTTGCTTGCAGTGGAAGTCTTCTCTTTCGAAAACAAATTCTTGTTCAATGCGTTTGCGGATGAAGAGGATTTGGAAGCTCTCCCTGATAATGGCCTTTGGATGTTCGATGGCCGACTAGTAGGGATCAAGAGATGGAACGCACGTATTTTAATGGATAGAGATCTCTTAGCTGTGGTTCAAGTCTGGATTCGATTCCCGAAGTTGTCATTGCCCTTGTGGAGTAGATCGGCTCTGAGCAAGTTGGCTAGTTTCGTTGGTACGACATGTCAAAGGCTTGCCTTTGCAAGGATCTTGGTGAAGGTAATCGTTTTGAGAAATGAATAAAATATTGGAATACACACACATGAGATTTTATTCTGAAATGGAATAGTGGGACCATATCATTTAAGTGTTGATGTTGGATGGGGTTTTCAACCTATGTGGAGAACATCTTGGAGTGCGATGAGCATCATTCTTGTATCGGAGAAGTTCGAAGAGTCAAAGGCGACGAATGTGGCTCTATTTCAGTGCGTGTTATAAACTTTGGAAGACTGGTATAAGTGTTAGAGGTATACTGCTACCGTTGTAGGTGTCGGTACACCACCGGTATACGGGTCTGAGACTATTTCTGTTCTAGAACGGTTTGGGACGAAAGTACATTTTTTTTGTTATATCGTCGTCATACTGATATTGGTATACCGCTGGTATACCGATGTCGGGGCTGAAGTCGAAAATAGGTTTATTTTTAGCACCGTTGGATCTAAATCAATGTTCAGAAGTGTTCGGGATTGGGGTGCTTTAAATAGGTCCTTCCTAACCCAAATCCATTATCATTATCTACCAGAGAGAGAAAAACTAGAGTTAAGTTTGCAACTTTCGAAGAAGAGAAATAAGTGATTCATGGCTATTTCAGAGAGAGGTCAGTTTGGGTGATTTGTTCTCGTCATTCCCATCTTCGGTAACTGCTTCTAATACATTTTCATGGCTTTTGAGTAATTCGGTAGAGAAGTTTTTGAGGGTGTATTCCGTTGGCCGCAAATGGTCGTGAAAGCGATGCAAACCCACCTAAAGATAATGAACCAACGTGTAACAAAAGTACCAAGATAGATCAAACACAGTATTTTTGGTGACTATCACCTAGACAAATCCTAATCTTTAAAGTTTCCAAAAATACAAGATTAAATATGAATATATTAAACCCATTTCATAAAGATTCAATCTTCTCACCAAACTCTAAATATGAAGAAAGATATTACAATGAAATCACTCAACCAACTCCGCAGTGATCTCCCTGAACGAAGTAGATGCCTCCCGAACATATTTCCTCTTCCATATATCTTGAATGGTGAGCCCTAAGGGCAACACTCTTATGAACTTGCACCCTGAATCTCCCATGTTGAGCTTTTCTGCCAACCACCACACACACACACACACATATATATATATATATGTTGGTGTTTTTGCCTTTGGACTAGAAAAGATAGTCCCACATCGGCTACACCAAATGGTGAGTATCTCAATATAATGCATTGCTTGTGTTGAGGTGTGCACATGAGGTGTAGTGGGGCACAAGTTTGTGCCATGTGGAAGTATTTTCCTAGAAGGAAAAAGGATTAAATCCAACAAGGATGCAAGTTAATTTTTGTTGTGCGGACTCGGACTCGGACACGGACTCCAGGATGTCTCGTGCATGCACGGGAGTGTTCGGGGGGTAGGCGTGGACTGGCACACTTCTATGCTGATTGTGGGATGATATAAAATATCAAACTCTATTTTTGAGTATTGGTATTTTAGTCCCACATCGGATAGGAGAAGAGGTGAAGTCTCAACTCCACTCTATAAATAGAGCCCCTTGGCCTCCTTTGAAAGAGGCACCAAGAAGAGAGTTGAGGGAGTCTGTTAAGTCCAGGAAGCCCGTTCAAGTCTCAAATATTGACTTACGAGCGTTCCAGAAGTTCTTCGTGAACTTGCTGGTTCCGGGAAGCTGTTCGTGCTCGTGTGGGACGAATAAAGCTTTGAGCAACGGTGGTTCATTCACCCCAGCATCTCATTCTCGCCTGTCATCGCTGCTGTTGCTTTTTATAGTAACTTCTTTTTAGAAGCTCTACTGCCGATAGTTGCTTGCACAAAGTCTCTTTAGATTTTTTGTGTATTACGTAGAATCTTTTTAGATCCTCGTAATTCAGAATCCTCCAAGATCTCTGTTGCACATCTTTTTTAAGGTGCTGTATTTGAAACGTTGTGTGTACAATTGTTTCAGTTTCAGAATTTTCCATCGAAAATTGTGCCTCGGCACTAACAATCTCAAAGCTTTATTGAGAAGATGGATAACTCTCGTGCTTCGCTCATCGATACCGGCTTTAACAAGTTGGAGAAATTCGATGGCGAACACTTCCAGATATGGAGACGAAAGGTCACTTTAAATCTTCAACTCGTGAATGTTGTTCACGTGCTGTTAGAAGAAGAACCGATCGTTCCCACCACTGGATCTGCTGCGGCTGTGGCCGCTGCTACGACCAAGCAAGCGAAGTGGAAGAGAAAAAACAGTATATGCAAACTACTGATACTCAATTCCATGGAAGACTCTCTGGCAGAGTCCTACTCCAAGAAGACATCTGCGAAAGAGATATGGAACTCCTTGGGAAAGCTCTATGAAGATGACGAGAACCGGTCCAAGATCTTCATGGTAGAAAAATACCACAAGTGGACCTTCGAAGACGAGAAGGCGATGCTGCCCCAAGTGAAGGAGTTTCTGAAGTTGCGTCAGAAACTAGAAGACGAGAACATGCCCCTCGTCGACAAGTTTGTCGTTGGAGGGATCGTCGTGAAACTTCCTACAGAATGGAGCAACTTCTATGCAAGGATGCATCGAAAGAAGATGGAAATGAGCTTGGAAGATTTATTGCAAGAGATCTATGTTGAGGACGAGATGCGCTCTCAACAGAAGATGGATACTCTGTTCAAACAACTGGCGAAGGCAAATCTGGTCCAAACCAGAGAGTACCAGGGGAAGCAGGCTGCTTCTCATCGCAAAAAGAAGGACTTCACGAATCTGAAAGTGAAGGGTCCTGCTTTCAAGCAGCAGAAGTCCAAGTCCAATGTGACTTGCTTCAATTGTGGCAAGAAGGACCACTACAAATCCGAATGCAAGTCCAAGCCCAAAAAACAAGGTAAGTCTAGTAAGGTTTCTATGATTACTAATCTAGTTGCCATGATAGCACAGATTGCAACTGTGGGGGGCTGACTTGGACTGGTGGATAGACACTGGTGCGACCTGCCATGTCTGTTCAGACAAAGACTGGTTCGTCTCTTATGAGCCAACTTCAGAGAAGGTCATAATGGCAAACCAGGCACAAGCTGAAGTACTGGGGATCGGAACGGTGGAGCTGAAACTCACATCGGGGAACACTCTGACGCTTCAAGGTGTGAAGCATGTTCCAGTAATTGCTAAGAACCTGATCTCTGGAAGTCTGTTCTGCAACGCAGGCTTGAGGATGGACATCAATGCTGGCCAGTTGGTGATGTCCAAGAAGGGTACATTCTTCGGGAAAGCTTTCCAAACTGAAGGAATGTATAAGCTTCAGCTTATTGTAACCCAGCATGATAATATAAATGCAATCACTTTTTCTGATTATTCTCTTGAGTTGTGGCATAATAGGCTAGGACATGTTCATTGTAAAAGGATTAACAGAATGTCTAGTCTAGGACTTATCTCCAAGTGTGGGGGTAAGGCAGAGAAATGCGAAGTATGTGCTCAGACGAAGATCACAAGAAAACCCTTTCACAGGGTCCATCGAAGCACAGATCTTCTGGAGTTGGTTCACTCAGATATCTGTGACTTCAAACAATTCTCTACAAAGGCTGGGATGAAGTATTTCATTACTTTCATCGATGACTTCTCAAAGTATGCTTTCGTCTACTTGCTCAAGTCTAAAGACGAAGCATTCGAGAAGTTCAAGGAGTTCAGGGCCGAGGCTGAGCGGCAAACTGGACAACAACTCAAGAGATTAAGGAGTGATCGAGGCGGGGAGTATCGGTCTCATGAATTCTTATCATTCTGCAAAGAACATGGAATCATCAATGAGACAACGGTTCCGTACTCTCCTCAATCCAACGGAGTAGCAGAAAGGAAGAACAGAACGTTGACAGAGATGATGAACTCCATGCTGTTGACTGCGGGTCTTCCAAAGTGTTACTGGGGAGAAGCTGCACTAACGGCAACGTTCATTCTAAACAGAGTGCCATATGCAACTTCCGACATAACTCCTCATGAACTCTGGTTCAAAGTCAGACCTAACTTGAATGTCATTCGAGTGTGGGGGTGTCTGGCTTATGTGAAGCTCCCGGATCTGAAGATTCAGAAGCTGGGGACAAGGACTACGAAGGCGATCTTCTTGGGGTATGCCGAGAAGAGTGATGCTCGAAGATTCCTTGATATCGAGTCAAACCATATCATCGAATCTCGCGATACTGAATACTTTGAAGACAAGTTTGCAAAACACAAGAATATTGTTCTCGCGGATCTTTCGGAGAATGATGAGGGTACAAAGCAGACAGAAGTCTTTAATGAACCAGTAGTCCAAGATAAAGCTGTCGTCAAGGAGACACCAGCTGAACCAGAACTCGCTGAGCCGTCAACTAAGCGAACGAGGAGGCCGAAAGACTTCGGAGATGACTTCGTCACCTATCATGTGGAAGCAGATCCGCTTACCTATGATGAGACGATGAAGACCAGAGATGCTGTATTCTGGAAGGAGGCGATAGACAACGAGATTGACTCAATCAACTCCAACAACACATGGGTATTGGTTGACCTGCCAGAAGGAGCAAGACCCATCGGATACAAATGGATGTTCAAGAAGAAGATGAAAGCAGATGGAACCATTGACAAGTTCAAGGCCAGGCTAGTGGCTAAGGAGTTTGCTCAGAAGCAGGGGATCGACTACTTTGACACTTATGCTCCAGTAGCTCGGATGACAACCATCAGATTGTTAATTGCTCTAGCAGCAATACACAAACTGGTGATACATCAGATGGATGTGAAAACGATATTCCTTAATGGCGAGCTGACCGAAGAGATCTACATGCAACAACCAGAAGGTTTTGTCGTCAGAGGTCTGGAAGACAAAGTCTGCAAGTTGATGAAGTCTCTGTATGGTTTGAAACAAGCTCCCAAAATATGGCATGAGAAGTTTGACAAGGTGATAAGGTCAAATGGCTACAGGGTCAGTGAAACAGACAAGTGTGTCTATACGAAGTTTACTGGCGGAAGAGGAGTAATCGTATGTCTTTACGTGGACGACATGCTAATCCTAGGTACGAATTTAAGCTGCATCACAGAGACAAAGAAATTCCTCTCGACCAAGTTCAGTATGAAGGACTTGGGGGATGCCGACGTAATCTTGGGGCTCAAGATCATCCGGACAGGCACTGGAATAGCGCTGTCACAATCTCATTATATTGAGAAGATGCTCACTCGCTACGGGTATCAAGATCTTCCTTTTATTGATACACCATACCGGAGTGATCAGAAGCTGGAGCCAAATTCGAGGGAAAGCGTCAGACAGTTGGAGTACGCTAGCGTCATCGGAAGCTTGATGTACGCTACTACTGCCACAAGGCCTGACATAGCTTTTGCAGTGGGAATGCTGAGTCGGTTCACTAGCAATCCAGGCGTTGAGCACTGGAAAGCTGTGAAGCGTGTTATGAGATATCTCAAGAAAACTCAGACATATGCACTTTTCTACAGCGGAGATCCGTCAGTAGTGGAAGGCTTCAGTGATGCTAGCTGGTATTCAGATATGGAGAGCGAGTATTCCACAGGTGGATTCGTATTCGCCATGGACGGAGCTGCTATATCGTGGAAGTCGAAGAAGCAGACTATGTTATCTCGCTCCTCTATAGAATCTGAATTCTTTGCATTGGATGCTGCTGCAGATGAAGCAGAGTGGCTTCGGGAGCTCATGTATGATCTTCCGGTGGTTGGGGCTCAGATACTGGCAATACCGATATACTGTGACAACCAGACGGCAGCAGCAGTGGCATCAAATGAACTCTTCAACAGGAATTGGAGAACGGTGCGGTTGAAGCACAGAGCAGTACACGATCTTATCAAGAGAGGTGTTATTGTAGTGATTGATGTTCGGAGTCAGAAGAACCTGGCGGATCCGTTCACCAAGGGCCTCAAGCGCCAGCTGGTCGATGACATAATTTGTAAAATAGGCTTGAAGGCATTCTGATATTGTATTATTGTATTCCTACCATAAAGTTTTATGCTATTAGTTCAAAGATTTATCTACTAGGCATCTAGCTTTTGGTTCAAGGGAGGACCACTAATCGGAAGAATATCAGGAACGGTGGGTACATGTTCTATTGGACATGGAGAGGTTACGGACCTATAACCACTGTTGTCTACTATTATTTTTTGTGGAAAATAGATTCTGTGGGAAGGTTGGCTTAAATGCCTTAATGAGTTCTCAGGCAGAGTGAATGCCTGGAGTGCTTTACAGGAAGCACGGTAGCGCAGCACTACAAGGAGTGTAACTCCATGCTATAGTAGGGTGACTCCACCATGAGGTTCCCAGGTAGGGGTAATGCCTCGGCTTTGCAAGCCATGTCACAGCGGAGTAACACCGCAAATAGGAAGGTAGCCTAATGCTGTATGATAATCGTAATAAAGAGAAGTAGACAGCACTACAAAGAGGACGATGTCCTCATGTTACAGTGGCATGACACCACGAAGAGGTACCAGGTAGGGTAAAGCCTCGGCTTTGCGAGCCATGTAATAGCGGCGTAATACCGCACGGAAGCGCAAGGCTTCATGCTGGGTAGTTTAGCACTACAAAGAGGCCTGTGACCTCATGCTACAGTAGTATGACACTACGATGAGGTACCCAGGTGGGGTAAAGCCTCGGCTTTAAGCCATGTCATAGCGGCGTAGCATCGCAAAGAAGCGCAATGCTTAATGCCATGACTCTTTATAAAGAACTCACCTATAGTGTATGGACAGAGATATCAGACCGTCTCTTGAGGGTAAACTTGTAGACGCCCAAAAATTATACACTGAAACCAGGCTGGCACAAGGCCTTCAATGTACAGCCAAAAGCACAGTTGATGTCATTATGTGAGTAGGAAGAATTGCAGTTATAATGCAGAATTCAAGGCTTAGTCCATTCTTGTATCATGCTGTTATTTAACTTATGCAGGAAGATTCAAGTCATAGCGACATCTCTCCTAATGCATGATGGGCAGTAACTGTGGGGAACGCTCAACCCATATATTGAGATATGTGGGGGATTGTTGGTGTTTTTGCCTTTGGACTAGAAAAGATAGTCCCACATCGGCTACACCAAATGGTGAGTATCTCAATATAATGCATTGCTTGTGTTGAGGTGTGCACGTGAGGTGTAGTGGGGCACAAGTTTGTGCCATGTGGAAGTATTTTCCTAGAAGGAAAAAGGATTAAATCCAACAAGGATGCAAGTTAATTTTTGTTGTGCGAACTCGGACTCGGACACGGACTCCAGGATGTCTCGTGCATGCACGGGAGTGTTCGGAGGGGTAGGCGTGGACTGGCACACTTCTATGCTGATTGTGGGATGCTATAAAATATCAAACTCTATTTTTGAGTATTGGTATTTTAGTCCCACATCGGATAGGAGAAGAGATGAAGTCTCAACACACTCTATAAATAGAGCCCCTTGGCCTCCTTTGAAAGAGGCACCAAGAAGAGAGTTGAGGGAGTCTGTTAAGTCCAGGAAGCCTGTTCAAGTCTCAAATATTGACTTACGAGCGTTCCAGAAGTTCTTCGTGAACTTGCTGGTTCCTGGAAGCTGTTCGTGCTCGTGTGGGGCGAATAAAGCTTTGAGCAACGGTGGTTCATTCACCCCAGCATCTCATTCTCGCCTGTCATCGCTGCTGTTGCTTTTTAAGTAACTTCTTTTTAGAAGCTCTACTGTCGATAGTTGCTTGCACAAAGTCTCTTTAGATTGTTTGTGTATTACGTAGAATCTTTTTAGATCCTCGTAATTCAGAATCCTCCAGGATCTCTGTTGCACATCTTCTTTAAGGTGCTGCATTTGAAATGTTGTTTGTACAATTATTTTAGTTTCAGAATTTTCTATCGAAAATTGTGCCTCAGCACTAACAATATATATATATATATATATATGACCCCTCTCACCGCCCCCTTCTGGCAATCTTGTATACCCCACAAATGGTCAATTTTGATTTGGAGAGTGCAGCGCAGAAAGCACCCCACCGACGACGCCGTTACAACCATTGGCTTCAGCCTTGCCTCCAGCTGTCACTGTTGCACAGCCCACAAATCTAAAACCGTGGAACATGTCCTGATCTCCGGGGACCTCGCTGCACAGATCTGGACCAACCTGTCAAGAAATTGTAATCTTACTCATCCGGTCGACGGCTTCAACGATCTTCTCGCCATTTGGGGTAGGTCTCACGGGCATCAAATCGTTGCAGCCGTGGGCATTTGGGTCCTGTGGAAGAACCGAAACAAATTCAGGTACAATGGGCGGACGTACAACTACAACTCCTTGTACAGGGAGGTCCTCAAGCAGATCTCCAAAGTCAGCATGCGTTGCCACCACCCCTCTGATAGCTCCTGGCGGACGCTGTGCTAACCCTAGGAACAGCCCAGCGAGTGTGTCTGGCTCCTGGCCTCCTTGGCCTTTATTTTTTGTTATCTTTTGGGCGCTTGGAGCGCTTACTTGTATAGGCTTCGACATTTTGTGCCTAATACATCAATAAAGCTATTCTTCTTCTTCAATATATATATATATATATATATATATATATATATATAGAGAGAGAGAGAGAGAGAGAAAGAGAGAGAGGTTGAGAAACTGTTTAATGTTTTAGGAAAATACTAAAATAGCTTAGCACTAATCCTGAACGTCTAAATTTGATCACGCAAATGGATGCACACTAGTATTATTCACCGACGGGCTGACACTGATCAAACTCGGACCGTACTCAGTCTTTCTAGGCCAACATGTTCTGTTTGATTATGATAGAGTTTGGAAGGAATTCGATTAGACTGAATTTGGACCGAACTCGTTTTGTTCTCAATAGAACTCCGCTTACGACTCCTGATGACACTTCACGATGTCCAGACTGTCCTTTCAGACATCGCAATTCGAGGCTGGACAGCCTCCACCTCTAATTTGACGAGAGATGTTTGACCTATCAATCCTCAATTAGACTCCATGGCGGTCGGCCTGCGACAATTCCTGCTCCTCTTTGTTATTGGTCTCTGACCCCCCAAGCTGCTGTGTATCTTCCTCGGTCTCCATCTTCTCGACTACCATGTCAATGCTAGCTACTATATGTAGCACCTCTTTTATAACTAGGATCTCGTCGACATCAATAACACGATCAAGACCGAACCTTGATGACATCAGCCTTACCATAAGTCTTGACTATCTGTCCCTGACTTTTGTCTTACACCGAAATGTGCTTCCGTTCCGTTGAGCTTCTTCATCCTTGGCTGGCCTAACCAAGTAGATGGTGCAGTTCCCTCAAGATTCAATCACCTGAACCTTTTCACCTTCATGTCCTACACTGAAGCCCCCATACACATACATCGTTATGAAAATGCACTTGCCTCGGATTGAGTTTGATGTATACCTTGATCTCCTTCCTGGCTTCAAACTGTTGATACCAATGTTGCTCCATTAGATTTTGGCAAATCACCTGTTACCAAAATCTGATTCATAGAACAACCCCCACTAAGAGGCCATCTTGGGATCGATAGAGTAAACCTTAATCTTTGACTCATTTTTATTCATCTATTTGTCTCGATAAATTGAATCCACCATATCCTTCAAAATATCATGAAGACTCCTCTCATCAAGTTTCTCGACATTCCACAAACGCTTATCGAACAACCCACGAGCCTCCATCCGATGTTTGTGACATATTTGTATATTTCAATGGCTTGATCTTGTACATACCACAATATATATCTCCTCGAGCCAGCATTTATGGCCTTGTAAGCTTCTAATCTTTGTCTCCAAACATACTGTGATAGCCATCATCTTCCAGTTTTTCTACCGAAACCAAGTTTTAGTACAAACTCGAAATATGCCGAACCCCCTTAAGAATGAGCTTCTCACTATGCTCCCTTGTCAAGTACACGTTCCCGATGCCCATAACTGCAGCCATGCCCTTGTCACCCATCCTTACATGCCTAAAGCTACCACCTCGGTATGACATAAAGATCCTCCTCTATAGAATGACATGTTATGACGCTTCCGTGTCTAAGACCCAATTGCCGTTATGATACATGCCACAAGGTTTTTCTACGTCGATTTCTGCGATGATGAGACCTTGCATAGCCGTAAAATCTACCTGATCATCATTGCCTTTAGCATTCTCATTTTTGAACTTCATACAGTTCCTTTTAAAATGACCCATTTGCCACAGTGTTAGCATCCCTCATTGCAGTCCACACTTACAAGATTTTGGGAACTCTTTCTGTTCTTGCTTGTGACTTGAGCGGTCCCTTCCCGTAAGAAGCAACCAGAATGACTCTTGTGATGATTCCATCTACTTAGGAAGGACCTCCTCAATCAACAAACTACTTTTGACTGTCTCTATCGTGACAACTCCATTAGACACGAAGTTTCTCACAGACGCCACCAACGTATCACAACTTTTTAGAAGAGAACTCAAAACAACAAGACCTGAAGCTCATCATTAATCACCATCATGATCATCGACATTTGATTGATTATATACCCTGAACTTCGTTCTGATGTTGTGCCACTGAGGCACCCTCCGTCTTCTTTGATTTGATGAGTTGGCAAATAAGAAACACATTGTTGCCAACCGTCTTCTATTCATACAACGAATACAACTTTTTCCATAACTCTTTTATCTAACTCTCCCTGGACATGTGATAAAATACCAAATCATCAGCCATTGACGGATGAATCCAATTGCCTTCCTATCCAATTGTTTCTAGTTATCAGCAGTTTGTATGATGTCTTGGCGTTGTCATCCTCCAACGGACCATGAAAATTCTTGCACCATAGTAGATACTCCATCTTTGGCTTCTAAATTGCCCAGTTTCTGCTATAAGGGTGACCATACATGTGTTCATCTGCTCTGTAGACATGGTTGCACCTTCCCTCTTAAGAACCTGACTTTGATACCAATTGTTGGTCACAGATATGATCACGAAAGCAATGCGAGCCCACATAAAGATAACGAATCAACATCTAACAAAAGTGCTAAGACAGATTAAACATAGTATTTTCAGTGACTATGTCACTTGGACAAATCTTAATCTTTATAAATTCCAAAAGATACAAAATTGAATGCAGATATATGTAACACATTATAGATATATGTAACACATTTCCTAACATTAATCCTATATGTCCAAATTTGATCACTGGAAAATTGGATGCTGATTTGCGGCCCAGACTAGTATTATTCGTCGGTAGACCGACACTGACCGAACTCGGACCAAATTCAGTCTGAAAGAACTCGATCAATATAGGCTAGCATGTTTTTTTTGATATGACAGAGTTTAGACCGAATTCGATCATCAAAATTTGGATCGGACTTGGTCTATTCTCAAGAGAACTCTACCTATGACTCCTGACAACGCTTCATGATGCCCAGCCGTTCCTTTTAGACACGTCGAATCAAATAATTCATTAGTGAATGCTTGTTCAAGGTTGGACTCTGATTGTTCCATGGTTTTTCCTATAAAGATTTGTCATTTCAAAATTGATTGTTTCTATATTTGACTGTCTTTGTGATTTTGTATGTTTTTGTTCTGTTCTCTCGCTTGGTTTTGGAAAATGGTTTTCGCTTTTCGTTCCCAACATTAAGGACTAATTCTAATAGCTCATAATATCCTTAACTTCCACACTTATAAGATGACTATCTTGCATTTATTTTAAGTGCAAATTTGATCATACTCTTCTCTAAAATTGTCCTTACAACTTTCAAATACAGAAATGGTATATCAGAGTCTTTAACATCAATAGAGTGAAAGTTATAGGTATATAGGAGATAATTAGCCTTCAACTATGCATGAAAAGAACGACGACAAAGAATAATAAAAACTCTCTCCATCAGCTTGACCTTACCTTCCCAGACAATTTTGACCCATGTAGAGATCTATAGTGCCCCACTCCTTGCGGGTTACTATGTAATACCCACGACTTGTTAACTAAGCCTTGACTGAGTATTTGGGAAACCTTTGCCGATATCGATTGATCACGGACGCAATGCAATAGACCTTTGTAACTGATGGATCGACTTCTATTAAAATGAGCCCAACAGTTTTCATTCGATGTTTTTTTTGCTGCTTGATTTTGATGAATGCATTTTTGTGTTGGTATTCAACGATTGTTTTTCATTGTTCGCTTTTATCGCATTTCACATTCATTTCGAATCTTGAGAGAAAGAGTGTAACCCCTCTTCCCTCTTCCCGAATTTTTGAATTTTTATTTATTTATTTATTCTATTTTTTAAAATTGTGTTTTGGAATAAATTCTCTTCGAAATGCATAAACGTTATTTTGCTATTATTTTTGTATTTCAAAAACTAGTTAAAATTTATGGTATTTTATATATAGCTTTTGACCTAAAAATATGACTTCTATATTTTCACGTATTACCTAAAAATATTTTGACTAAGAAAAACATAGTTTTTAAATATAGTATATATTTACAAAATAGTATATATATTTATTTATGCAAATTTCTTCAAATATAAATCTTGACCGCGATTAATCGTATTCTTATTTTTCTTGTGAATTCTAAATTTTTGCATATCGATCCTAGTAAATTGGACTATTCTGGACTCAATGGAATGATCTGTTCCACCAGCTAAGGACCCCAGGCGAGTACATTTTTTGTTTATTTTTAATTACTATATTTGCATGATTAGTGATGCATATTTGATTCTTGACATGTTTGTTGCACGGATTAGTGGCATATAAATTTTAGTCATGATACCGTATTTTTAATGTGTTTATTTACCGTATTTTGTGACTTATTGTCATGACTTTATCCATGTGTAGTAGTCAGGCGGAAAAGTACCAAGTAAATATGTGGTTAGACCTTAGACCTTGTTATATTGTATTGTATATTGTATAGTAGACCTTGTAGACTGTGCAGTGTGACTATCCCAGACCGATCACATATCTTAAGGTGTAGTTCAACTCATGTAGATGGTTATATTTTCTTGTTCTATGCTTTGCTTCTCTTTGTAGTTCATAATAACTGTTTCACTTTACCTCCCACGCCTTGTTTTATAGTTTAGTTATTTCATCATGTATGTTATTTTTATTCATAATTTTATAGTCGTTATTATATATTTGGAACTGCATGCATGGATTGTACTCGTTCCATTCTTGACTGGAAACTATTTTTCAGATTAGTCGTTGCTATTTTATGCTTTGGACCATTGGGAGAGACATAGATATATCCTGAGGTCAATCCTAGAATACTAGTTAGATAGATGTGTTGATAGTCGTTTTCAATATTTGTGAGATATTGTATTATCTTCAAATGTAAAATTTGTGAATATTGTAAATAATTTAGTTATTGTGAATGAACAAATAAAAAGATTAATTGTGAGCAAATATTGTGACTTTGATCTTTGAGGTCTAGACAGCTTACTACGTCAATGCCGCGATGTAGGCTGGACTTGCCCACACACTCGCATCCCAAAAAGCAGATGCGGGTCATGACAAATTTTTTTGGTGGCCCATGCAGGTCAGTTTTTGCAATAATTATGCGAACTCATAGTAGTACCATATTAGTCGTACTGCTAAGAACCTGCGACTAGGAATTGCTCATTCACAATTAGGTTGATTTAATTTTTTTTACGAAAATGACTAGACCTAGAACTAGGTACCCCGTGGGAAATCCATATAATTATTTCAAATTTATTACTTGAGTAGTTAAGTTTGTTGCATAGGCTACATGATATAGATATATACGTCGAATATTGAGATGACCCTATTTAATGAATTTGAAATATTTTATGTGATAATATTGCAATGTGGTAGAATGACTCTAATCAAAGGTGGGTGTAAACCTTGATTGATTGAATATTTGACGTTAACCAACTATTAAAGATGAAAATTGTTAGCCTTTAGTGTCGTTGAGATTTAAATTTCTATATGCTTTGATGAGGTTGAACTTCTAAATGAAGTAATTTTTTAATTTAATCGGTGATAAACAAAATGGAGATAATTAGATTTTGAAGATTATGGAATTTGAAATTTTGAGGAGATTGTGATATAATAGATTTAAGTTTAAATTTTAGGGATTTTGATTTTTGGAATTTAAAATTTTGAGAAAGTTATGTAAAAGTGGATTTATATTTAAAGTATTTTGGAAAATTTTAAATTTTGAGGATAAATACCAATTTGGACTAATAGTTGAATATTTGCAAGTCAATGTCGACCATTTTGCTAGATCACAATCTTGAAGATTATGATAAGGGTTGAATTATTGATTAAAATGTAATGATAGAAAATTTGGAGAATATGAGTTATGGATTTAAAATTTAGTATTTGAAATTGAAGAGATTCTCTTGAGGTTAAAATTTATGTCTGATAAGTATTGAATAGTGATTTAAATTTTATGATCGAATTTTTTTTGAAATATTCTTAAGAATACCTATTTATAGAATAGGTGGGCGATTAGTTAGACGCCATGTAGGTAATGCTCCCCCGAACCATATTTGTTGACCATATATAAATATATATTTTTTCTTTCCACCATTCTTGATCCATTTCTTATTAAAAAAATTATTATCTTTCTATTTTTTTAAGAGAATTTTTACTATCTTTTTATCTCATTGATCGTTCCTTCTCATCATTCACTCTTATTTAATTCATCTATCTTTCCACCTGACCAATCGATCATATTTTCCTTGACATCCCTTAAATTTTGAAAAATGTGGCATGATAGATTTGTGATGTAGATAATCAAGGAGGAATTCATTGCCATTATTCTACGAGAAATGAAATTTCAAATATTATTAAAAGGAAGAATAATTAAAACAAATACAGTGGAAAGAACAGAAGAATAAAATGGTATGACTAAATTTCGGATTATAAATACTTGTGGTTGCAATTTATTTAAAGGATTTGCATAACAGCAAACGAGAATCAAATAAAAACATTGGAGATTTTAAGGATGGTTATAAAATAAGCATGTGATTCTAGATGGTTACTAACTGGTGGTATTATGATCGATATTGTAGGTTGCTAAATTAATATAGAAAGTGATTTCAAAATGGATAACCTTGTGATCTCATTTGTAATGAAATAAACACAATTTCGAGGATATTGAAATGAGATATTGTGATAATGGAAAACCATGAGTAAATTATCGCATAGAGTAATTGAAATGCTTAAAAATTTAGAAATATTGTAGAGTTATTAGGTTAGTAGAGACTCATAAATGATATCTTAGACACTTATATGGAATGGGACAAAAAAGATATAACTGAGAATGAAAAAAGAAGAAGGTAAAGAGATTAATTGTTTGGTCGTAAAGGTTGCTATAGTGGAGATTGATTTAAGTTATGGATACATAAACTTGTGAGGCAAAATTGAGGATACTCCCTTGATAATGTGATAATTATTTCGAAAGAGTAAAGTATCAATAGACAAATTGGTTCTTCATTTCAAATAATTTTGAAAGATGAGAACTGAGAAGTATTTTGTTCCTTTGAGGTTTGAATTATAATTAGTTTGATATCTATCTACGATAAGATAGAAATTTTGTGCTTAGAGGATATTTTGATGACAACAAATAAGATTTTTGAAATTCAGACAAGAAATAAATATTGACCTAGTTTGAGTATAAATATTATGAGAATTTTGATTAGTTTGAGTTTTGTATTTTGAAAGTAAGTGCGACTAACGGTGGGTAGAAGTCCAAGGAATTGTGGTACTTGCGAATAAAGACAATATAATATGTTGTTAAAGATTATTATAGTAGATTTAAACTAAAATTTAGAATATCTTGGAAGATTTAAATCTTTATGAAATTTACGTTTTGAGACTGAATACCAATATAGATGATGAGTTTGACAGATGGTAATTGTGATTTTGTTAAATTTGAGTCATAATCTTAAAGAGTGTGATAAGTTTTGGATTTTTGATTTAAAAGCTAATGATAGAAATTGAGAAAAGTTATAAAATATTCGCGAGGTTAAAATTTTATAAAGATGATGGAAAATTTGGAATGTTGGCTGAGATGGTAAGGACAGGGCATTGAGGAAATAAGTTACAAGTCATTATGGGATATTTTCTAGACTATACTCATTGGTCTTATTTTTCTAGCTATCTAAATTCTTTTCTAGCTATCTAAATTCTGTCTTCTGTGAGAACTTTCTAGAATTTAAGGACACAACCTAGATCCTAACATCAAGCCAAGCCATATCTATTTTACTTCTTCCCGTTCCATCAACATTTGATCACTAATTATTATTAAGAGATCCTTACTATCTTTTCACCCTTAGATTGGAGTTTCTTTTCAATTTTTCTATCTTGATTCCCCAACCAACCGAGCCTGTCTATCTCAGTCATTTCTTAAATTTTGAGGACAAAATTTTTCTAAGGTGGGTAGATTTGTAACCCTTCTTCCCGAATTTTTTAAATTTTAATTATTTATTCTATTTTTTAAAATTGTGTTTTCGTATAAATTCTCTTTGAAACGCGTAAACGTTAATCATATTATTTATGCATTAAAACAACTAGTTAAAATTTATGGTATTTTATATATAGCTTTTTGACCTAAAAATATGACTTCTATATTTTCAAGTATTACCTAAAAATATTTTGACTAATAAAAACATAGTTTTTTAAAAATAGTATATATTTCCACAGTAGTGTATATATATATATATATATATATATATATATATATATATATTATATATATATATATATATATTATATATATATATTATAATATATATATATATATATATTATAATATATATATATATATATATATATATATATATATATATATATTATAATATATATATATATATATATATATATATATATATATATATATATATATATATATAAAATATATATATATATATATATTTTATATATATATATATATATATATATATATATATATATATATATTTTATATATATATATATATATATATATATATATATATATATATATATATATATATATATATATATATATATATATATATATATATATATATACACACACACAAAAAAATATATATATATATATACACACACACAAATATATATATATATACACACACAAATTCTTTCAAATAAAAATCTTGACCGCAACTAATCGTATTCTTATGTTTCTTGCAAATTCTGAATTTCTGCATATCGATCCTAGCAAATTGGACTATTCTGGACTCAATGGAATGATCTGTTCCACCAGCTAAGGACCCCAGGCGTGTACATTTCTTATTTGTTTTCAATATTGTTAATTACTATATTTGTATGATTTATGATGCATATTTGATCTTTGATACATTCATTACACGGATTAGTGGAATATAAATTTTAGTCATGATACCATATTTTTATTATGTTTATTTACCGTATTTTGTGACTTATTATCATGACTTTATCCATGTGTAGTAGTCGGACGGGGAAGTACCAAGTAAATATATGATCAGACCTTAGACCTTGTCATATTGCATTGTATATTGCATAATAGACCTTATAGACCATGTAGTATAACTGTCCCAGACCGATCACATATTGAAAGGTGTACTTCAACTTACATAGATGGTTATATTTTCTTGTTCTATGTTTTACTTCTCTTTATAGTTCATAATAATTGTTTTGCTTTACCTCCCCTGCCTTGTTTTATAGTTTAGTTATTTCATCATATATGTTATTTCTATTTATGATTTTATAGTCGTTATCATATATTTGGAACTGCATGCATGGATTGTACTCGTTCTATTCTTGACTAGAAACCAATTTTCAGATTAGTCGCTGCTACTCTATGCTTTGGACCATTGGGAGAGACATAGGTATATGTTGAGGTCAATCCTAGAAGATTAGTTAGATAGATGTGTTGATAGTCGTTTTCAATATTGTGTGATATTGTATTTTCTTCAAATGTAATACTTGTGAATATTGTAAATGATTTAGTTATTGTGAATGAACAAATAAAAAGATTAATTGTGATCAAATATTGTGACTTTGATCTTTGAGGTTTAGACATCTTACTACGTCAATGCCGCAACGTAGGTTGGACTTGTCCACATACTCGCATCCCAAAAAGTGGGTGCAGGTCGTGACAAAGAGATCGAAGTATGCTAATCAAATGTTGGTGCCAATGTAGAACACGTAGGCAAGACGCGATCAGTGCATGAAGTTCCTTCTTTTCTCTAATAAGATTTAATTTTGTGAGTTAATCTGACCTCCACGCCTTAACTAAAAGAATCTCTAGTCCATTCTTCTATTGCGTTTCTCCGATCAATGATACCGTGATAATAATCGATAATAAAGAAGAAATGAATTAGATGCTAGATTATAGAATCGTTGCTTCACTTGTTTCAATATGAATGGTTACATATTCTTTTACTATGCTGAAAAGGTATTTCTGTTAATGTTACAAGAGTTATATGATAGAGATGTTACAGCTTGTCGTATAGAGAGTAGAAATGAGAGTAAATGGAATGCTGAAATGTTACATAGTTATTTATAATAGAGATTTGTCTAATAGAGTTGCATTCATGTATCAGTCTTGGACAACTTGTGCACAAGGGCAATCTCCGTGACCGGTTCTGGGACACTAGAACTGCTTGGCCAAGGGGGGATTAGAGGAACACCCTGAGGTAAAGAGACCTCGAGATCAGGGGTGTTTATTGTCTATTAGTGAAGAGCTAAACCTTGAGTCACATCTGATAATCATGGGGAGCAACCCATGGACCACCATGTAGTTAAGTTCATGCATATAACCATAGTTTGTTGCAAACATAACACTGAATGCAGAGACGGAACATAAGTATATTAATATATGCAAATTTGCTAATCCTTGTCTTGTACATAGGTGGATCGTCGACCGTGGGTAAGATTTATATTAGTAGTGATTGTTTTACTGTTTACATGTCTTTTTATAAATTATTTAAAAAGAACCTAGACAAGTAGAAAGATCACTAGTAATAAATATTGTTAGCTTCACATGTTGATTTAGTGCATATTTATGTGAGTTCGAGCCATGACCAGTCACCACTACGTGTTATATACTGACCCACGTTGTGGGCACCATTTCAGGTAACCAAGAGACATAAGAATTTTGAGAGGCGCTAGAATCTTGTCCAATTTCGTGTAGTATTGTTCGACGTCTCGAAGCTTTCATTTCAAGTCCAGTAGTTTTCATTGTGAAGGTATTTTTATCTTTGTTTAATAAAGGGATATGATGTATGGGCAATGTGGATGTTTTGAAAAGCATTCTAAAAGAATGATGTAAGACAGTTAGAGCATTTTGAGTCGCAAGTAATGTAACTTGTATTCCTATCAAGTTATCAATAAAAGAAGTTATTTTGTTCTTATCTCTGAGTCAATATTTGGTTTCTGCATTTAAGTTCCGTTTGTGTTGTTGTTTGTTAGTCTAGTTTGTTATTGTGCAAGATCTAGCCTTGTGCAAGCACAACTTAGGCTTGTACAACATCACGCCCAAGCGAGAACGATCGGTTCCATAGAGATCAAAGTAAGGATGAACGATTCTGTGGAATGGAGCGTGACACGATCAATATATGATCTTTCAAATCTCGTTATAGATTCCAATAACATTGTTACAGCTTGACACAATTAATGGAATCATCTCCATCATTGTTATTTTCTAACCCTAGGCTAATTGGAAGTGATTCTTATTATTCAAACCACACATCCAAAAACTATACCCTCACCACATCATGTCGACAACTATACTAAAGATTTGGAAAGATGAAGGAAACATAAAGGTTGCAGAATATCACGAAGGACCATTTTTCGTAAATTTTGAAAACTTATATGATCTTTTGTTTGTCATAGACAATGGTCTATAGAAGATCAACAAACACCTTTTGCTTCTTGAACGGTGCCTACCCAATAAGCGTCAAAGTAAGAATTAATTCTGGATTCAATTCCATGGCCTACTCATAGTAGACTTCAACACTACGCTCGCGGCAAGGCTTGGTACAGTCATACCTCATTTATTACCAGACGCGGACAACTGGAGTTTATTTGCATGGGCAAAGGGGATGATCGGCATATATCTGGACCTCTAATCAGAAGACTGAAGGTTCCATTGGGAAATGATTCCTACTGCATTGTGGATCTGTGATACAAGAGGCTTACAGAATTCTGCCTATTCTGTGGCCATCTCGGACATGGGTTCAAAAATGTAAGGCTCACCAAGACTATGTAGCCATGATTGACGAGAGCTGGTCGAAGACACAGAAAAATCATATACATGCTCCATTAGACAGGAGATTAGTTCATTCGATCTGTGTAAATCATCCAGCTAAATTCAAAAAGTAGGTGAAGAACTATGATAACAGTGGTGGCGTCAAAAAGCAATTTATAATGTCCAAACCTCAGAGTCCTGATGTAGATTAGATATCTCTCAAGCGAAGAGGATTTTTAATGAAAACTACTGATCCAATCTCCTATTGTTGTGCCTACGACGCAATCATCTCAAAAACCAACTAACACTTTTTCGAAGAACCTCATCACACAAACTTCTAATCAATAAGCACAAGCCTCCAACCTCTGCTATATTCCCTACTCTTCAGACATAGGCCCGACCTAGGGTAAGCTAGACAAGACTTCGGGCTTGACAACCCACTTTTCTTAGGGCAACCCTCAGGATCAACGTGATACTGATAGAGTTTGGGGTCCTGGGTGACCCTCCAGGATTAGCCTACAATAAAGGTCAAGGGCAACCAAAACAAGCTTTGGATATAAGAACCCGAACCCTTGGCTGGCCCTCACACAAATCATCATACCACATATGCTGATATCCAAATCTTGACATCACATCAATATATGACTCCTATAATTTCTACTCCATCACCGACAATATTGGAAACTCCTAACACCCAAATAACTCAGATGCATCACTCTACCTCCCTAACCTTTGACCCAACCTTCTCTGAATCACAACTCTCAAACCATCTTCCCAGAATAAAAACCTATTATGAATTTTCCTCTACCTTTGAAACCTTTACCTCTCTTCAAGCTGCCATTTCTAATCCCTTTTTCTCCAACGCCTTCTCTTCCACACATAAAACTCCCCCTAAAACTTGGAAGAAACTGCATCGATTCCTTTGTAATGATAAACATCAACCCTGACCGTCACTCCCTACCTAAAATGTACGTCATTCTTAATAACTGACGGAGAACCTGTTGATGATATTAAACGACCTAGAATGAGACTATGTTTTAATGTGGCGAAGACTTGGCGATGACTGGTCATCAAGAGCCGCACACCAAATGATCCTATCATAGAATTGTTGGGATATGAGCGACAATTCGATCCTTGCATTCATTTCTCCGGATGATGATACCATCTATCACCTTCCTAGCTGAACATGAGAGAGGTCGTGACAACTGGTGTCATGGTGTGTATGGTCCTCTATATTTTTGGAAATAAAATGTCGAAAACGTTTCCCAAACCAAAGAGACTGTGAGAGAACGATAGAAAAGCACACAAAACCAAATCGCCAAAATCACACAGAAAAAACTAAACGCAAATGCAAGCAATTTTTATGTGGAAAAACCAGATGGAAAAAACTACGGGACGATCAGAGTCCAACCGTAAAAAGTCTCCACTATTGGAATAACAAATACACCGGGTCCTTACAAGTTTCTCACCATTCCAAATGGATCACCACAACTCCTTGAAGAAAAAAATACGATTATAAGCACACGGAGAATGAAGATTGTAGAGAATAATTGTTGTGTGTATTTTATTGATGGGCTACTCAACTACTTATAGGGAGTCTAGCTCCTCTTCATATTATATTTTCCAATGTGGGACTAAATCCCTTATTAGTTCTCAACACTCCTCCTCAAGATGGGCGATAGATATTAATCATTCCCATCTTGTTACATAGCTTCGACAGACTTACTGAACTAAGACCCTTAGTCAGACAGTCTGCCACTTATTCTTCTGAGCGAACATGATCAATCTTCAGTATCCCTTGTTCCAGCTTTTTTTTGATAAAGAATCGATCGATTTCGATGTGCTTCGTTCTGTCGTGCTGAACTGGATTGTTAGCTATACTTATTGCAGCTTGACTATCGCTCAGAAGACGTAATGGTGCTCCCTTGTCCAGCTTCAACTCTGTTAGCAATACTTTCACCCACAGCAACTCCGACACTCCTAAAGCCATTGCTCTATATTCTGCTTCAGCTGTAGACCGTGCTACCACAGACTGTTTCTTGCTTCTCTATGAGACCAAGTTTTCTCCTACAAAGACACAATATCCCGTGGTAGACCTTCTATCGTCTATACAGCTCGCCCAGTCTGCATCGCAGTATCCTTCAACTTCTATACATCCATTCTTCTTGAACCATAACCCTTTCCTCGGCGTCTCTTTCAGATATCTCAAGATCTGAAATACTGCATCCATATGACCCGTTCTTGGATCATGCATGTAGCGACTTACTACACTAACCGTAAATAAAATATCAGGACGAGTGTGTCCCAGATAAATCAATCTCCCTACAAGTCGTTGATATCTTTTACAATGAACTGGCTCTCCTGCTTCTGCTTCCAACTTGCACTTCTGGTCAATTGGAGTGACTGCAGCTTTGCATCCCAGCATCCCTGTCTCCTTCAGCAGATCTAGTGTGTATTTTCTCTGTGAGAGAACAATTCCTTGTTCGCCTTCACACACCTCTATACCAAGAAAGTACCTCATCGCTCCTAGATCCTTCACTTCGAACTCCTTCGCGAGTTTTGACTTCAGCTTAGCAATCTCAGCTTCATCATTAACTGTGATTACTATATCATCCACGTATACATCAAGTATAGTGATGTGGCCTCTTGCATGCTGAAGAAAGACCGTATGATCTATATTTTCTTGATAGTATTCCATACCTGTAACAGCCTTTCTGAATCTGTCAAACCAGGCTCGAGGAGATTGCTTGAGCCCATATAGCGACTTCTTTAGTTTGTACACTTTTTTATGCGACGTCCCTCCGTCTGATTCTGTAGCATAGCACCCTGGCGGGAGTTCCATGTACACTTCTTCTTGTAGGTCCCCATGGAGAAATGTATTCTTCACATCTAATTGGTATAGCTTCCATCCATAGTTTGCTGCAATGGAGACCAGAGTCCTTACGGTGCTCATTTTCGCTACTGGAGCAAACGTCTCATTATAGTCGATGCCATATGATTGTGTGTATCCTTTTGCAACCAACCTCGCATTGTATCGTTCCACCTTTCCTTCTGACGTCTCCTTTACTGTGTACATCTATTTGTATCCCACAGTTTTCTTTCCTTTGGGTAATAGAACCAGCTCCCACGTCTTATTTTTTTCCAGTGCCCCAAGTTCTTCCATCATTGCAGCTTTCCACCTTGGATCTTTCTTTGCTTCCTGCCAACTTTTGGGCAACGAAGTAGTCTAATGATGCGATGAAGGCTCGATAATTCGAAAAAATATTAGAATAAGACAGGTAATTGGCAATATCATGTTCATAATCATTAAAACGACTAGGAGCCTTACCCGCATTGATGCGAGAAGATCTTCTTAAGGGAGCAATAGGCGGTGAAGAGATCATACCATCAGAGTCAGAGAGATCTGCATCAGAATCAGATTGATTCTATGCGAGGGCAACATCTTCAAGAGTTGGAGCAGGAGTAGACGAGGGACTTGGTACAGAAGGCACAGGGCACGGTACAGGCACGATACTGGACTTCTGCTGTCTCCTTCTGTAGACTTGGAGCTCCTTTTCCATTGTCTGCTGCTTTCCCTGTTTAATATATGTATCTTTTTCATCTTCTGTATCGGAGTCACTGCTTTCTTTCCCTTTCATCCAGTTTTCCACGACCGGGCATGGGACCGATCCGACTACCACAGATGGGCTTAATTTCTCCCCCTCACAACTAACACCCGCTGTGTTAGGTGTGTCAACAAACGCCGAACCGTCATCCGAACTATAATATGGTTCTAGTTCTCTGAAGGAAACGTCCATGCTCATAAACATCTTTTGCTCAACTGGGCTCCAATATGCGTATCCCTTCTGAGTTGTCGTGTACACGACAAAGACACATTTAACCGCTATAGGATCCAGTTTGCCAACTCCTGGCCTATTATCCTGGATAAAACAGAGACACCCAAATACTTTTGGTGGAACAGTGTACGTGGTAGCACCAGTAAGCATCTCCAACGGTGTCTTTCAGTCCAATACCTGAGATGGTATTCTGTTGATGAGAAAAGATACCGTTAACACCGCCTGTCCCCATAAGTGTTTTGGAACATTCATAGCCAGCATCATCGTCCGTGCGACCTCCAGCAGGTATCTGTTCTTTCGTTCGGCCACACCATTTTGTGCCGGTGTATAGACACAAGAAGTTTGGTGTAGTATGCCATGAGTGGATAAATACTCAGCAACCGTCTTATTTGTATACTCCGTCCCATTGTTAGACCGTAAGCACTTAATCTTAGTGCCATATTGAGTTTCTATCCGACGATGAAAGTCGCAAAACGCCTCAAAGACGTCACTTTTATTCTTCATAAGGTACACCCATATCACGCGAGTATAACAATCAATAAAAGTGACGAACCATCAAAAACCGTTAATACCGGTTGTAGGACAAGGGCCCCATATGTCCGAATGTATCACATCAAATGCAGCCAAACTTCTACTACCAGAACTCACATATGTGCTTCTGGTATGTTTACCCAACTCACAAGCATGAAAAAATAACTTCTCCTTATTAGCCCTGTGGTATAAGGACGGATACATGCGACTAATAACTTTAAAAGAAGAATGACCGACACGCTGGTGGTAGAGTAGCAATTCATCTTCCACACTGCGTCGTGTATCTTCCGGTGGTGTGTCGGCTGCCAGAGATGCCAATACTTTGTCCAGTCCAGTCCTGTCCAAGTACCACAGCCCCTTATGCCATGTGCCAGTCCCTAGTCGTCGTCCTGTCCCCTTCTCCTGAAAGGTCACCGTAGGAATGTCAAAGAAAACAGTATAGTTAAGATCAAGAATAATGTCACTAATAGAAAAAAGATTGACAGGAAAAGACGGAGCATGTAAGACATTGGTGAGAGTGAGAGAAGGGGTGCATGCGACAGTGCCTTTATCCAAAACAGGGCTGGAGTTACCATCAGCAGTCTGAATGCTCTCCAGTGTCGGTCGGTGAGTATAGTCCTGGAACTCACCGCGGGATCCCGTGACATGGCGAGATGGCCCAGAGTCCATAATCCAACCTGGTTGGTGGACAGCTGCTGCAAGAGCACGCGCAGGTATACCTGTGCCAGTTTGGGCAAAGCAAGTGATGAGGTCTCCCGAGGTAGATGACGCCCCATGACTGCCGTCCGAACCCAGCTTCATGCTGCGTAACTTCGCAAAGAACTCCTTCTCAAGAGGGGTTAACTCAGCAACGTGAATGTCGCCCCCTTCCTCCGCCAGATTAGCTTTGTGTCCTCTAGAATAATTTCCCCTTCTACCAGCATAACCGCCTCTACCACCACGACGTCCGCCGCAGCCCCGTCCACGATCACTTGAATGACTGTACAGGGGTTTTGGACAAAACCTGATGTAATGCCCTGAGTCACCACAGTTGTGGCAAACACCGGCCACAGAGGGAGGCTAATTGAAGGCGGCAAGCGCAGACTTTTCAACAGCGGCTTGCTCCCCCTGGAAAGAGCCTTTGTTGGACATCAACTTTAAGCGAGCCTCTTCTTGTGCCATGGCAGCTATGGAGCCTTTTAAGGATGGAAGCATGGGCTGCATTAGGAGGATATTCCTTCTATGCTCAAACACAGGGTTAAGATCCTGCAAGAACTTCATCATCCGTTGACGCAAAATATAATCTAAGAACTTTTGGAAATGTTTTGCGAATGCTGGTTCTACCTGGGCATCTTCCATCCCAAGAGGATTATAGTGATCCAGATCAGACCAGTACTTCTTTAACAGTGTTGCATACTCAGAGATGGTGGGGTCGTCCTGGGCCACCCTATTAAGTTTATCCTGCAGTTGGAAGACCCGCATAGGATTGTCCGAGCCTGAGTACATATCCTTCAAAGTCTGCCATATATCAGCAGCAGCCTCTATCGCCTCGACATTGCCCGACACCTGGTCGGTCAAGGAAGCCGTCAACTATCCAGCCACAATATTGTTGACAATCTCCCAAATAGCAAACTCCTTGGAGGAGGGATCATCTGACGCCTTGTTTTGGCCATTGACGTAGCCAACCAAGCCACGGCCCTTCAGCGTCTGCATGGCCTGTCGTGACCATTTCAAGTAATTGGACGTTCCTTCCAACTTCGTCTCCAGCTTGTCCAGCTTCTCCATTTTGTAGGATGACGGATCCACATCAGTATGGATCACACGTGGGGTCGCCTCGGTTAATCTCTTTGATAAAATATCATCAACCAAGGCCTTCATCCCGTCTGCTGTCAGTTTACCACTGATCGAATCCATGGCATCTTCAACTATGATTCTTCGTCGTCATCGGCTTCGTCGGCTTCGTCGTCGTCGTCGTCTTCGTCGGCTTCATTGTCATCGCCGTCTTCGTGTAAAGTCGTCAACAGAGACCTTACGAATGCGCGATTAACATGTCCAACACCGGCGTGCACATGGAGATCCTAATTTGTAGATCGATAACGGAAAACAAATAAAGTATTTGTTGTCCCGGAGGGCGTAATCTAGGAACAGAAGGTGCAAATAAAGTATTTGACAGCCATCCGTCGTCGAAAAACCATCCACATAATCTTTCTCTCAAAATTAGGGTTTATTTTTTTTCAAAAAGAAAAAAAAGCAGGGGGGTCGTCGGGGGGGGGGGGGGGCAGGGCATCGGGGGGGGGGGGGGTGACAGCCGGGTGGGGCGTCGGAGGGGGGGGAACTGCCGGGGAGGGGAGGGAGGGGGAGGAATTTTTTTTCTCCGTTATGGCTCTGATACCATGTAGAGAATAATTGTTGTGTGTATTTTATTGATGGGCTACTCAACTACTTATAGGGAGTCTAGCTCCTCTTCATATTACATTTTCCAATGTGGAACTAAATCCCTTATTAGTTCTCAACAAAGATGACGAGAGAGAATTACCCAAAATGATCTCCTCTTTGATGTAGCCGTCAATCTCCTATTTCTTTCTCCAATAGTTGTAAAGCATTCTTGCCTCCTTTTTACAATATTTTTAGAGATATATTTTAGGTTTGGAAACACTTTTAACATATATAGTCTCAAACCTATAACTAATATGAACCATTAAGGTATTCCTATTATATGTAGGAATGCTCAATCCAAACAATTAATATATTCCTATTATATATATAAATATCCAATCCAAGTCCATTGAGATATTCCTACTATATATAGGAATACCCAATCCGAGTACTCCGAGGTATTTTCCACATAGGTTCACCCACTCCAACATATATTAGGTTGGCGATGAGACAATCTAATGTCCTTCTGGATGTGATCTCTGTAACTACACATTGCATTTATCTTTATATTAATTAAAAAATACTACACCCGCCTGACATCTGTTCTGTGTTTATGGTCCTCCAGATATTGCTGAAAGGAAAAATTTCTGGGAAGATCTGGAATCCAATTTCTCTGCCATAATAGAACCATAGATTTTTATTGTTGATTATAATTCTATCCTTAAGGTGGAGGAGATACGTGGTGGTAAAGATTTCAACTACTATCACCATAAACACTTCATCAACTTGTTCAACCATTTTGTAGCAGTGAATATTGGATATTCAGGCCCTGCCTTCACCTGGACTAATCGTCGAGTAGAAAATCTTAACATTGCAAAAAGACCTTATAGAGCACTCAGACATAACATGGCGTACTCTCTATCCTAAGGCAAGAGTCTTCCACCTTGTTTGAATAGCGATCACAACCCCATCTTATTGAAATTGAACTTATGCGCAAAGAAGAGAAATTATCCACAAAAATTCAAAGCGGTCTGGCTTCACGAACTAGACTTCAGAAAAGTGTTATCAGAGTCATAGCAAATAGTTCTTATTCAACTGATCTCATGTCTAAACTTAATAAACTTTTGTCAGCTTTACAAACTTGGGGGGAGAGGATTGGCAACCTTGTTGATGATATCAGTCAAGAAAATAGACCTCCTTTTCCAACAAAACCAACAACGTACTATTGGATCCATGATCAAGAGAAGCTGATACACATTTTCCTTAACAAATTGTTGCTTCTAGAAGAGCTATTTTAGAAACAAAGGTCCTATAGAGCGGATAGAAACACCAAATGCTTCCATATGATGGCCCTTAACAGGAAGCAGAAGAACTCTATCTCTAGTCTAATGAAGGGGAATAGTGCACATGTTTTTGAACACGAAGACATTTCTAATACTATGGTGGCACACTTCAGTCTTTTATTCCAAGCAACAAATACTTCTCCAGTTCCTTCTAACATCATAGCAGAGCTCCATCATATCGAATCTTATGAGAAAAACCTTATTTGTAGTATACCAACACCAAAGGGGATTAGATTGATTATCAAGAATATGAGTCCCTGCAAATCCCCAGGCCCTGATGGATTTCCTGCATTGTTCTATCTAAGCTGCTGGGATACGGTTGGCAATAAGGTAACAACACTTATCAAGGAATTTTTTGAAAGTACCTTTATGCCTCCATCATAGAACCATACCTTTATTTCACTTTTCCGTAAGTTCCTATCCCAACAAGCCCTGTTGATTATCGACCTATATCTTTTCGTAATATAGTTTGTAAGGTCATCGTCAAATTTTAGTCAACAGGATCCGACCTTTCTTTCATAAACTCATAAGCTCATTTCAAAATGCATTTGTCCCTTGTAGACAAATATATGATAATAATATTATTGCTCAAGAGGTTCTTCACTCTATAACAAAATTAAATCCCAAAAATAGTCTCTTTGCTCTTAAAATTGACATGTCTAAAGCCTATGATAGGCTTAGTTGGGAAGTCATTAGCAAAGTTCTTATTGGATATGGTTTATGAGGAAAAATTCATGATCTAATTATGCAATATATAACAACTGTATCTTTTGCATAATTGATTAATGGTTCTCCTTCGAAAACCTTTACTCCCAGTCGTGACATCATGCAAGGATGTCCCCTCTCCCCTTATCTTTTCATTATATGTGGAGAAATCCTATCTAAACATATCTCTGTAATGGAGAGGAACTATCTTTATGCCATATCAAAATAAATAACAACTCGGCTTCATACTCACATCTGGCTTTTGTTGATGATCTTATTTTCTTTCAACATTGTTCTATTCATAGTATCTTACAAATCAAGTCCATTCTCAAGTCTTATGAGCATTGGTCGGGTTAGCAAATTAACTTCGACAAATCATCCATATTCTTTTCTAGTAAACTGGATACCTATATGTGCCAAATCTTTATTGATATCCTTTGTGTTAAACTTATGGCTACCAATAACAAGTACCTACTCATCAACTTCTTTTATCTAAAAAAACGAGTTTCTGCATACTCTAATCTCATTGCTTCTAACACTTTGAAGTAAGGAAAAATTTTTTCCCATGCCGCCAGAACAACCCTTATCAAATACACTCTTAATTTCATCCCTCCCAACCTACCATATGTCATCCTATTTATTATCCAAGCATGTCATCAAAAAACTCTCACAACATCAACATCAATTTTGGTAGGAGGTTCTGACATAGTAGAAAGATTCATTTCAGTGCCTGGTCAACCTTCACAAAACCAGAACTTTAAGGGGCTGGGTATTAGATCTAGACATCACTAACATGGCACTACTCACGAAGCTAGCAAGGAGATTCCTAACAAAGACAAACTCGAAATGGGTGAAGCATTTAAGAGATAAATATCTTTCAAACGCAAATTTCTGGACAGTCAGCGTCACTCCTTCATCATCTAGTATCTAGTATGTTAGCCTAATGATTGTATCATATTTTTCAATATGGCTAATCGATTAAGTTTAACATTGTGATGTCACTAATATTCATGCAATTACTATCATGTTGATACATAAACTTTGCGTTATCTAAATATGTATTCAATGTTATCATATTTTCTACTGTATATTCTTTTGTCTATCTAACATTTAATTGTAGAAAAGTAATAAGTCAGATCAGATGTGGACACATGCAATAAAAAATATTTTGCAAAAGACGGTATTATACTGCAAGATTTCTTTGAACCACCTACGATATCTCCGGAGCCTCGCACCCGAGGGTTCCACTACCTGGTCAACAGATTGGGGTCGAGAGGGGAGCACCCTCCATAGGGATTCGGGGGCCAAGCCCCCGAAAGGTATTCAAATTTCATATATGTTTATCTTTAGGCAACTATCGTCAAAGCAAAAAAGCCATCATCATAGAAAGGAAGAAGACAAGTCAAACCATGCCATCATCTTTTGCTAGAGTCTTTATATTTTATTTTATTTTTGTATTTGATATTTATTTTTCTAGGACTCATGTACATTTAATCGTATTGGCACTAGGAAGCCCAAACCATGAAGCCTAAACAATATCCTAGTCTACCAAACCAAACTGGCCAAAAACCCAAAAAAAATATTCTGGTCTTACAGAGACCGAACCCTGGTTGAACTCGAACCGAGCTTGGTCCCTGTAACCCAGCAACCCTAGTTTCCTGTTCCTTCATGAGAACATGGTGCAACATTCAAAAATATGAATATTGGAGCATCGAACTCTGTCCGAATTTGGTCCCTAGAAAAGCTATAAATAGACATTGAATTTTTCATAGTCCTACACTCATTCACTCATATTCAATTACCTATCTAGCTGAGCTATTTAATCTTCCTATTCCTAAGATCAACTCCCAGCCTTTTAGTGATAAAGCAGTTTCGATTTAGAAGTCTGATCGAATTATAAATCTTGGTTTCCAAGTTATTTTATTTTGATGTTTGAAGTCAGCAAGATTTTCGGATCAATGCTTGTGGTTGTCGAAGTCAGCAAGCTCTTCAGATCAAAGCTTGTGGTCATGTGAAGTCGGAAAGCTCTTCAGATCCAAGCTTGTGGTTGTAAGAAGTCGGCAAGCCTTTGGATGAAAGCTTGTGTTGTACGCTATTTCATAAATAGTGGATTAATACTGGTCAAGAGTACCTGAGATTGGATTATTTCACCATGAGCGACACTAGTTTTTTGTAACTTCTGAACTCTATTTATTTCCTATACTTGCGTGTTATTATTTTTAGTTGGTAATTATCATTTTCCATAGCTTTTATTGAGGTTATTTTCTGTCGTACTCCATTCAGTCCCCTATAAAGTTGCCTTCATGGTCGAGTGTTCTCCAAAGTAGAGATCATCTGAACAACAATATAGTCAGCTGGGGATGTATAAACATCATGATATGGATTGATCCTTGGGTTCCATCCTAGCCTAATTACAGACTTTAGGCTATCAAAATGCTAGTCAAGAGGCTCAATTTATCAACGAACTTATCTTCCAGGAAACTTATAGTTGGAGCAGATATCTAGTATTCCCTCTATTCCCTCCATATATGAAGCCACAATAATTATTCAAATACCTTTTTACCCATCTAGTCGAGTTGATAAACTTGTCTGGATTCATACTTGTGTTTTACTTAGCTTTAGGAACTTTAGTCCTACATTGGAAAACCACCATGGTGTATATCTTAATATATAGCTATGCTTGTGTTAGAGTATGCACATGGAGTGAGGTGGCCTATGTGGGTTGATTTTTCTAGAGAGGTAAGTTTAAATCAAAAAGAACAAATCTTTGTTTTGTCACTCACTTTGGGAATCCATAGGAGCCAAGCCCCATAGGGGCTTAGCGACTCGAACTTAGCTAGATTCGGATTCGGGCTCGGGCTAAGGGTGCAAAGTGGCGCTTTGATGACACAATTTGCACTTAGCACGTCAGCATCGACGCATGGCGCTTGTGCGCTCCTTTTATGCACGATTGCTAGCTCGGGTGCACGTACGAGCGCATGTGCGGCGCTATGCATTTGGTGCATTGGTGGCCATGTACCTTTGTGGCCATGTGCCTTTGCGACCATGTACCGTAGTGGCCATACACAATTGTGGCCCTTTGCTGTAGTGGTCCTACGCTGTAGAGGCCCTACGCCATTATGGCTATACACCTTAGGGACATGTGCTCTGGCATCATGTACCATGTGGCCAGACAATGTCAGTGTGTGGCACGTTGCGTTGTACGTGCTTTGTGAGCATGCGAGAAGATCCTGTTGCAAAGTATGGCATGGGCGACATAGGTTGCACCGTAAGAGCGTGGCATGCGTGACGTAGGCGGCGTAGCGGCACTTTCAGAGCACGATGAGCTACACGATGCTGTGTTGGTGCACGGATCCAAATTTTGTAGGATTTGATCGGCCTGCACCCATGCACCGATGAGCATTCCCGTGGGCTCATGGGTGCCATCTGCTCTATAAATAGAGCAACCCCTCCAGAGTTTGGTTGGTTGGAAGAGAGAGAAAATGAGACTAATAAATCCTACTCTAGGAGCTCCATGCGCTACAGCAGCAACTGCTCCCAAGTCCAGGCGGTACTAACTTTTCTTGTCCGAATTGAGTTCTAAAGTCTTCCTGAAGGTGACGAAGAGCGTTCCAGATGTTCATACTTGAACTTGCTGGTTCCTGGGAGCAGATCGCATATAGGGCAAATCTTGCTTTGAGCTTTGGTGACTTGTGCACCCTAGCAAGGACATTTCTTTGTATTTTCCTTTTGTATGTCGTGTTCTTCTCATTGTAGCGTCTACGAACGTAAGGAGAAGAACACTATTTTTCTCTTTGTTGTTGTATTTATATTTTCTTGAAATCAGTTTGTAACACTCATTTAGTGCTTCTTAGAGTTGGCTAGAGTGCAAATTTTGTGTCTTGCAAGTATACTCTACGCCTCTCTTGTGTTGTTGGCTAGAGTGCAGACCATCTGTCTTACAAAGTTATATCGACACCTTCTTTGGATCTCTCTACTCTCAGATTTGTCTTCGGGACTAGCTAACAATCTCAAAGCAAGATCACAGTAAATAGAATGGAGTCCAACCATTCAAGCCTTCTCGATACAAGTTTTCACAAACTTGAGAAGTTTGACGACGAACACTATAACATTTGGAGGAGGAAGATTTTTTTGAATCTTCAACTTGTCAATGTTGGCTATATATTGACTGATCCAGAACCGACCATTCCTGAAGATGGAGGTGAACTTGCTATTGGTGTCGCTACGACCGGGTATGTCAAGTGGAAGAAAGACAACAACCTCTATAGGTTATTGATTCTGAATACTATGGACGACTCTATAGCAGAGTCATAAGCAAGAAGGAGAAAGCTAGAGATGTCTAGAAATATCTAGAGAATCACTACAAGATTGATGAGAAGATGTCCAAAATCTATCTCGTTGAAAAGTTCTTTACCATGCAATTTGAAGATGGGAAGACCATGCTGCCGTAAGTGATGGAACTTTCGAAGTTGCAAATGAAGCTGGAGGAAGAGGGCATAAAACAAGAAGAAAAGTTCATGGTGGGTGCGATAGTCACCAAACTTTCTCCAGGTTGGATCACTTTTAAGACTAACATGTACCTTAAGAAGATGGAAATCCAGCTCGAGAATTCTTGTACTAGATTTATATTGAAGACGAAGCCAGAGGGCAGCAGAAGATGGACTCCTTGACCAAGCAGTTGGCCAAGGCTAACATGGTATAGTCTAGTGATCACAAATGGAAGCAGAAGACTCTCTTCAAGAACAAAAAAAGGACGTTAACAAGATGAAGGTTAAGTCAGCTCCTTTCAAGCCAAAGCCAAAGTCTGAAGTGACATGCTATAACTGTGACAAGAAGGGTCACTACAAGATGGACTGTAGGTCCAAGCCTAAGCCAAAAGAGCAAGGTAAGCTTTACCTGATTGCTATGATTGTGCAGGTTGAATCGAATAGCGTAGACACTGACTGGTGGGTGGACACCGATGCATCATGCCACGTCTGTTCAAACAAAAAACTTTTCACTAAGTACGAGCCTATATATGAGAAGGTCTCGATGGCGAACAAGACTCAAACTGAAGTTCAGGGGATTCGAATAGTGGAACTGAAGTTGACTTCGGGAAAGTCACTTGTACTGGAGAATATGAAGCACGTGCCAATGATTGCCAAGAACCTGATTTCAGGGAGTCTGTTGTCCAAGGCAGGCTTGAGGATATACATCAATGCTCGTTAGATGTTGATATCCTACAAAGGAGCTTACTTCAGCGAAGCTTTTTATATCGAAGGAATGTTTGAACTACAACTTGTAACTTCTTGAAGTATCAATGCAGTTACTACTTCTGGTTATTCTCTTGGGTTATGGCATTACAGACTAGGACATGTGCATTGCAAAAGAATTAACAAAATGTCTATTCTAGACCTTATCACCAAAAATGGGTGTAAGGAGGTAGAAAAATATAAATTATGTGCTCAGATAAAATTATCAGAAAGTCGTTCAGAAGAGTGAACAGAAGTACAGATCTTCTGGAGTTAGTACACTCAGATAACTGTGATTTAAAACAATTCTCTACTAAAGTCGAGATGAAGTATTTCATCACTTCCAGCGTACACGTTTGTATATCTTCTCAAATCTAAAGATGAAGCGTTCAAAAAAATTAGGGACTTCAAAACTAAAGCTGAACGTCAAACCGATCAACAACTCAAGGGACTTAGAAATGATCGAGATGGAGAGTATCTTTCCTTGAAATTTGCATTGTTCTGCAAAGAACATAGAATTGTTAATGAAACGACCACTCCATATTTGTCCAAATCCAATGGAGTTGTAGAAAAGAAGAACATGATATTGACATAGATGATAAATTCTATGTTGCTGACTATGGGTCTTCTAAAATGCTACTGGAAAGCTTATGGCTACTTATATTCTAAAAATAGTGCCGTTTGCGACATCTGATATTACACCTCATGAACTTTGGTTCAAGGTCAGACCCAACTTGAATGTCATTCGAATGTGGAGGTATTTGGTGTACATGAAGCTTCCAGATCTCAAGATTCAAAAGCTAGGGACGAGGACCATAAAGACCATATTTCTGGGCTTTGCTGATAAGAGTGATGCTCGGAGATTTTTTGATATGGAATCAAATCATATCATTGAATTTTGTGACGCAGAGTTCTTTGAAGACAAGTTTGCTAAGGACAAAAATATTATTCTCGTAGATATTCCGAAAAACGTTGTTGATTTCGAAAAAATGAGGACTTCCCCGAAAGTTGCAGCCGAAGAAGAAGTTGTCACAGATGAGACAACATTTGAACCTGAAATCGCTGAGCCACGGGCAAAGCAAGTGAGGAAGCTAAAGACTTCAGAGATGACTTTCTTTCCTATCATGTGGAAGCTGATCCGCTTACCTATGATGAGGCAATGAAGACCAGAGATGCTATTTTTTGGAAGGAGGCAGTCAATGACGAGTTTGACTCCATACCTTCAATAATACATGGAAGTTGGTCGATCTACCTAAGGAGCTCAACCCATCGGACGCAAATAGATCTTCAAGAAGAAGATAAAGGCTAATAGAACTGTTGATAATTTCAAAACCAGACTATTTACTAAAGGGTTTTCTCAGAACCAGAAAATTGACTACTTTGACACGTATGCTCCCATGGCGAGGATGACTACTATCAGAATATTGATTACTGAAGGTGCTATCCATAAGCTGACTATTCATCATATGGATGTGAAAACAATATTTCTGAATGGAGAACTGACAGAGGAGATTTATATGCAATAGCCAGAAGTATTTATCGTCAAGGGTCTTGAAGACAAAGTCAGCAAGTTGGTAAAATATTTGTACGATTTGAAGCAAGCTCCTAAACTATGGCATAATAAGTTTGACAAAGTCATCAGGTCAAATGGCTATAGGGTCAGCAAGACTAATTAGTATGTTTACACCAAGTTCGCTGAGGGCAAAGGGGTGATTGTTTGTTTGTACGTAGACGAGATGCTAATCCTGGGTATAGATATAGAATGTGTCACGAAGACGAAAATGTTCCTCTCATCCAAGTTTAGTATGAAGGACATGGGAGAAGCTGATTTCATCCTATGTATTAAGATAATCCAGACGAAAGCTGGGCTAGCTTTATTGCAAGTTCACTATGTAGAAGAATGCTCACATGCTACGAATATCATGATCATTCATGGATCGATACTCCTTATATGTGTGACCAGAAGCTGAAGCCAAATTCAAAAAAAAGTGTCAGATAGCTGGAGCATTCGAGCGTCATCGTGAGCTTGATGTATGCTACGAATGCCACCAAGCCTGACATAGCTTTTGCTGTAGGCATGATGAGTCGATTCATGAGCAATCCAGGTATTGATTACTGGAAAGCTGTGAAGGGGATGATGAGATACCTCCAGAGGATTCAGAAGTTTGTTTTATTCTACAACGGTTATCCAATAATGGTAGAAGGCTTCAGTGATGCCAGCTGGTGCTGAAAAAAAGAGAGCGAGAGGTCCTCAGGAGGATATGTCTTGTCCATGGGAGGTGTTGCTATATCATGGAAGTCAAAAAAGCAGACTATGCTCTACGCACTATTTGCTACAGCAGATGAAAAAAAATAGCTTCGCGAGCTCATGTTTGATCTTTCGGTAGATGATGCACAGATTCCTACCATTCTCGTATATTTTGACAACCAGGCAGCTGCAGCAATGGCATCGAATGATCTCTTTAATGGCAAGAAGATAACTGTATGGCTACGACATAGGGCACTGAATGATCACATCAAAGGAGGCATCTGTAACGCCCCAGAACCAAAATACTGGAGAGCGGGGGCATACATAGCCAGCTACGTATATTGAAGTGCAACCAACCTCGCTATACGGTCACGGCTGTCTAGATACATGAGGGTTTAACTACAAGCCAACAGTCTCCTATGGTCATCACAACTCTACCTACCTTAAAAGAATTCCTTCTTCGGAATTTAATCAAGAGGCTAGAGATGCAAGGACAAGCTATACTAATCACAGACAAGCTATACTAGTCTAGCAATCAAGCAATTATTCATGCAAGCAAGAAATCGAAGGCATGAGGCATAAGAAGGATATTATACCTCATGAGTCAAACACGTCGGGATATCGCGATCGGATATCATCCTTATGCTTCCACGTTGACTCATCCAAAGAGTGATTACCCCAAGCAACTCGGACTAATTTGATAGTCTTGTTCTTGAGTATGTTCTCTCTCCGGTCCAATATGGATACGGGCCTTTCCTCATACGAAAGATTGGTACCAACAACCAATTTCGAATGATCCAGGATATGGCTCGGGTCCGGGATATACCATCGTAGTTGGAATACATAGAACACGTCATGTACCTCACTCAGAGACGACGGAAGAGCGAGACGATAGGACACATCTCCTACTCGCTCCAGGATATCGAACGGCCCTATATACCTAGGACTAAACTTTTCCCGTACGCCGAAATGAATAACGCCACGGTTAGGCGAGATCCTAAGGAATATATGGTTGCCGACAGAAAATTCAAGCGGACGCCGATGAGAATCGGCCCAATGGCGCTGACGATCTTGTACAACGCGAAGATGATCTCTAACTCTCCTGACCACCTCAACTGTCTGAGTGATCAACTCGGGACCAATCATCTGTCTTTCTCCAACATCGTCCCATGCTAGTGGGGATCTGCACTTCCTACCATACAGTGCCTCGAACGGTTCCATCTGGATTATAGCTTGGAAACTGTTGTTGTACGAGAACTCCACCAGGTGCAGGTGATCTTTCCACGAACCGTCGAAGTCGAGCGTACAAGATCTCAACATATCCTCAAGAGTCTGGATCATGCGTTCCGACTGACCATCTGTCTGCGGGTGATAAGCTGAGCTGAACTGGAGGTGAGTTCCCAAACTCTCTTACAGACTATACCAAAAGTACGACGTAAATCTCGAATCTCTGTCCGAGGTGATACTGACCGGCACTCCGTGAAGTCTGACTATCTGCCTGAGGTACATCTCTGCTAGCTGAGCCGTTGACTGACCAACTCTGAATGGGAGAAAGTAAGACACCTTTGTGAGCCTGTCAACTATAACCCAAATAGCATCTCTAATAGTCGGGGATCGAGGTAATCCAATCACGAAATCTATGGTTATATGCTCACACTTCTATTTTAGAATCGGCAAGGGCTGAAGAAGTCCAGCTGGCCTCTGATGTTCAGCCTTGACTTGTTAGCAAACCAACACCGAGAGACAAACCGAGCTATCTTCCTCTTCATGCTATTCTACCAAAAGTGCTGACGGATATCTCGGTACATCTTCGTGCTACCGGGATGAATCGAATACTGAGAACTGTGAGCTTCGATCATTACTTCCTGTCTGATATCTCCACTGGATACACAAAGACGCTTACCATGTCGAAGTGTACCGTCTTTATGAATACATAATTCTGGTCTTCGCCCTGCTACACATTCTGTCCTAAGCCGCTGAAGCTTAGAATCTGATGACTGAGCTATCTTGATTCTCTCAACTATACTGGACTGAACTTGTATGCTGGCCATCAATGCCACACTGATAGGAAGGACAATTTCTATACCCATCTTCTGAAGATCTGCTAACAGTTCTGGTTGCACTGTGTCACTCTCCGTTCCCAGAATGCGTAGTCTTATTCATGTACAACTCATGTGTATTTATTTTAGTATGTATCATGTATTACCCTGTATTTAAATTCCTTTAATTCATGTTAATTAAGTTTCTGTTAATTAATTATCTGCTCTTTAATTCTTATGTTAATTTATTTCCTGCAATTAATTTTCCGTAATTTATTTCTGTATTTTATTTCCTGCAATTTACTTCTCTGCTTTAGTTTTATTTTCGGTTGGATGAGCCCCTTAAACCTGACCCATTAAGAACCCGGCCCAACTCCCACCTACCACCCCCTTTGCTACTTAAAGCTACCTTTTTGGAGCGTATGACTTGCATACGCTGACTTGGATGGTCAGGAGTCGTATGGAGTTTATACGCTACCTTTTGGGAGCATATGACTTGCATACGCTGACTTGGATGGTTAGGAGTCGTATGGAGTTCATACGCTACCTTTTGGGAGCGTGTGACTTGCATACGCTGACTTGGATGGTCAGGAGTCGTATGGAGTTCATACGCTACCTTTTGGGAGCGTGTGACTTGCATACGCTGACTTGGATAGTAAGGAGTCGTATGGAGTTCATACGCTGCCTTTTGGAAGCGTATGACTTCCATACGCTAGCTTGGCTTGAGCGTAGCTTGACCTGGGCGTACGCTGGCTTGAGCGTAGCTTGACCTGAGCGTACGCTGGCATAAGCGTAGGCTGACATGAGAGTAGTCTGCTTACCCTGGATCTTCTATAGTCCTGTATATTGATATCTTATTAGATATTTAACGTCCATTTTATATCCTTACGCCTTTTTACATAAACTTGATATAATCATAATATGTTGATATTTCTGTTAAATATAGATTGTTACGTGGGATGTACCATGTGTCATGAATTGAGTTATAGATACCCGGATTGACTAGAATTAAACCCTGAGAGTTGTAGACTCGACCCCACTGAATGCTAGTTGACTTTCATGACTTGCCACCATTGATAATGATTGTGATCTTGACTAAATTGATCATGCGTTCCTAATTGGAACTAAGAGACTGACTAGTCGTCTTATTGAATGAAATGAATGAGACACGTTCATGTTATAAACTATTGTACTCGACTGGCTGATCCCGAATATTGACATACATGCACATGCAGGCTTCAATCTATTTATTTATTTATTTAGTTATTTTTTCTACAAAAGAAGCATGTGTACTTTATGGTCAAGGCATGATTACCGTGGATAGATTTGATTGTTGCATTACGCTATGTAAGACCTGCAACCTAACCCCACTGGTATCGTTGTAGAGTTGTGCATATCGTACCCCGTACGAAAGTACTCATTTGAATGACCATGATCCACGGCATAGGATTTCACTCAACGTAGAGACTATTAAGTTAAATAAAATAATAATTGCATGGAGAGAATGGATTCCCGAATTCTTATATGGCAGCTCCCTTGGGACGAGTAGTACCCGACGGGTCGGCTGGTTCCCACAGATACTGTAAATCTGCCACACGGGCAGGGAACAGTATCTGCTTTTATTATTATTGTATATTGTATATTGACAGGCGTCCTGCTAGGACTCGTCTAATTCATGCTTGGGCCAATTGATTGACTGTATAGACTAGCCTTGCTTGCACATAGTAAGAACTGAGGAATCCCTAATTGCATTATTCCAGGATAACTTGGGACTCATAATAGCAAGCCGTAGGAGTTGATTGGCCGTTCAAGAAGATTTGTTTGTGCACTGTACTCTGTTACCTAACTGGGATGATCAGAATGTCAGGACATGACGGGCCAACTTCTGTCCTTGTTTGGTTGGGAGGTTGGTTCGAAGTGTCTTGATGTGATGTGAGTTCTAGTAGCAAGCAAAGATCTATTATTATATTCTCTTACTTACTGGTTTTAGTTCTCATGTCGTGCTCCCTTGTGGTACTTGCTATTAGAGGTCTAACCTCTCTGGTTTTGCATGGCCAGATTTAGAGCCAGTCCCCGAGGATCCAGCTTACTTCTACCCCCAAGATGGTCAACACTAGAGAGATGATCGCAGGAGGACTCGAGTGGGTTCCTTAACTTCACCACTCATTTTGTTATCTACTTTATACTTTGCCGTTTGGCACCGACATGTTAGTCGGATTGTCTTGTACTTACTTTTTACATAATTGTAACTATAAAGTCAGGCTGCAGCTGATAATAATTGTGTATACTTTTGCTACATCAATCTGGCTATATTTTGTAAAGCCAGATATCAAGAATATTTTGACTGAGCATTTGGGACGCCTTACTGCTTTATCTCACATGTTCTATATTTCTGTTTCTTGTTTGAATGATTGAGACAATAGATGTGTAATGACCATAGTAAGACTTTTATGTAGTATGCACCCCCTCGTCTGGTTAGACATCATTGATCGTATTATACGGTATTCTTCGACCCGTAATACGTAGCTGGCTGAGTCACTCCCCCGCTCTCCAGTATTCTGGTTCTGGGGCGTGACACACTGTCAGAAAATAGACTCCGGCTCTCCTGCTCAATGCATCTGCAACAACATTGGCTTTCCCAGGATGATACTGCAGGTTGACATCATAATCCACAAGTAGCTCTAGCCATCTTCTCTGACGCATGTTAAGATCCTTCTGAGTGAACATATACTTCATGCTCTTGTGGTCGATAAAAATCTCCACCCTATCTCCATACAAGTAGTGTCTCCAAAGCTTTAGCGCAAACACCACGGCTGCCAGCTCCAAGTCGTAGGTTAGGTAATTCCTCTCATGATCACGAAGTTGTCGTGACGCATAAGCAATTACCTTCCCATGTTGCATCAAAACACATCCTAAACCTCGGCCTGAAGCATAACAATATACTGAGAATCCTCCGGTCCCATCTGAAAGTGTGAGAATGGGTGCCGTCATCAAGCCTCGCTTCAACTTCTTAAAAAATCCTGATATTCTGCTGTCCAAGCAAATTACACATCGTTGCGGGTTAACTGTGTCAACGGCGCTGAAATCTGGGAAAAGTCTGAAACAAATCGCCGATAGTAGCCGACCAATCTAAGAAAACTACGAACTTCTGCAACTTTGCTAGGCACTGGCCACGTCTCAATAGCGACGATCTTCTGGGGATCCACTTCTACTCCTCCTCTGGTGATAATATGACCCAAGTATGAAATGCGATCAAGCCAGAACTCGCATTTACTGAACTTGGCATACAACTGGTGCTCTCGGGGAATCTGGAGGACAACTCTGAGATGCTGTTCATGCTCTGCTTCACTCTTGCTATAGACCAGGATGTCGTCTATGAACACAATCACGAACTGATCCAAATAAGGCATGAAGATGCGATTCATAAGGTCCATGGATACAGCCGGCGCATTAGTTGCTCCAAATGGCATAACAAGAAACTTTTAATGCCCATATCTAGATCTGAATGCCGTCTTCGGGATGTCCTACTCTCTGACTCTGATCTGGTGGTACTATGACCTCAATTCTATCTTCGAGAATACTGCTGCTCCTCTGAGTTGATCAAATAAGTCATCTATCATTGGAAGAGGATATCTGTTCTTGATTGTCACTGAGTTCAAGGTACGATAATCTATACATAATCTGGATGTACTATCCTTCTTTTTCACAAGAATCATCGGGGCTCCCCAAGGCAATCCACTAGCACGAATGGATCCCTTGGTTCTGAGTTCTTCAATCATTTTGTACAATATCTCCAATTCTGACGGTGCCATCCTGTAGACTCTCTCTGACACATGTACGGTCCCGGGGATCAAGTCTATGGTGAACTCGATCTCTCGTTCTGGCGGCATTCCTGGAATCTCTTCTGGGAAAACATCTGGAAACTCCTCGACGATCCAGGGTAACTGCACTGCTGCTATTGCCATTCGTAATATGGGAGGAGAAGGTTCAACTTTGCCTCGGGAAAAGAAAAACTTCGGCTCACCTGGTATGCTAAAAACAACCTTGCCAATATGGCAATCTATCCTGGCATACTGGTCCCTCAACCAATCCATCCCTAAGACCACATCATAATCGGCCATCGGGAATTTTATCAACCTAGCGGGAAAGTCTCTACCGTTAATTACAACATGACACAAGAAAAACACTCTATCTACTGCCACAAGACCGTTACCAGAAAGTATATTGAGCCTTACTGATAATGACTCGGGCTCCAGTCCTATCCGTGTCACGAATCGTGCAGACATAAATGAATGTGAGGTACCAAAATCAAATAATGCTGAAGTTGGAAAGGTGTTGACGAGAATAGTATCTGTCACTACCTCACCGGGTGCTATTCCTTCCTCTCCCATGGTCAAGGCCAGTACTAGACCATGCCCTCTGGGTACGGGTCCCCTCTGCTGAAAATTCCTCTGTCTGCTCTGGATCAGGGCTTGGGCTTGGGCATACTGCTGCGGTCTCTACTGCTGGAATGCCTGGGCCTGCATCGGCAATGGCCTCGGAAACGGGTATTGCAGCTGCTGCTGCTGCTGGTCTGGTGCTGGTCCTCTAACTGAAGGACTAGAGAAGGTCGATGAACTCCTCCTGTTCGGGCAGTTCCTAACCCTGTGGTCCGGGGCACCACAAACCAAGCATAAACCCTATGCTCTGCGACACTCTGATACCACATGCCCTGGCTTCCCACAGAGTGAACATCCCACTCCGGAAGACTGCTTCTGCTTCTGCTGTTGAGGGTGCATCGGGGTGGAATGCTGAACCGACGTCACTGAGGCCGCCCGCCTCGGAGCTCCAATGGTCAAAGCCCTGGCTGCTGGGGCTGGGGCTGACGACTGGTTCATCTGTCTATGGGATCACTTTCGACCTCCGGTCCTATCCACGATCCTCTGGGAGGTATATTCTTGCCTCCGGGCTGCCCTCAGTACTGTATCAAAGGTTTGATGCTCAAACTGCTCCACCGCCAACAAAATCTCTAGGTGGAGCCCCTGCTGGAACCGCTGGGCTCTATCGAACTCGGTTGCCACCAAGGTAGAAGCAAACTGACTAAGCCTGGAGAACTCGGTCGTATATCCATCGACCGTCCTGCCCATCTGCTTCAGATTGGTGAACCTCGTCTGTAGATCATACCGAGCTACGGCATCAAAATACTTGGTCTGGAATCTCTCCCTGAATACTGCCCAGGCAAAAGGGGCTACTAATCCAACGGCCTGTGCCGCCCACCAGCTGCAGACAAGATCCAATAGCTGTAGGCGCACCACGGCCACCTTCTTATTTTTTGGAGTCCTGGCTGCTTCTAGAATCACCTCTGTATCCTGAAGCCATGCATCTGCAGCGATCACATCTTTACTGCCGTCGAAGAAGGGAGGGTTCAAGCGCTTGAAGCTGTTGGCCGCACTATTACCCTGATGATCTCCTCTAGTCAAAGCGTCTGCCACCGCCTGGTGCAAGGCATCTCCTCGACGATCCTGGGAGGCTAATAGTGACCTGATGAGACACACCAAAGTGCCATCATCAGGCTCTGCAGGCTGGATGGACTAAACTGGTGGCTCTTCTCCAGTAGGCATGACTCTGGAGGCTACTCCTGAATGTTTGGCTTGATCTCCGGGTTGCTGCTGGTCCACGAAAGGTGCTCCGCCTTGCTGATCGGCAGGTCCATGAACAATATCGCTGAAGAAGACGATATAGAGAATAATAAGGAAGGACCAGGACAGATCAACGATACAAGCATGTGATCAGGTCAAGATTACAAGGATTCAGAAGATACAAGTAGAGATCAAGGACGAGTGCTGATTAAGACTTTTATTCGGTAAACCCTCACATATCTTGATTTACAAGACCTGCATGGGCCACCACATAAACTATGTAACGTCCCAGAACCAGAATACTAGAGAGCAGGGGCGTACATAGCCAGCTAAGTATGTTGAAGTGCAACCCACCTCGCTATACGGTCACGGCTGTCTAGATACATGAGGGTTTAACTACAAGCCAACAGTCTCCTATGGTCATCACAGCATCATTATAGTGTTTGATGTTCGAAATCAGGAGAATCTGGAGGATTCGTTCACAAAGGGCCGCAAGCACCAGCTGGTCGAAGATACAGCAAATAAAATAGGTTTGAAGGAAATTTGATATTATGTTTGTACAGTCATACCATTAAGTTTTATGCTATTAGATCAAAGAGAAATCTACTAGGCATCTAGCTTTTGGTTCAAGCGAGGACTACTAATTGGAAGAATATCAGGTACAGTAGTTAGTCTTTCAAGATATTATTGGAATAATATCCCTCCACTGTAGTCTACTTATGGTTTTAATAACAGAACTTGTCCTATGAGTGGTTTGCTATTAGCCTTAATGAGTTCTTGGGCATCATGGATGTCCGGTGTGCTTGACAGAAAGCACGGGTAGCTCAGCACTACAAAGGAGCGTAGTACTCTATGCTACAGCGGAGTGACACCACCATAAGGTACCTTGACAAGGTAAAGCCTCGGCTTCAGGTCACGTCACAGCGGCGTAGCACCGTATATAGGCAGGTAGCCTAATATTGAAAAATAGAGAGTTGTAGACATCACTACAAAGGGGTTGGGTCCCTATGCTATAGTGGTATAACACTATAATAAGGTACCAGGTAGGGTAAATCCTCAGCTTCAGGCCACGTCACAACGACATAGCACGGCATAGAAGCGCAAGGCTTCATGCTGAGTAGTTTAGCACAACAAAGAGGCCCGTGACCACATGCTACAGTGGTATGAGATCACAAGAGTTAGTGTCTTGCTTTGTGCCATGTCATAACAGTGTAGCACTGCAAGGAAGCACAAGGCTTCATGCTAAAAACTCTTTACATAAAAGAACTCACCTAAGTGTATGGAAAGAGGTATGGGCCATCTCTTGAAGGTAAACTTGTAGATACCCAAGATACATGCACCGAGACTAGGTCAGCACAGGGCTTTTAACGTACAATCGGAGGCACAACTGATGTCATGATGTGAGTGTAAAGAATAACAGCTATGGTGCAGAATTCAAGGCTTAGACCATTCTTGTATCCTACTGCTGTTTGACCTATGTGAAAAGATTCAAGTCGAAGCGACATCTCTCCTAATGCATGATGGCAGTCATTATGAGGAATGCTCAACCATATATGGTGATATATGTAGGGGATTGTTGCTATTTTTACTTAGCTTTGGGAACTTTAGTGGCACATTGGAAAACCACCATGGTGTATATCTCAATATCTAGCTATGCTTGTGTTAGAGTATGCACATGGAGTGAGGTGGCCTATGTGGATTGATTTTCCTAGGGAGGTAAGTTTAAATCACAAAGAACAAACCTTTGTTTTGCCACTCACTTTACGAATCTATAGGAGCTAAGCCCCATATGGGTTTAGTGACTCGGGCTAAGACTAAGGACGCAAAGTTGCGCTTTGACGATGCACTTTGCACGTCAGCATTAGTGTATGGCGCTCGTGCGCTCCTTTAATGCGTGAGTTGCTTGCACGATTGCCAACTCAGACGCATGGGCGCATGCACGGCGCTATGCGTCTGCCGTATTGTGGCCTAGCGCATTGGTGGCCATGCGCCTTTGTGGCTATGTGCCTTTGCGGCCATGCGCCGTAGTAGCCATACGTCGTTGTAGCCCTACGTTGTAGTGGTCCTACGCTGTAAAGGCCCTACGCCATAGAAGCCCTATGTCGTTGTGGCCATACGCCTTAGGGACATGCGCTCTGGTGTCATGTGCCATGTGGTCAGGCAATGTCAGCGTGCGGCATGCTGTAACATGTGTGCATTGGGATCATGCGAGCAGATGCTACTGTTGGAGCATGGCGTAGGCGGCGTAGGCGACGCTGTTAGAGTGCGGCATGCTGCACGATGCTGTGTTGGTGCATAGATCCAAATTTTGTAGGAAATGGTCGGCCTTCGCCCATGTGTCGATAATCATTCCCACGGGCGCATGGGTGCCATCTACTCTATAAATATTGTACCCCTTCCAGTATTTGGTTGGTTGGAAGAGACAGAAAGTGAGACCACTAAATCCCACTCTAGGAGCTCCATGTGTCACTGCAGCAGCTGCTCCCAAGTCCATGTGCCAGTTGCTTTTCTTGTTTGGATTGAGTTTTAAAGTCTTTTCGAAGGTGACGAAGAGCGTTCCAGAGGTTCATACTTGAACTTGCTGGTTTCTGGGGGCAGATCACGTATAGGGCGAATCTTGCTTTGAGCTTTGGTGACTTGTTCACCCCAGCAAGGAGATTCCTTTGTCTTTTTCTTTGTGTGTCGTGTTCTTCTCATTGTAGCATCTGTGAACGTAAAGAGAAGCATACTATTTTCTTCTTTGTTGTTTTATTTACATTTTCTTGAAGTCAGTTTGTATCACTTATTTAGTGCTTCTTAGAGTTGGCTAGAGTACAAACTTTGTGTCTTGCAAGTATACTCTATGACTCTATCGTGTTGTTGGCTAGCGTGCAGACCTTGTGTCATATAAAATTATCTCTATGCCTTCTTTCGATCTCTCCACTCTTAGATCTGTCTTCGGGACTAAGAATACTCACGATGGCATCCTTAATGCCAAATTAGTCTATAGACACATCCATGATCGCAAAACTCAAAATCGAAACCCACATGAGCAATCAGGATTCAAATAGTGGAAAATACTATAGAAGTTACACCATATTTGCCCAAGAGTGCTCATCTTTGCATGGAGAGCTCAAACAAATTCTTTAGCTATAGGTGAGAACATACATAGATGTCTGCAGAGCATGGATCCGATATATTCTATATGTCAGGTACATATCGTGACGCTAGATCATCTTCTTTTACACTATCCAATTTCATGGTCAGCTTGGTGAGGAATACAAGTAATCAACAACATCTACAACCACAATCTACAGTCAAAAGCTTCCTCAAGAGTATCCTTAACTTGAGGTAACCGCGACATAGTTTCTTCAAGTCTTTATCTATTGTGGATGTTTGGAAGGCCAGGTGTAACACCCATTTTTCTAAAATGAGGGTAATTTGAACTTTTATAATTTTGATTAATCGATAATAAGATTTAACTCATGTTGTAATTTTTGGTAATTTTTTTAATCAATTTAAAACTATTTAAAATATTGAATTGTGATTTTGATGGTTAACTAGTTAATCCCTAGTTTTGCTAAGCTTAGAGACTAACCATGGGGACCTAACCATGTGATTAGAATGACTATTTACAACTTTTTAGGCTAAGGGTATTTTGGTCATTTTATGACTTTTGAATTATTTAGGATTTTGATTAATTGGTAAATTTTAGATTATTTTAATAATATTTAAATTTATGTATTATAATTTTGGTCATTTTTCATATTTTAATATTTTGGGAAAATTTTATATTTTTAATATTATTTTTATTGGATTTGTTTAGTCGGGTTTGAGTTTCGTCTCGTTCCGACTTGTATTGTGACCCGGGTAGCTTAAACTCTAGATGGGACCCAATATTAAGTTAAGCATGGCTCACAAGACCCAAAATTAAGTTAGTTAATTAAACTAATTTTTATCATGTTAGAATGGTTAAGTTAGAGACTCAAAACTAGATCATTTTGACCCCAAACTTGAACCTAGTCTAGACTTAACCATATGAGACTAGAGAGGGGCAATTAGGACATTTCTCATTAGCCCTAATGGACTCTTTATGGCAGCCACCTTTAGGAGAGAATGATTCATTTCATTCATTACAATCTTGCCTCTTTTATTTTCCTTTTGTTCTTCCCCAATTTTAGAGAGCCTTCCCATTGATTTGATCTCCAAATAAAATCATTCCTTCACCAAACCTTCCCTCAATCATTCCCATTCTCCAAGGGAAGGGTGCTACCAAGGATTGGAAGAGGAGTACAAGGAGGAGTGTCCACTTTGAGGGATCTTCGTATCGGAGGCGTGTCCTAAAGGATTTCATTGGGATTCCACTCCCAATAGGTAAAACACATCCTCTAAATCGATTTCCTTTACATATAAATTAGTTTTGAATCCGTAGGATCCATCCTCATGCATGTCCCATTTAGATTCAAATTTGAGGCCATTTGGAGCTCTCTTGAGGATTGTAGATATGTGTCTTGTGTCCTACTTGATAGATCCCAAATTAGGACACCCCATGTGTATGTATGTATGATAATAGTTTAAATAGATATTTAAATTCAGTTTTATAATGGTTAGAGAGTGGATTGATCTTAGTTAGGATGGTTAGAATGAGTTTCATTTGGATACCTATGTTTGTATCCAAGTATCTTGGCCTATATGTGTTCTTTTGTCAAATCCGTCATAATTTTCATCCACGTTTTTATTAACCAAAGCAACTTAGAAATGTCATAACTTTTAGCTTAGAACTCCGATTTATCTCCCGTTTTTTTAAAAGAACCGTATCGAAGTTAGCTTCCCAAATATATATTTTAATAAGCCAAATTCTTTATATAACTTTCTGTAGAATTATTTGAGTGTTAGCTGTACGAAAGACGAACGTGTTTCGGTATTTTCGTGATTTTGGGAGCTTCTGGACACAAAAATGCGATCCGTTTAAAGTTTCAGAAAGCTAACACAAAGGGCTATGACATACTTTAATCCTAGAATTTAGTGAATTCCTAATTGGTACAGTATTGGTTTTAAGTAGAAGAGTGACTATACGATATATGCATTTTGTGTAACCTATGAGCCTATGTAGTATAGATATTAAATGAATATAGAGTATGTAATGCATGATATGTTAGATGAATAAAATGATATATATATGATATATATTCTCTTTACATTAATGTATATATATGGTTGAATGCAAGCATGTAGGAATGCAATTAATATAATGCATATAAGCAATGCATGAATGAAAGAATGATATACAATGTATGCATGAAGATATATATGTAATGATAGATATGAATGCATAATGTATAAATATTGTAATGCAATATATAATGATAACATGTATGGTAATGTAGAGTATATGATGCAAGCATGAATGAATGGAGAAAATACATGTATATAGGTAATATAGAATGTAATATATGAATACAAGCATGCAAAATAATGTATTGTATCCATATATGATGTATTCAACTTAAAGATAATATTAAATATGAAAGGAATAAATGATAATATATAACATGATATGTAAGGTAATACAAGGTATGAAATATATGATGTGTGCATGTTTGTATGTCTCTATGCTAATGTATGAAATGATATGAATATACAATGTATGCATATGTATAAAACATGTAGGTAATGCATAGATGCATGAATGAAATGAATGTTTGCAATATGTTAATATAAATACAAGTATCTAATATGCATGAATGTAAGTATAATATAATACAAGTATACATGTATGTATCATGTAAATGTAATATACATGATATGTATGTATGTATGTATACAAGGTAAGTATGTATGTATGTATTTCTATAAACTGAGTTAACCTATAACCTTTTACACACATGCATTCATACACCCTTTGACATCATGTATCCCATGTCACATACACCTACCTATCACTAAATTTTAGAACATTAACACATATCCTTTCACACACATGCCAAACACACACATACTCACTTACACTTTTACCTCTCTTTCTCTCTCTCTCTCTATATATATATATATATATGTATGTGCCTATATATATAGCTTTCCTATATATATCTATGTATATGAATATGTGAATAGTGATGCATATATATATATATATATATATATATATATATATATATATATATATATATATATATATATATATATATAATATATATATATATATGGGATGTACATATAGGTAGCCTATATGTTATGAGTGTACTACAATATATTAGATATATATATTTTGTTATGTGTATATGTGTTTGTGGTTTGGCTTAGGCATGATATAGCCTATAGCCTAGGGCTCTTAGCCTATGGTGTGTCTGTTTGCCTAGTGAGAGTTTAGTTAGACTTGTTTAGTCTTGATTAGGCCAAGAATAGACTAGTTAGACTAGTATAGACTTGTTTGGTTTAGGTTTGACCTAGTTGACCTAGTTTAACTAGTCTAGTTGACTAGAGTTGACCAAAGGTTGACTTTAGCCTAGATTGACCCCAAACTTCATGTAGATGCATTATAGCAGTCTATTTCTTTATTTTAGACTTGTTGTGACTTGTACTGTTCTATAGGAGACAGACACCACTCCTCGGACAGTATATTCTCTTCGGACATTCACGATACCAGGCGAGTACATTCTCTGATCATTTCATATCCTGTTAGAATTATTTTCCTGCTTTAGATTACTTTACTTGATGCTGTCACGTTGGTAACACGGATTAGTACTATATGGATCCATTATTGAGATGTTATCCCCTCAGGGAGCATCGTATACTACATATTATGTGCGTTTCATTTACATGGTGTATCACTATGCTTCACGATTCTTCGATCACTTGTGACATGTACTCTCATGATCACAGAGTCTTCCCAGTATCACCCCATTTATGGGCATTCCCAGAATTACCCCATTTATGGACATTTCCAGAATCACCCATTTATGGGCTATCCATGTATCACCCCTTGTGGGCCTTTGCATGGAATCATAACATAATCTGGTTGGATCTTTGTGTATTGATTGGGGGTACGGGGGAGTAGAAGTAGACATGTAAATAATATCCAAGTAGTGTAGTTCCCAGAATCACTCCATAGTATAGTTCTCAGAATCTCCTATGCCATTCACATGTTTATATTGTACTCTGACTCACTAGCCACTGTTAGTTCTCTACTTATAGTAGATATTTCTATTACAGTTCTTTCTCTCTGTTTACATACTGTATTTCTTTCAGATCCTGTATCTTACTCTACTGCATGTTTATATTTTCTAAGCTGCTATGAACTGTTGAGATGTATTGTGCTCGCTCCTGTCCTGACTGGACCTGTTGATAAATTTTACAGATAGCCTGGAGGTTGCCTGCTAGCCTAGAGGAGACACAGTAGAGGTTGTATAGATAGCTAGGGTTTTGCTTATAGCTTATTTTCAGTTGTCTTGAGTTGTATTTATGGATTACTGTATTTGAGCTTTGAGATGTATTTCTGGGTTTGTGTATCTTAGACACTTATACTTCTATCTGCTGTATCTCTTTTGGATTTCATGTTTTATCAATCTTCCATTATGCTCTACCTTAGATGTGATTGAGTTTACATTCTGCTATGTCACCCTCATTCAGGGAGTATAAACTGCTTAGCATTATATTGTTAGATGTTGTGACCTAGGACAGCGGTCTACCGCCGACACTGCGGCATAGGCTGGACGTACCCACTTCTCGTGCCCTTACTCTAGGGTGCAGGTCGTGACACATTTTTAGTGGTGGCCTATGCAGGTTGAGTTTATGTAGTGGTATTCGTACTAAAGTACCACTACAGCCTGCAGTAGGATTAGGATATATTTTGAAGGTACTCAATCACAGTTAGGATCCCTTGAGAGATTCCTGGGACGACCCTTGAGAATCTTATTTTAACTTCGACTTGAAAACTCTTTTTCCCTTGATTTGATTTATCTTTACTTTCTGTTGTTGAATTTGATTTTGATGGATTATTGTTGAATTTGAGTTTGTATTTATTGATTTTGATGGATGATTGTTGAATCTTGAATCTTGATGTTGGTTGTGGCATCCGAGTTTGTATTTATATGATTTGAAGGATTTTTGTTCATTTTTTTTGAATCTTGATGTTCGTAGATAAATTTGATTTTTGGGTATTCATTGTTGATTTAATTTAATTTTTGTCAAGATGAAATTATATGGGCTAGGTCATCTAAGTTTTGGAATCTAGTCTTCTATAGTCACATTAGCCAGCATGGTGAGGACATATAGTCTGATTTTGGATGTATTTCTCGGGTGTGGGAATTTAAGGTTTTCGCAGCCAAGCTAGCGGCATCGCAAAAATGTTAAATACCACGATTCTAAAGGTATGTGCCTAAGTCGAGGACTTTGTGATTATCGTAGCCTTGCTTACTAGTATGACGAGGATTTAGAGTACCATGATTTTGGATAGACGTATATGATTATCAGATTGTATCTTAAATATTTTTGAATATGTTTTCTCTACTTTCTTCCAGTCCTTCAAAAAAAAGGAAGTATTATTTGTTTGTTTTGTTTTGTTTCTTATTATTTAACTTAGTAGTAGCTTTAGCTATTTTTATAAACCTTTGTGTAACTTCTTACTATGAATTTCTTCTTAATACAATATATCGATGATTTTTACTAGACCTTATCTTGGATTTGATAGTTTAGCTCTGGGTTTCAAAATGGTTCCTTCTTTAAACAGATAAGCAAAACAGATTTTATCGTTATTTCTTTCTTGCTATTATTCTTGTATTAAATAATAATAATAATAAAACTGCCTTGATTACATCAATCACCTACTTTGCAATTTTGGTAGGAATCTAAATGTTGTGCTTGATGTAGAATTTGATTTTTATATTGGGACATGAGAATATATATATAGTGGACACAGACTCTTTGCCTGACACGTATGCATGCTACACTTGATTTCCCACCTATCTAAATACATATTAATATATTGTTGATGTTTAAATTATCAAAATCCCAATATTTCTGGTTTTCTGCTTTTCTAGTTTAAATTCGTAATTCAATATAAATTTCATGTTAGTAGTTTTGTTTATATCATTGCGCATGTATGTTATATACAGGATTTCAACTCTTAAGGGAATTGGTTGAGTTTTGTGTTTGAATTTGACAAATCTAAGACTGTGTGCATATTAACCCTTAATACTGGATTTCAAATGTTAGTTCAATTTGTTGTGTTAAATGTAATGTTTTGAGCTATATACATTGTGGTATGTAGGGATATAAATTTAGGTTTCATATTCTTACATATTAGGTTGTGATAAACATTGGGTTGGTTTGATGTTCGAATTTCTCCAAAATCCTAAACTGAATACATGTTAACATTTTTTTTTACATTAATTTCCAATGTTTAGTTCAATTTCAGATTTAATATGTAATATTGAACTGTATGCATAGCTAAATGTATGGATAGTATGTTAGGGTTTCTTCTCTATCATGTTGGGATGTATTGGAAGCATTGAGTTAGTTGTGATGTTCAAACCCTAAATTCTGAAACTGCATTATGTTAATATTGTACTGGTTTAAATGTTAGCTCATTTTCAGATTTTGTATGTAAATGTTGAACTAAAACCGGTTTTAACCTTTCAATACTAAGCTATACCCTGTACAAGGACACACACACACACCCTAACTTAGTATACACTGCCATGTAAACCTAACCTTTCCTCTCTATGTTATGTTCATATACCTGTATAGATATATATAGAGTTTATGCATACATGTTATAATGTATATAGATACATAACTAAATCTCTACCTCCTTACGTATATATATGTATATGGTTAGCCATACATGTTATGAGTAAATAGGTTGTGTATTGTAGATTGTTTAACCAATATGCCATGAGTAGTGTAACATGATAGCTGTTGTTTTGAAACCCAAATCCTCCTATACACTTTTATGTATATTTTACATACACACACGCCTACTATCTAACCATATGAACATGTCCCCATACACCCATACACACACGAACCACATAACATTTACATAATGCTAGCTTTTTTCTCTCGAACACACTCTCTATATATACATTTTGTGATTGGATTCCATGCAATTGACTTTCATTCTTTAACTTTTGATTTTAATTTTCTTGAATAGTATCCCTTAATAGATAATTGTTGGTTATCTTTATTTATTTATTTTTTTGTGATAAGTACCAATTTTCATGTAGGATGGTAGTCTGCCTTACATTTTTGATGATTTGTTATTTCTGAAACTTTTCTAGTTTAGCACCCTAGACTGCTTGTGAGTTTTGATACCCTATGACCATTTTGGTTTAGCATGACTAGTATACCTAGATGAGACATTCACTACCACCGTATGCCATGACACTGTTTGTCGTCCTTTTTAATTATATATTTTATTTAAGTTCTGGGACTTGATTGTGGGGGTTTGACCTAGAAGAAGTACGACCATCTTAATTTTGAGGACGAAATTCTTCTAAGGAGGGTAGACTTGTAACACCCACCTTTCTAAAATGAGGATAATTTTGAACTTTTATAATTTTGATTAATCGATAATAAGATTTAACTCATGTTGTAATTTTTGGTAATTTTTTTAATCAATTTAAAACTATTTAAAAAATTGAATTGTGATTTTGATGGTTAACTAGTTAATCCCTAGTTTTGCTAAGCTTAGAGACTAACCATGGGGACCTAACCATGTGATTAGAATGACTATTTACAACTTTTTAGGCTAAGGGTATTTTGGTCATTTTGTGACTTTTGAATTATTTAGAATTTTGATTAATTGGTGAATTTTAGATTATTTTAATAATATTTAAATTTATATATTATAATTTTGGTCATTTTTCATATTTTAATATTTTGGGAAAATTTTATATTTTTAATATTGTTTTTATTGGATTTGTTTAGTCGGATTTGAGTTTCGTCTCGTTCCGACTTGTATTGTGACCCGGGTAGCTTGAACTCTAGATGGAACCCAATATTAAGTTAAGCATGGCTCACAAGACCCAACATTAAGTTAGTTAATTAAACTAATTTTTATCATGTTAGAATGGTTAAGTTAGAGACTCAAAACTAGATCATTTTGACCCCAAACTTGAACCTAGTCTAGACTTAACCATATGAGACTAGAGAGGGGAAATTAGGACATTTCTCATTAGCCCTAATGGACTCTTTATGGCAGCCACCTTTAGGAGAGAATGATTCATTTCATTCATTACAATCTTGCCTCTTTTATTTTCCTTTTGTTCTTCCCCAATTTTAGAGAGCCTTCCCATTGATTTGATCTCCAAATCAAATCATTCCTTCACCAAACCTTCCCTCAATCATTCCCATTCTCCAAGGGAAGGGTGCTACCAAGGATTGGAAGAGGAGTGCAAGAAGGAGTGTCCACTTTGAGAGATCTTCGTATCGGAGCCATGTCCTAAAGGATTTCATTGGAATTCCACTCCCAATAGGTAAAACCCATCCTCTAAATCGATTTTCTTTACATATAAATTAGTTTTGAATCCGTAGGATCCATCCTCATGCATGTGTCCCATTTAGATTCAAATTTGAGGCCATTTGGAGCTCTCTTGAGGATTTTAGATATGTGTCTTGTGTCCTACTTGATAGATCCCAAATTAGGACACCCCATGTGTATGTATGTATGATAATAGTTTAAATAGATATTTAAATTCATCTTTATAATGGTTAGAGAGTGGATTGATCTTAGTTAGGATGGTTAGAATGAGTTTCATTTGGATACCTATGTTTGTATCCAAGTATCTTGGCCTATATGTGTTCTTTTGTCAAATCCGTCATAATTTTCATCCACGTTTTTATTAACCAAAGCAACTTAGAAATGTTATAACTTTTAGCTTAGAACTCCAATTTATCTCCTATTTTTTTAAAAGAACCGTATCGAAGTTAGCTTTCCAAATATATATTTTAATAAGCCAAATTCTTTATGTAACTTTCTGTAGAATTATTTGAGTGTTAGCTGTACGAAAGACGAATGTTTTTCGGTATTTTTACGATTCCGGGAGCTTCCGAACACGGAAATACGATCCGTTTAAAGTTTCGAAAAGCTAACACAAAGGGCTAAGACATACTTTAATCCTAGAATTTAGTGAATGCCCAATTGGTACAGTATTAGTTTTAAGTAGAAGAGTGACTATACGATATATGCATTTTGTGTAACCTATGAGCCTATGTAGTATAGATATTAAATGAATATAGAGTATGTAATGCATGATATGTTAGATGAATAAAATAATATATATATGATATATATTTTCTTTACATTAATGTATATATATGGTTGAATGCAAGCATGTAGGAATACAATTAATATAATGCATATAAGCAATGCATGAATGAAAGAATGATATACAATATATGCATGAAGATACATATGTAATGATAGATATGAATGCATAATATATAAATATTGTAATGCAATATATTGTGATAACATGTATGGTAATATAGAGTATATGATGCAAGCATGAATGAATGGAGGAAATACATGTATATAGGTAATATAGAATGTAATATATGAATGCAAGCATGCAAGATAATGTATTGTATCCATATATGATGTATTCAACTTAAAGATAATGTAATATATGAAAGGAATGAATGATAATATATAACATGATATGTAAGGTAATGCAAGGTATAAAATATATGATGTGTGCATGTTTGTATGTCTTTATGCTAATGTATGAAATAATTTGAATATACAATGTATGGATATGTATAAAACATGTAGGTAATGCATAGATGCATGAATGAAATGAATGTTTGCAATATGTTAATATAAATACAAGTATCTAATATGCATGAATGTAAGTATAATATAATACAAGTATACATGTATGTATCATGTAAATGTAATATACATGATATGTATGTATGCATGTATACAAGGTAAGTATGTATGTATGTATTTCTATAAACTGAGTTAACCTATAACCTTTTACACACATGCATTCATACACCCTTTGACATCATGTATCCCATGTCACATACACCTACCTATCACTAAATGTTAGAACATTAACACATATCCTTTCACACATATGCCAAACACACACATACTCACTTACTCTTTTACCTCTCTTTCTCTCTCTCTCTCTCTATATATATATATATATATATATATATATATATATATGTATGTGCCTATATATATAGCTTTCCTATATATATCTATGTATATGAATATGTGAATAGTGATGCATATATATATATATATATATATATATATATATATATATATATATATATATATATATATATATATGTGGGATGTACATATAGGTAGCCTATATGTTATGAGTGTACTACAATATATTATATATATATTGTTATGTATATATGTGTTTGTGGTTTGGCTTAGGCATGATATAGCCTATAGCCTAGGGCTCTTAGCCTATGGTGTGTCTGTTTGCCTAGTGAGAGTTTAGTTAGACTTGTTTAGTCTTGATCAGGCCTAGAATAGACTAGTTAGACTAGTATAGACTTGTTTGGTTTAGGTTTGACCTAGTTGACCTAGTTTGACTAGTCTAGTTGACTAGAGTTGACCAAAGGTTGACTTTAGCCTAGATTGACCCCTAACTTCATGTAGATGCATTGTAGCAGTCTATTTCCTTATTTTAGACTTGTTGTGACTTGTACTGTTCTATAGGAGACAGACACCACTCTTCGGACTGTATATTCTTTTCGGACATTCAGGATACCAGGCGAGTACATTCTCTGATCATTTCATATCCTGTTAGAATTATTTTCCTGCTTTAGATTACTTTACTTGATGCTGTCACATTGGTAACATGGATTAGTACTATATGGATCTATTCTTGAGATGTTATCCCCTCAGGGAGCATCGTATACTACATGTTCTGTGCGTTTCACTTACATGGTGTATCACTATGCTTCACGATTCTTCGATCACTTGTGACATGTACTCTCATGATCACAGAGTCTTCCCAGAATCACCCCATTTATGGGCATTCCCAGAATCACCCATTTATGGGCTATCCATGTATCACCCCTTGTGGGCCTTTGCATGGAATCATAACATAACCTAGTTGGATCCTTGTGTATTGATTGGGGGTACGGGGGAGTAGAAGTAGACATGTGAATAATATCCAAGTAGTGTAGTTCCCAGAATCACTCCATAGTATAGTTCCCAGAATCTCCTATGCCATTCACATATTTGTATTGTACTCTGACTCACTAGCCACTGTTAGTTCTCTACTTATAGTAGATATTTCTATTACAGTTCTCTCTCTCTGTTTATATACTGTATTTCTTTCAGATCCTGTATCTTACTCTACTGCATGTTTATATTTTCTAACCTGCTATGAACTGTTGAGATGTATTGTGCTCGCTCCTGTCCTGACTGGACCTGTTGATAAATTTTACAGATAGCCTGGAGGTTGCCTGCTAGCCTAGAGGAGACACAGTAGAGGTTGTATAGATAGCTAGGGTTTTGCTTATAGCTTATTTTCAGTTGTCTTGAGTTGTATTTATGGATTACTGTATTTGAGCTTTGAGATGTATTTCTGGATTTGTGTATCTTAGACACTTAGACTTCTATCTGCTGTATCTCTTTTGGATTTTATGTTTTATCTATCTTCCATTATTCTCTACCTTAGATGTGATTGAGTTTATATTCTGCTATATCACCCCCATTCGGGGAGTATAAATTGCTTAGCATTATATTATTAGATGTTGGGACCTAGGACAGCATTCTACCGCCGACACTGCGGCGTAGGCTGGACGTACCCACTTCTCGTGCCCTTACTCTAGGGTGCGGGTCGTGACACCAGGAGCGAAGCAATATTCTAAGGAAAACAAATCTACAAAAAAATATGAAGCCTACAACATGCGCCTTTAACTGACCTTTGCTCCTCGACCCAGTCACCTAACGAATGATGTACGATCACCTCCTCCATAAAACTTATGGAAAATTAACTTTGCTGGAGCATACTTGGACGAAAAAATGGCGGGTGCTGCAGTCCTCAGAGATAAATGAGGGACAATTCCAAGGTGCTATATCAAAGTTCTAGGAGGAAGGATCTCCACTGGAGGCAGAAGGATTAGGCACTTCGTTGAGCTTCGGAACTCTACATGAGGAAGCAAAATGCTCAAACAATTATTGAAGGTGACTGTTGTTGGTGGTTTTTCCAATTGTTGCTGTTTTTGCCTTAAGGACTAGAAAGATAGTCCCACATTGCCTAGGCAAAATGAATGGTATGTCTATATAAATCTTTGCTTGTGTTGAGAGATCACATTAGGAGAGGCACATGGGTGCCATGTGGGTGCCATGTGGAGGTATTTTCTAGTGGAAAGAAGCTAACCCAACAAAGAAGCATTAATAATTTTTGTCATGCTCATGCGATTATTTCCCTATGAAGCTACGCCCCTAAGGGGCTTAGCGACTCAGACTCGGATACGGACTCAAGGACGCAAAGTGGCACTTTATTGGTGCACTTTGCACTTAGCACGTCATCATCGGTGCATAGTGCCTTGTGCACAGTTGATGTGCTCGAACGCTCATCTTCTGTATGAGTCGCATGCACAGGGGCCGTGCAGGTGCACGCGCGGGAGCTGTGCAGGCGCTGACTTGCTGAATGGGCTAAGGGGCAAAGGCGGCTACTCATGTGGCTGATTGGAAGATTTGAGCGGTTATGAAAAGATTGAGTTAATTGATCAGGATTTAAATTTAATTCATTCAAATCTTTCCATTATTCGCTCCTATCTTTTCGCAATCAGTTATGGTCAGTATTAGGATTAGGGTTTTGGCCCTTCTCTATAAATACTCTTTTCGTGCCTTTATTATGTTTTTTCGCTAAAGATAAAGAGACAAAAAGAGTTGTGCCGTCGCTGCCATTGGAGTCCTTTGGAGTTCTTCGAGTTCGAGAAAGGAGGTGACAACGAGTGTTCCAGAAGTTCTTTCGAACTTGCTGGTTCTTGGGAGCAGATCGCAATAGCGCAAATCTTGCTTTGAGCAACGGTGATCTTAATCATCCCAGCAGAAATAATTGTCATCTTAATCACTCAAGCAGAATTATGATGATCTTTATTTCGCCTGCTAAGTTGCTTTTATCCTTCCAGCAGAATTGCAGTAATCTTTTTTTGCCTGCTAAATTGCTGTAATCTAGCTCTCTCTCTTTCTAAGAGATTGAGATTTCCATCTAACGATCTGTTTCGGGAATAACAATCTCAAAGCAAGATTCAGATCTGATAGAGAACAACCATCCACAACTTTTCGATACAAGTTTTAAACTTGAGAAGTTTGACGGGGAGCATTTTAACGTCTGGAAGAGAAAGGTCAGCCTCAATCTTTAATTCATGAGTGTCGACTATTTGTTGACAGATCCTAAGCCTTTGATTCCAGAGGGTGAAAATGCTCGAAGGGTTGCTAAAGCCACAGCTTTGCAGTCGAAGTGGAGGCGAAATAACAACCTTTGTAAGTTGTTGATCCAAAACTCGATGAAGGACTCTTTGGCAGAGTCATACAGCAAGACGGTCAATATAAAGGACATATGGGAGTCTGTAGAGAATCTCTACAAGATAGATGAGAACAAAAACAAGATCCATGTGATCGAAAAGGTCGGGAGGATGCGGTTTGAGGACGGCAAAACCATGTTGCCTCAAGTCAAGGAGTTCCTTAAGTTACGTCAGAAGCTGGCGGATGACGAAATGCCCTTGGTCGATGCTTTTGTCGTCGGGGGTATTGTCGCCAAGCTCCCACCTGGGTAGAGCAACTTTATCGTGGATATGCACCGCAAGAAGATTAAAGTGGATCTGGAATGCCTCTTGTACTGGATACATGTTGAAGACGAGTTGAGGGCTCAACTCAAAGTGGACGCCTTGTCCAAGCATATGGCTAAGGCGAACATGGTACAAGAAGGAAATTCTAAAGGGAAGCAGAAGGCTCCCTACTAAAAGAAGAAAGACGTTCACCATTTGAAGGTGAAGTCGGCTCAGTTCAAACCCAAGTCCAAAAAACCTGAAACTTGTTTCAAGGCCACTGGAAGAGGGAACTGCAAAGAAAAACCAAAACAAAGAAGCAAGGTGAGGCTAACTTTGTTGCTGTGATTTCTCAGGTTGACTCAGCTGGGGTTGACACAGACTGCTGGATAGACACTAGGGCCTCGTGTCATGTTTGCTCAAAGAAAGAGTGGTTCCTTAGGATCGGGATGACGGTACTGCAACCGATTTTGGGGAAGTTACTGAGGCTGCAAAATATTAATCATGTACCGGCCATAGCCAAGAACCTGGACTTGGGAAGTCTGCTCTGCAATGCAGGCTTGAGGATTGACATTAACACTGGTCAAGTCGTTATGTCCTATAAAGGAACATACTTGGGGAAGGCCTTTTGTACTGAAGGGATGTTCAAACTTTAATTTGTTACTCCTATGGAGATAGTCAATGCAGTTTCTTCTTCTGCTTATTCGTTTGAGTTATGGCATAATAGACTAGGACATGTTCATTGTAAAAGAATAAACAAGATGTCTAGTCTAGGGCTTATCTCCAAATATGGGGGTAAGGAGTTGGAGGAGTGTGCGGTCTGTGCGCAGACGAAGATCACAAAAAAAACCGTTCAAGCGGATAAACCGAAGTACAAATTTTCTGGAGTTGGAGCACTCAGATATCTGTGACTTCAATAAGTTCTCCACAAAGGCCAGGATGAAGTATTTCATTACTTTCTTCGACGATTTCTCAAAGTACGCATTTGTTTGTCTGCTCAAGTCTAAAGATGAGGTATTTGAGAAGTTTAAGGACTTTAAGGCTAAGCCGGGCGTCAAACCGGACAACAACTCAAGAGACTCAGAAGTGATCGAAGTGGCGAGTATAGGTTTCATAAATTCATATCGTTCTACAGAGAACATAGAATTATCAACGAGACAACTGCTCCGTACTTCCCTCATTCAAATGGTGTTGCAGAAAGGAAGAACAAAACGTTAACAAAGATAATGAACTCAATGCTATTGACTGCGGGTCTTCCAAATTGCTTCTGGGGTGAAGTAGTTCTTACGGCTACATTCATATTGAATAGAGTGCCGCATGCTACTTCGAAAGTCACTTCTCATGAACTCTGTTTCAAGGTTAGACCCAACTTAAATGTCATTCGAGTGTGGGGGTATCTGACATACGTGAAGCTTTCGGATTTGAAGATTCAGAAGCTGGAAATAAGGACTACGAAGACTATATTTTTGGGTTATGCTGATAAGAGCGATGCTCAGAGGTTCCTTGATATTGAGTCAAATCATATCATTGAATCTTGTGATGTAGAATTCTTTGAAGATAAATTTACAAGACACAAGAACGTTGTTCTCGTGGACATTTCAAAGAACAATATGAGTGAGCATGGGGCTCAAGTTCCTCACGAAGAGGTAGTCCAAGAAGATGTTGCTGCAGAAACAACTGTTGAACCAAAAATTGCAGAACCTGTATCTAAGCGAGTGAGAAACAGAAGAACTTCGGAGAGGATTTCGTCACCTATCATGTGGAAGTAGATCCTCTTACCTATATATGATGAGGCGATGAAGACTAGAGATGTTGTCTTCTGGAAGGAGGCTATTAATGATGAGTATGACTCGATAACCTCTAACAGCACGTGGGTGTCGGTCGATCTGCCTGAAGGGGCAAAACCAATCAGATGTAAATGGATCTTCAAGAAGAAGATGAAGGCCGATGGTACTGTTGACAAGTTTAAGATAAGATTAGTTGCCAAGGGATTTTCTCAGAAGCAGGGGATCGATTATTTCGACACATATGCTGCAGTAGTACGGACGACGACCATCAGAATGTTGATTACTCTGAGCATAATTTTTAACTTGGTAATTCATTAGATGGATGTTAAGACCGCTTTTCTGAATGGTGAACTGGCCAAAGAGATTTACATCACTACAAAAAAGATGCCTTTTGGGATGACACTATTAGATACGTTACTTTGAAGAGTCCTAAAAGATTAATATTTGGGATGATTTCATACTTTGTATTAAAAGATATATATTATTTTGAACATATTGGAAAATGGACTACCTTATTTTAGACTATGAATTTTTTTCGTCCCAAAAAAGTCCGAGTGGGAAAGAAAAACAGTAGGCAGCCAAAAAATTTCTAACCTCTCATTTTGGTGTTTCCTTTGGATCCTCAACCAAGGGTTAATATCAAATCCCTAAAATATCTCCTCTTTTCAATAAATTGCTCTCCCAAACCTTCTATCCCAAACCATCTCTATCATTTTCTTTTCCAAGCTCTTACAAAACCCATCCCTAATCCTAATCTATATCTCCTCTTCTATACAAATCTACATAGCAAAATCCCTAACCCTAACCATCATTTACTATCCATGGTAAGCTTCGACCCTTTTTCTAGTTCGAACAGAGCTAAACTCCTCTCTTAATATTTCTTGTGAGTAACTCCAATTTATATTTTAGCTGAACTCCCTACTCAAGTAACTCTGCTTTATAGTTGCTCAAAGATTTTCTTATTTTGTATGCCACTTATTTTTATATGTTTAAATAATTGATTGCTTCGATTTAGGCATTAGCAGATATGGAAGAAATAATTTAAAGTTGGAGAAAGAAGTTTCTATGCTAAAAAATTCAGGAGATAAGATATTTTGATTTGGTATGTATCGAATTTCCACTTTGAATAGAATTCTAAAGTTCAAAATTTTCTATTTGGCAAGAAACTAATTGATTGCAGCCATCAATTTTTATCCAGACTTGGGGGTGGGGGGATTTGGGGTTCAATCTTTTTACATGATTTTACTATGATATTTTTGGCTGGAGAATATTTGTCAATATGATTTTTTTACATGCAATCAATTGTACAGATTAGATTCATTGTTGTAGTTGTGTGTATGTGTAAATATATGATGAAAACCCTAGCAATTGATTTGTTTGCAGTGTTCTCCTCGACTACTTTGTTGGGGCAATTAGGTGAGTGTAAAATCTGTTTTATCCTATTAATAACTTCATCTAACATTATTTAATTTGTCTTTTGGAAATATCGTGTCAATGGGTCTGCATTAGATGTCATAGAACTTAATGTTTTGAACTCTTTTTTGTTCTTGACTTTTTGATTTATTCCAGTTTTGTGCCTTATAGTATAATCAATTTGCCAATTTGTTTCTCTGTTATATGTTAATCAAATATGGATTTATAGCATCAGCATCTTTTCTATTGGGTGTCACATAGATTGTAGGATTATTCTTTCTATAAGATGGCGAGAATTGAGCTCTAGGTTTGAAATTTCTTTTTCTTTATTTTGCTTTCGATAGCTATTTTGGTCAGTTTTGTATATGTTTGGACTAGTAACAAAAAAAATTCTTTATGAATGATCCCAAAAGGGATAAAGGCTTTGATTATGTTGTTGCATGTGCTTAATATGCATGCACTTTGGGAAAGTAAAGTAGTAATCTTTTGATTATTAGATTGGTCTGAAAATGAAACCTTTGAGTAACAACTCCTTGTTTCTGGATTATCATCGAAACTCCTTTCTAATGTTTTTCCAACTGGCCTTAATGTCTTTTGGTCGATGGATGATCCATTACAAATACATTTAGAAAAGGAAACTTTGGTGGAGGAATACAATATTGCAGTTTTAGTAAGCTTTCCTCCCACAATCCTATATTCTATTGCAGCTACATGTAGTTGTGATAGAATCTAAAGAAAACTGCATCACAACTTCCATCATTTCTTCAATTGGTAAAATTTCATCAGGATTTGAATTTAATCTTTCCCCTTTATCCTATTGATCATTATCTCTTTTTTGTTTGTTCATTATGTAAAAAAAATTATTTTCATGAAATAATATTTTTTGTGGATTTTGGTCAGTTTTCTTGGATATATAAATTTTGTCATGAACTTAATATCATAATTAAATTTTGTTTGTTCATTATGAAAAAATTATATCTAGAACTTAAGATCAATTTTGTGAAGATTTACTATATCTAGTACTTAAGTTTAAGTTTATATTAGGTTATTTATTTTGATGATTTATTATATATAACACTTAATTATGTGTATTATGAAGTGTTTGCATTCTAAAATGAAGATCATTGCAGTTCTATTCTTGCTACTATGCTTGAAATTTGGCATCTTTGTAACTTGCTTATTTTTATTCACTTATTATAAATATGTATTAGAAAAAATTGTAAATATTGAGACAAAATGTTTTGTTGTTATGTGCTTTAAGGTTGATGGTGGCGAGCAATCATTTTCGACAAATATTGAGGTGAAATGTGATGGTAGTTCTACCGATGGGTGGAAGGGAGACTTTATGCCTGGAATTCCTAATCTCAAATATGTGGTAACAATTTATATAAAATATGGTGAAATTTAGATGGTGGAACTTTTGTGAACCTTAGAAACCTAGTCATTATATTTGGTATAATCATCACTAATCTACACAGGTTCCTAAAAGCAAGAACCCACTTTCCAATAAGTGGTATGACATATGATAGAAGAGATCATTGGAAAGAAGGTGAAGGTGAGCCACTTCATTTGTATTTTGTACTAGTGCTTATGTTTTTATTTGTTATATTTTATTTGGAAATCAAATTATGGGTTTCTTGATTATTTGCCTTGGGATTGGCTACGGTCCGATGTTGCATTTTGGTATACATTCAATGTAACTGGATTAAATCCTTTTGGCGCTCCGACGACGTTATGGCCATAGGAATTTGGTCCAAATTCAGTGGCCATGGTCAAAAGGAGAAGTAAGTCTTTAAGTTTATATATTCATAATTTTGCAAATTATCTTATATATATAAGTAGATTAAAACTCCATCTTATTTCTAAAATTGTGTAGTGAGATCCAACTTTGAATTCATAAACAAGTTGGGAGTTGATAGCATTTCAAAGACTTGATAAATAGTCGTTATCAGTTTTTATCGAAGTTGATTCTCTAGATTTCTCTAAGAGCTCTATAGGTGCCACCTTTTTAATTAAGGAGTTTCATCCTATTAAGAGCTTAGCATTTATAATTCACAAAATTTGAAATTCATACTTAATTAATTCCTTTTGCTTATGATTGCAGGTGCCAATTGGCACCCATATAGAAGTACTTCTATATTTTGTGACTTCCTAGTTTCTAGCAAAGTGAAGTCTGTTCGACATAGGGATTAGAGTTCATAGTAATTTTTTTGGGCTTCATTTGTGTTAGTCCAACTAGTACGAGGAAGAAAAAAAATTTGAATAAGTTTATGGTATGGACATGTATTTTATAAACTGTTTAATATGATTTACTTCACATTTGTAAAAGCCTTTTGTACTGTAGGAGCATTTTCAGTTTGTAATCCTTCTAGCAAGTGAAAAAACAAATGGTAAGTAATTAATGCTTATGCCCAGTTGTTCTTCAGGTGACTTAAAGCTTGGGGCTGTTGCTTACTGGAACAGTTGAGGAAGGAAATTCTTATGCCCAAGGATCTCAATCAACTATCATCATGGTAGCTATCTGCACAATTTTTCCTATGGATACTCCTAAAATTTAAGTTTGAGAACTCTAACAAACATGTTGGATCTCGCTATACCAAAACACTATAGTTGTGATGAGGGACAAAAGTTATGTGCGTATCTTCGAGTTTTTTTTTCTGTATAGCACTTGCTCTTAAAATATTATGATTCCTATAGGATGTTTGAATACTAATTCCAAACAATCGTTAATCTCATAAAGAGTTTTACTCTTTATTGTATTTCAAACTGTTTTGCAGTCCAACAAATTGGCATAGCTCTTCTTTGGAGTTCCGACGAATAGCTTTTTGCTCTATAAGGAGGTGAGCTCTTCAAATTTACATTACATAAGTCATATAAATCTACTTTTGATAAAAAAATATCATTACTTCACTACTAGATACTTCAAATTCCATATGCATTTCCCGATAATGGACTTGTCCCTCTTTTATAGTGAACTAAAAGATGATGGTATTAATTTTTTGTAGAACTGCTTCTTACATATTTTTCATAATTTTTCTATGTAATTCATGTGCCACGTGGTGTTGAAATTGTTATTTTTTTTGCACTTTATTTCTTGATCTCTGTTCTTAGAAAATATGATGTTAACCTGTTCTTCATGTAAGAAATCTCTTTTGGTCAATATTTTGATACATTATGAACATTCTATACAACTTTTAGTTTTTTTAACTTTTATTTGCAGGTCCTTCAAAAGAGTTTTGGACTGATTTTACAAATGATGGAATAAGTTGCTTAATCGGAAAGCATTTTGGGTTTATTTTGTAAATGAGCGTAGGTGGTGCTTAATGAAATAAAACAATTTCAGATTTATTTGTAAATGATTGTAGATGAATGCTTAATAATGTAAAGCATTTTGAGTTCATTTTGTAAATGATGAGAGGACGCTCAATGATGTAACGCGCTTTGGGTTCATTTTGTAAATGATGTGATATCACATTCAATGATGCTTTATAAATACTTTTTTGTTAATATACTCTAGAGTTAACGATATGCATTAGAACTTAAATAGTTAGTTCTATATGGTTTTTGTTATATATATTTTTAATTGTATGTTTTATAGGTAGAACAGGGAAACAATAATATCATAATAATTAGGACACTTGTTATAAGTATTTGGGACGAATTTGTAAGAGTCCTAAAAGTGAACTATATTCTTTTGTGACTCTCCTTCCAAATTGTTAGGACGGTTTCAATCGGTTATTTAACAACAATTAGGACGGTTATATTCGTCCCTTAGGTTTTTGCCACGCCACCCTAATATCACTGTTTATATCCTTCCCAACTATCGTCCCAAATGATATTTGTGACGGTAGTGGCTCTTTTTAAGACAATTTTTGGTTGTCCCAAAAGGTCACTTTTTTTGTAGTGCATGCAACAGCTAAAAGGATTCATCGTCAAGGACCTCGAAGACAAAGTCTGTAAGTTGGTAAAATCTCTGTATGGTCTGAAGCAAGCTCCCAAAATATGGCATGAAAAGTTTGATAAAGTTATAAGATTAAACGGCTACAGCGTCAGCGAGACGAACAAGTGTGTGTACACAAAGTTTGCTGATGGGAGAGTAGTTGTCATTTGTCTCTACGTAGACGACATGTAGATCTTGGGTACAGATCTAGCAAGTGTCACTGTGACAAAGAAGTTCCTCTCATCTAAGTTCAACATGAAAGACTTAGGAAAGCTGATGTTATCCTGGGGATAAAGATCATCCTGACGAAAACTGGAGTGGTACGGTCACAATATCATTAAATTGAGAAGATGCTCACACGCTATGGGTATCAGGATCTTCCAGGATTGATACGCCATATAGGTGTGACAAGAAGCTGAAGCCAAATCCAAGGAAAGGCGTCAGGCAGCTGGAATACTCAAGCATCATCGAATGTTTGATGTATGTGACTACTGCCACAAGGCCTGACATAGCTTTTGCCATGCGGATGCTGAGTTAGTTCACGAGCAATATAGGAATGAAGCACTAGAAAGCTATGAAGAGGGTTATAAGATATCTTAAAAGGACTCAGAAGTATGCACTATACTACTGCGGAGATCCAAAAGAGGTAGAAGGCTTCAGTGATGCAAGCTGGTGCTCAGAAATAGAAAGTGAAAGGTCTACATGAGGATATATTTTCTCCATGGGTGGAGCTGCTATATCATGGAAGTCGAAAAAGCAGACTATATTGTCTCACTCTTCTATGAAATCTGAGTTTTATGGACTCTACAACGGATGAAGCAGAGTGGCTTCGGGAGCTCATTTATAATTTTCTAATGGTTGGTGCACAGATATCGGCGGTACCGATATACTTCGACAACCAGACGACTGCAATGATGGCATCGAATGACCTCTTCAATAACAAAAAGAGGACTGTGCATCTAAGGCACAGAGCGATAAATGATTTTATTAAAAGTAGAGTCATTTCTATAGTTGATGATCGAAGCCAAGAGAATCTGGCAGATCCATTCACCAAAGGTCTCTAGCGCCAGCTGGTCGAGGACACAGAAGGTAAAATGGGCTTGAGGATACTCTGATATTGTGTCGTTGTAATTCTACTATAAAGTTTTATGCTATTAGTTCAAGGAGAAATCTTCTAGATATCTAGCTTTTAGTTCAAAGAAGAACCATTGACTAAAACAATATCAAGAGTAGTGGACAATTTTTTGAAAATTGCGGAGTTAAAAATCCAGAACCACTATTGTCTACTGATTGTTCTTTTTAAAGAACAAAGTCCTATGGGAGGATGGCTTGGAAGCCTTAATAAGTTCTAGGGCATCTGGGATGTCTGGCTTGCTTACAGGAAGTACGGGTAGCACAACACTATAAAGGACCGTATTACTCCATGCTACAGTGGGGTGACACCACATGAGGTACTTAGTGAAGATAAAGCCTCGGCTTCGGGCCAAGTCACACTGGCGTAGCACCGCACATAGGCAAGAGGGCCTAATTCTATATAATAAAGAGTGGTAGGCAACACTACAAAGAGGCTGGGCCCCATGTTACAGTGGGTGACACCAAATGAGGTAGTGCCTCGGTTTTGCAAGCCATGTCACGGTGGCATAACACCGCAAAGAAGCAAAAGTCTTCATGCTGGGTAGTTTGGCACTACAAAGAGGCTGAGCCTCATGCTACAGGTGGTATGACACCACATGAGATAGTGTCTCGGCTTCAGGCCATGTTATAGCGGTGTAGCACCGCTAGGAAGCAAAATGCTTCGTGCCAAAGACTCTTTAAAATAACTCACCTATAGTGTATAAATAGAGATGTTGGCCATCTTTTGAGGGAAATCTTATAGACACCCAAGATATATATACCAATACCAGGCTGGCACAATGCCTTTAATGTGCAACTACAAGCACAGTTGATGTCATTATGTGAGTAGGAAGAATTACAGTTATGGTACAGAATTTAAGGCTTAGTCCATTCTTGTATCATGCTGTTATTTAACCCATACGGAAAGATTTAAGTCATAGCGACATATATCCTAATGCATGATGGACAGTCACTGTGGGGAATGCTCATCCCATATGTAGAGATATGTGGAAGATTGTCGGTGTTTTTTCTTGGTGAAACATTTTTGCCTTAGAGACTAGAAAGATAGCCCGACATTGCCTAGGCAAAATGAATGGTATCTCTATATAAAGCTTTGCTTGTGTCGGGAGATCACATGAGGAGAGGCACATGGGTGCCATGTGGAGGAATTTTTCTTGTAGAAAGAAGGCTAACCCAACAAAGAAGCGTTAAGGCTTTTTGTCAGGCTCATGGGATTATTTTCATACGGAGCTAAGCCCCAAAGGGGCTTAGAGACTTGGACTCGGGCTCAAGGGTGCAAAGTGATACTTTGTTGGCACACTTTGTACTTAGCACGTCAGCATCGACGCATAACGCCTTGTGTACAGTTGATGTGCTCGAGCGCCCGTCTTCTGCGCGAGTCGTTTGCGTAAGGGCTGTGCAGGTGCACGCACATGAGCTGCGCATGTGCTAACGTGCTGAGTGGACTAAGGGACAAAGGTGGCTAATGATGTGGCTGATTGGAAGATTTGAGCGATTAAGGAAAATTGAGTTAATTGAACAGATCCAATTTTTGTGGAATTGAATTTAATTCATTCTAATATTTTTATTATTCTCTCCTATCTTTTCGCAATCAGTTACGGCCAGGATTAGGATTAGGGTTTCGGCCCTTCTCTATAAATACTCTCTTCATGCCTTCATTAAGTTTTTAAGCTAAAAATAAAAAGACGAAGAGAGTTGTGTTACCGCTGCCATTAGAGTCACTTGGAGTTCTTCGAGTTCGAGAAAGGAGGTGACAACGAGCGTTCCAGAAGATCTTTCAAACTTGCTGGTTCCTGGGAGTAGATCGCAATAGGGCGAATCTTGCTTTGAGCAAATGTGATCTTAATTGCCCCAGCAGATATAATTATGATTTTAGTCACTCAAGCAGATTGCAGTGATCTTTATTTCGCCTGCTAAGTTTCTTTTATCCTTTTAGTAGAATTAAGGTGATATTTTTTTGTCTGCTAAGTTGCTGTTATCCTTCTCTCTGTTTCTAAGAGATCAAGATTTTCATCTAAGGATCTGTTTCGGAAATAACAATCTCAAAGCAAGATTCAGATATGATGGAGAACAACCATGCATAACTTTTTGATACGAGTTTTAAACTTGAGAAGTTTGACGGGAAGCATTTCAACGTCTGGAAGAGAAAGGTCAGCCTCAATCTTCAACTCATGAGCATCGACTATGTCTTGACAGATCCTGAGCCTTTGATTCCAGAGGGTGAAAATGCTCGAAGGGTTGCTGAAGCCACGGCTTTGCAGTCGAAGTTGAGGTGGGATAACAACCTCTGCAAAATAATGAATATAATACGCGGTCTCATTTTCATTCATAATCAAAGTTTTCAATCCACTGAATTCACCCCTCATGTTACTTGTCCCATCATAGTCTTGACCCCGAACCTTCATCAAACTCAAATCGTGATCAGCAAACAAATTATCAACAGCAGATTTTAGAGACAAAGAAGAAGTCTCCATCATATGAATCTCTCTTTCACATTCCCACATGAGTCAACAAATCGCAAAACCACAGCCATTTGTTCTTTGCCAAATACATCACTAGACTCATCAACCATCAATGAGAAAAATCATTTTGAAACTCTTCAAGTATATTTTGTACTATTTCTTGTGTAAAACAATGAGCAATATCTTTTTGAATGCCCGAAGCAACCATTTGATGATTTTTTGGAGCATTTGTAAGAACAACATTACGAACAAAATCATTTTGATCAGATGTATACTTGATCTTTCAAGAAAATTTCCTTTATTTGTAGAAGCTTCAGTCTCATCATGGCCACAGAAAGGTAAACCTTGGTGCAACAAAAATCTACAAGCATCAATTGAAGCATGAATATCTGATTGTCTATGAAGAGCAACTACAATGGATTGCTCTTGTCTCATTAGATCCTCACATTTCTTTAATGACAAATTATGAGCACTATTAACCAAACCAACTTGAGAATCTAACCTCTCTGTTTTGTTCCAAGCAGAAAACCATTATTTGCAAATGTGCCACTACTACCTTGATTGCCAAATTGATCCGGACTAAACAAATAGCAACACAAGCAATACGCTTTGTCTTCTTTCACACTATACTCTAGCCAATTAGCATATTGATCAAACCAAATCAGATTAAATCAACGCAATTGATTTCTAATCATTTTCTTAGGAAAATCATGGCCACGAGGTTGACAAGGCCCCTTTAGCAAATAAGCTCTTCTAATTTCATCAATTTGGTTTGGGTAATATTCAAAAAAAATTCTCTTTGCTGGATTTGAAGGGAGGCTATTCAAATCAACAATTTTTCTACTATCTGAAGTTGAAGAACAAGGCTGTTGAGGAATATTATATGCCCTGAACTTCCAGTTCTAGTTGCACTTTCATGTGATAATTTTTGTTTAAAAATCTTTCCATATTTAGACTTCCAATTTCACAAATCAATTCTACAAATACAAACATAAAACATAGACATATTTTCTTAATTAAATACTTCACAAATTGACAAATTTAATTTTGATATAACTTAATTTTGATCTAATTTGATTTTAAAATTTACCTTTGTAGTTTATTTTTCTTCCAATAGCAGCTCTTCCGATCTCCGTCCTCCACTCCTCCTTCGAGCTTCAAGCCTTTAACAATTTTTTTCTTCCATTATCAACAACATGTTTCTAATTTTTATTTTTTTTGGGGGTGGAAGGAAGTGGAACCGTGGGGGCTGAAGAGAAAGAAGAAAAAAGACAAGAGGGGGTTTTGGAGTTGCTACTTGGCTTTGCACTTGCTGCTGTGCATTCTTTTTTTCCTATGGTAAGGAGCCTTAGTGGGGTGTCACGACCCGTACCCAATATTTGGGCATGAACCGTGTACACGTCCAGCCTACGCCGCAGAGTCGGCGGTAGAACGCTGTAACAATATGATGAACAACCACGCAATAAAGATATATCACAAGGGAAACTTAACAACTCCATATCTCAACTCAACATCTAATGGATAAAATAAATAGGATGTCTCATAAAAGAATTATATGAAGTCTAAAATCCAAAAATAATCTCAACTACATGTCTCAAAGTCAACTCAAATATCTAGTACAATGTCTCAGTGCTAACTAAAATATCTATAAAAATGCAGCAGGATCAAATGCTGCGTACTCCTCCTGATAAGCAAAGTCCGTCTCTAACACATCTCCCAAGTACGGGCCATACTGGTCAGGATAGAACGAGTACAATTCACAGAATACAGTTTCAATATATGAAAATGACTATATAATAGAGGTTAGCCTTTAGACATATGATTTATAAATAAATGAAGAAAAACAAAATAAAACTAAATGCCGAAAAAAGTAAATAAAATACAAGAAAATACTCACCGACTGAAGTACCTTTGATATGTGACCGGTCTCAGGATAATTACACGACACAGTCTACACTATCTATACTGTATAAAGTTATACGGTCTACACGGTATACTGCAATGAAGAAACACTATCTATATGGTATAAATGCAATAATAATCATGGTCTACACGGTATACCCAGTACAAGGTCAGATCACACATCGTTGGTACTTCACCTCCCCCGACACCACAAAGAATAAAATCAACATAAAGACTGAAATCACATATCTATCGACTAACAATGATGTATAGTAAAGATCAATACTAAAAACAAGCAAAAAACTGTACTCGTCTGGCGTCCCGGGTTGCTGGCACTGGTCAGAGTCCAAATCGAGATCCAAACAACTTATTTAAAGAATCACAGTGTCAAGACACAATTTGATATAAAGATTTGTGTTCTATCTACAATTTTGCTTTCTTGGTTTTAGTTTCCTATTCCCTTATCCCTCTTATTCATATTATTAGCCAGGAAAGTAGCCTACCTGTTGAGGGTTTATACCCCTTTGGTGGACTTACTTTGCATGTCTCTAATTGAGATAGGGTCATCTACCAAGTATGGGCTTAAAGTGAATTATTTAGTATGTGCTCTCATCCTATGGAACATATTGGTTTAACAACCTTACTCCTCCTACAACTAGTTACAGGGAACCAGGGTGTTCCTATAGTTTGTATCCATTTGGTACAAAGGAAATTGGGTGATAGTATTCGAAGGATAATAGGGAATATACATATCCTATACTCCATCTATTTGTTGACACCCTTCTTACACAATCGATTTATACTCTAACTCTTCCTTCACTGATGCTATCCCATGCTCAGGTTCCCAGCCTTAACAGCACAATCGGATTCCTAAATTATCTATACTCAAGTCCTGTATATGAGGTAAATGGCTCTTAGTGGCATTGCCTATATGTGTAAGGATACTCGAACCCCCTTATCTTGATTTATAAATGGAAGGATATAGGTTGGCTTCTAATGGTTCTCGTTCTGCTGACTTTAGAAAAATAGGGTTTAATTCAAAGTGATTCAAGGAGTAGGCACATTGGTTTATACTTGCTAATGAGGGTACAAAGGCTGGGCTTCCCTGCGTGTACTGACTTTTGAATGTCAGTAGTGTATCCGATATCCCTGATACAGGATATTGAAGTATCAGAGATACCTATCCTGTAGCAGTCCCTGGGTAACTTGTTCCTAACCATACCCTACCAGTCAACCCACGGTCTCCAGTTTGAAACTGGTACCATCTACTCGGGTATCCTGATGTTTATGAAATTATAACTAATTTCAGAGTATGCTAAGGACTCGGTTTTGCTTTGATACCAAAACAGTGTCTCAGTATTGGGATCAGGCTTTGCATATAACCCTCGACACCATGGTTCATTATAGCCGAATATCAAAGTCCTGTTTAATATGTATATACTCAACCTAAAATCGAACGCAGGTGGTTTATATGGTTGCTTATATGATTTGAACTAATACTCTAAAAGTTTCACCCAGGTTTACCTATATGGCACCCCCTAGTTTACACTTGTAACAGGTATCGGTCTGATACTCTAGTTTTCCCCCAGGTACAGAGTATCTATATCATGAAGAAGAGGCACTGATACGGGGTTTGGCTATATTTAAGGTCTGAGATGGACTTTAAGTGTCCTGAAACCTGATACGGGTTCATGAGTATCCATCCGATACTTCCCAGCTTGAACTGATATTCAGGAATCGACTGAAATCATTGATTATGAAGGGTTCCACATCAATTATGATTTTTAAAGGTCCAAAGTGCAACCAAACTGTTTAACCTATTGTCCTGATTTCCTATCGATTCTCTTCTATTAATATTCCTTTAGGGTTTTTTACGAATACTCGCTGATTCAAGGTTGAAGACAAGCTTTAAAATAAAGAAAGGAGGCTTACCTTTGTTGCTAGACTTTTCCTCTGCTTCCTGTGACAGGGTGCGGTGCCTAGGGTTCTTGTAGTTGAAGAAGAAAGAATCGAATCGGTTAATCCAAGCCCTTTCTCCCTCGCTCTTTCCTTCTCGAACCGATCTTCAACTCAGTATATAGGGTTGTAGAAGAAATCGGTTGTTCCTCTCTACATATATATATATATATATATATATATATATATATATATATATATATATATATATATATAGCTAAGAAGGATTTTTTTTAAACAAGATTGGCTTATCAACTGGGTTTAAATTCGGATTTAGAACTTGAATCCTTCCAGGATAGGCTAGTTCCTAGTTATCTCTATTATGTCTAGGTTGGTCAAATGTTATCAGATAAAGGGAAACAATTTGAATTAGGACTTAGCGAGATAAACACTCACAAGGATTTCTATTTGGAGGAGGGATATTATCCTTCCGAGTTTAATTAAGCAAGGATTTGAAGGAGGGTCTGTTTGTATGAAATTCAACTGAGATTTGCTATTCGAATCCCAAATTTGCATTTTGGTCCTTGACTTTACCTATATTTCAATTTCTCCCCTATTGTTATACAATCAAATGTTCCATAAGCAAAAATGCTAAAAATAAAATAAACAATAAAATTCAACCTAGTGGAAATTGATCAAGGGGTTTACAAGTCTACCCCTTTAGATTAATTTCGTCCTCGAAATTTGACTAAACACAAGGTGGAAACGTACCTCAGAGCTGAAAAAGGTATGGGTAACACTCGCACATCTCATCTTCCCTCTCCCATGTGGATTCACCCGGGGAGTGGTGTCTCCACGCGATGCGAACCAGGGGAATTGCTTGATTCCTCAGTAGCTTCTCTCTACGGTCTAAAATCTCTACGGGCTGCTCCTGGTAACTGAGACTCGGTCCTACCTCGACCTTCGAATGGTCCAACACGTGGCTGGGGTCCGCCACGTATCATCGTAGCTGGGATACGTGGAACACGTTGTGCACTCCCTCCAGTGTAGGCGACAATGCTAACCGGTATGCTACTGTATCGATCTTCTCGAGAATATCGAACGGCCCAATGAAACGTGGACTGAGTTTACCGCCTTTACCCAAACGAATTGTGCCACGTGTCAGAGAAATTTTCAAAAACACCAAGTCGCCAACCTATAACATACATTTGTCACCAAGAATCTATGATTAACACTTAATTTATACTAAGGGAATTCCATACCTCAAACTCCAACGGTCTACGGTGACTGTCGGCCCAGTACTTCTGCCTGTCCTGAGCCACGCGAAGCCGCTCTCTAATTATCTTGACTTTCTCTGCAGCATCCACTACCATCTCCGGTCCTAATAGTACACGCTCTCCCATATCGTCCCAAGATAGCGGGGTACGATACCTCCGTCCATACAGCACTTCGAAAGGGAACATCTCGATGCTAGCTCGGTAGCTGTTGTTATAGGAGAACTCCACGAGGTGAAGGTGGTCCTCCCATGAGCCGCCAAAGTCTAGCACGCACGTCCGTAGCATATTCTCGTGCGTCTGAATGGTCTGCTCTGACTGTCCATCCGTCTGCGGATGATAGGCAGTGTTGAACTTGAGCGCTTTGCCCAAGCTAGCCTGTAGACTCTTCCAGAAGTATGACGTGAATCTGCTGTCACGGTCTGACACGATACTCACTGGAACCCCGTGCATCCAGACTATCTGTTTGCTCTGCCAACTTTTCTGTCGATAACCCCACTTTAAATGGTATAAAGTGGGCCGATTTGGTCAACCTGTCAACGATGACCCAAATCGTATCCTTCCCGCCCGATGACCGTGGAAGACCGGAAACAAAATCCATAGTGATGTGTTCCCACTTCTACTCGGGTATCGGTAGCGGCTGCAACAATCCTCCTAGTCTCTGCCTCTCGGCTTTGACCTGCTGACATACGAGGCACCTAGAAACGAAGCGGGCTACTTCACGTTTCATACCATACCACCACATGTGGTTTCTCACATCCTTGTACATCTTATTGGCTCCCGGATGTAGAGAATACTGGGAATGGTGTGCCTCCTACATAACTTCTTCTCTAGGCTCTCCATTAGGTACACAAAGTCTTGTCCCGTGCCTCAACGAACCATCCTCTATAATAGTGAAATCATCTAGAAAGCTAGATCGTGCTTGTGCTATGATGTTCTTCAGCTGCTCATCCTGGTGCTGTGCCTTCCGAATCCTGTCCATCAATCCTGACTGAATCTACATGCCCATCATCTGCATCTCGGCCCCTGGAATGATGATCTCGATGCCCAAACTCTCCAAGTATGCTAATAAGTGACGATCTCGAGTCAAGCACATTGCTACGGGATACCTGCTCAAAGCATCCGCAACAACGTTGGCTTTTCCCGGATGATACGGTAGAGAAATATCATAGTCACTCATCAGCTCAAGCCATATGCGCTGTCTCATGTTCAACTCCTTTTGTGCGAAGACGTACTTCAAGCTTTTGTGGTCAGTGAAGATTTCCACTCGCTCTCCGTACAAATAATGTCTCCACAGCTTCAAGGCGAAGATCATGGCTGCCAACTCTAGGTCGTGTGTGGGGTAGTTCTTCTCATACGGTCTCAACTGTCGAGACGCATAGGCTATCACTCTCTTGTTGTGCTCTGGGACACAACCCAGTCCTTTCCCGAGGCATCACTATAAATGGTGAAACCTTCCGATCCAGAAGGCAAAGCCAAGATAGGAGCTGTCGTCAGCCTCTTCTTCAACTCATCGAACGCAGCCTGGCAATCCTCTGTCCACACGAACTCTACGACTTTTTGAGTGAGCCTAGTAAGCGGCTCTGCAATCCGAGCGAAGTCTTGTACGAATTTTTGATAATACCCTGCTAAACCCAAGATGCTTTGTATCTCTGCTACTATAGTCGGAGTTGTCCAAGCTTCCACTGCCGTAACCTTCTTCGGATCGACAGATATACCATCACCTGTTACCACATGACCAAGGAATGCCACCTTGTCCAAGAAAAACTCATATTTTAAGAGTTTTCCATAGAGCTTCTCCTTCCTGAGGGTCTCCAGTATGATCCTCACGTGTTCCTCGTGCTCCTCCAGTATTTTTGAATAAACGAGTATGTCATCGATAAACACCACTACGAACTTGTCAAGGTATGGATGGAATACCTTGTTCATCAAGTTCATGAAGACTGCCGGGGCATTGGTTAACCCGAACGGCATCACCATGAACTCGTATTGTCCGTACTTGGTCTAAAATGCAATCTTCGGTATATCTTCCTACTTCACCTTCAGCTGATGGTATCCAACCTTAAATCTATCTTTGAGAATACCCGTGTGCCGCTCAATTGATCGAGGAGATCGTCAATCCTCGGCAGCGGATACTTGTTCTTGATAGTATGATTGTTCAAGGCTCGGTAGTCCATGCACATTCGTATCGTACCATCTTTCTTCGGCACAAAAAGGACAGGGGATCCCCATGGTGATGAACTCTCTCTGATGAACCCCTTCTCTAGCATTTCATCGATCTGCTTCTTCAATTCTTCAGCCTCTTTTTTGTTGATCCGGTACACTGGTTGTACTGTTGGTACTGCGCCTGGCACGAGATCAATAGCAAACTCGATGTCTCTGTCTGACGGCAATCCCGGTAAGTCCTCAGGAAAAACGTCCATGAACTCCGTGATGATGGGATGTGGTGTCTCTCCCTCCTGAATCGTAGTTTCGCAAAAACCTTCACTCTGCTGCTCTATTGCTCCCCTGGCGAACTCAAATGCAGACTCCCCGAAAGGACTAAATATGACACATCCTCGGTGGCAGTCTATACTGGCAAAATTCTTACTCAACCAATCCATACCGAGGACGATGTCAAAACTCAGTAGTGGCATTATGAGTAAGTTGGCACGCAACTCTCTACCTCCCAAGTTGATGCACCGCCTCATGCAAATATCCTTGACTAGGATAGCGCCTTCACCTGTCATAATTTTGCAACTACCACCCAAGGGTACAGATGCTATACTATGCTTGAATACAAAAGCTACAGAAATAAAACTGTGGGATGCACCCGAATCAAACAAAGCTATAGCAGAAAAAGAATCGAGAAGTATGAAACCTGCTATCACATCTGGTGTAGGCTCGAGCTCTTCAATAGCCATGGCAAAAGCTTGGCCCTACTGGGGTGCCCCTCTCTGCTGGTGCTGAGTGAATCGTTGCTGCTGAGTGGGTAGCGGTGGACCTCGCGGCTGTGTGGCGACTGGTGGTCTAGCGGATCCTCTCTGTGCGGGAGCTGCCTCGCGTCCTGCTCGGTCGGAAGCCAATGTGCAATCCTTCAGCTGATATGAAGGTGACCCGCAGTATAAACACGATCCAAGTCTCTGTCTGTAGTCATCCCAAATATGTTCGGTCTTTCCGTAAAATGTACAAAGTGGGGCCTACTGGAACTGCCTCTGTGGCTGCTGTGTCTGGGCTCTGGCCGGGCCTCGGTTCTGCTGATGTGCTGAGGCTCTACCAGTGAACTAGAATTGTTGCTGGTGTTGGAAGGGCCATGGCTGAACTTGAGTACGCTTCGCCGACGTTGGTTGATAGTTGCCTCCGCCGAAAGTGTCTCGACTCCTCTTCGGCCTGTAACTCAGTTCTTCTTCTACAGATTGGGCGACCTCCAGAATCTCCTCGTAGGTAGTGGCTCGGCTGGTGGCGATAGCTAAGCGAATCTCGTACGATAATCCTTTTTTGAATCTTCTGGCCTTGCTTTCTGGGGTGTTGACCATACTATCAGCGAAATGGCTAAGGCGTGAAAACTCTGCAGTATACTCGTCAACGGTGAGATTTCCCTGCTCCAAGTGCTCGAACTAGCTTACCAATGCCTCTCGTGCTACGTCGGGGTAGAATTTCTTCTTGAATAGCCACTTGAATTCTTTCCAAGTCACATCTGGAGCAGCAAATCGTGGCTCGCCTTGGTACCACGTCCGTGCGATGTCAAAATGTTATCCACTAGCTGACTCCACCTTTTGATCTTCTGAGCCGCGAGCCATTTTCAAGTATCGCTCCACATTTTCCAACCACTCATCAGCGTAGATAATACCCTCGGTCCCATGAAACTCTCTGGGCTTGAGGTCCATGAAGTTCTTGGATGTCCCAGGATGCTGTTGGTGGGCCTCCCTTTGCTTAAGGGCCTCTCGCAAGGTATCGCGAAAGATGTTGGCCTGCTGTTGGAAAATACCTAGTAGTGTATATTGTCCAGTACCGGTGGTAAGGGCAAAGCAGGTGCCGGGTACATCGCTGGCGCTGGATGCATGGTAGGTGCTGGGTACATATAGGGTGCCTATTGTATGATAGGAGCTGGATACATGGCTGGCGCTGTATGCGCCATCGATGGTGGATAGACTGCTGGTATCGAGTGCATGGTAAGTGGAATAGGTGCTGGAGGAGGGATGAGTGCTGGTACTGGAGTCTACGGAGGGAACTGCGGTGGCGGTGGAATGTTGCGGAATCTCGAGTACTGCGGCTGGGACGGATCGTCCTGGTGAGTAAGCTGGCCTTCCTGCGTCGGTGGGGTCCCGTAGGTAAAAAAACCCGCCAACTGCCAGTGGAGTATTCAGTGCAGCGTTGTTCCAGTCTTACGAATCCATTGGTTGAAAACAAAAAAAATTATTAGACGATAGAAAGATTCAAACAGGATGCATAAGGTACTTGAAGTTGAATATAGAAGTCAATAATGCAGTTTCAACTTGGGGAGACAGTGCTTAGGTTCCTAGTCCTAGTCCTAGTTGCAGGCCCGCGTACATTACGACTAACTTAACTACTACCACGGTTTTGCTATTTTTACGAAAATTTGACCTGCATGGGCCACCATAAAAATGTGTCAGGACTCGCACCCATTATTTGGGCATGAACCGTGTACACGTTCAGCCTACGCCGAAGAGTCGGCGGTAGAACGCTGTAACAATATGGTGAACAACCACGCAATAAAGATATATCACAAGGGAAATTAAAAACTACATATCTCAACTCAGCATCTAATAGATAAAATAAATAGACTGTCTCATAAAAGAATTGTATGAAGTCTAAAATCCAAAAATAATCTCAACTACTTGTCTCAAAGTCAACTCAAATATCGAGTACAATGTCTCAGTGCTAACTAAACTATCTATGAAAGTGCAGCAGGATCAGATGCTGCGTACTCCTCATGATAAGCAAAGTCCGTTTTTAACACATCTTCCAAGTACGGGCCATACTGGTCAGGACACACGATCTCTTCGCAATAACCTAAAATTTGTTTGGTTACCAAGTCAGGATGGAACGAGTACAATTCACTGAATGCAGTTTTAATATATGAAAATGACTAACAGAGGTTAGCCTTTAGACATATGATTTATAAAGAAATAAAAAAATAGAATAAAACTAAATACCGAAAACAGTAAATAAAATACAAGAAAATACTCACCGATTGACCGACTGAAGTACCTTTGATATGTGATCGGTCTCGGAACAATTACATGATACTGTCTACACTATATATACTGTATAAAGTTACACGGTCTACATGGTATACTGTAATAAAGAAACACTGTCTATACGGTATAAATGCAATAATAATCACGGTCTACACGGTATACACGGTATAAGGTCAGATCACACATCGTTGGTACTTCACCTCCCCCGACACCACAAAGAATAAAATCAACATAAAGACTGAAATCACATATCTATCGACTAACAATGATGTATAGTAAAGATCAATACTGAAAACAAGCAATAAACTGTACTCGCCTGGCGTCCCGAGCTGCTGGCACTGGTCAGAGTCCAAATCGAGATCCAAACAACCTATTTAAAGAATCACATTGTCAAGACACAATTTGATATAAACATTTGTGTTCTATCTACAATTTCTCTTTCTTGGTTTTAGTTTCCTATTCCCTTATCCCTCTTATTCATATTATTAGCCAGGAAAGTAGCCTATCTGTTGAGGGTTTATACCCCTTTGGTGGACTTACTTTGTATATGTCTCTAATTGAGATAGGGTCATCTACTAGGTATGGGCTCAAAGTTAATTATTTAGTATGTGCTCTCATACCATGGAACATGTAGGTTTAACAACCGTACTCCTCCTACAACTGGTTACAGGAAACCAGGGTGTTCCCATAGTTTGTATCCATTTGGTACAAAGGAAATTGGGTGATAGTATTCGAAGGGTAATAGGGAATATACATATCCTATACTCCATCTATTTTTTGACACCCTTCTTACACAATCGATTTATACTCTAACTCTTCCTTCACTGATGCTATCCCATGCTTAGGTTCCCACCCTTAACAGCACAATAGGATTCCTGAATTATCTATACTCAAGTCCTGTATATGAGGTAAATGGCTCTTAGTGGCATTGCCTATATGTGCAAGGATACTCGAACCCCCTTATCCTGATGTATAAATGGAAGGCTATAGGTTGGCTTCTAATGGTTTTCAATCTGCTGACTTTGGAAAAATAGGGTTTAATTCAAAGTAATTCAAGGAGTGGGCACATTGGTTTATACTTGCTAATAATGGTACAAAGGCTGGGCTTCCCTGCGTGTACTAACTTTTGAATGTCATTGGTGTATCCGATATCCCTGATACAGGATATTGAAGTATCGGAGATACCTATCCTGTAGCAGTCCCTGGGTAACTTATTCCTAACCATACCATACCAGTCAACCCAAGGTCTCCAGTTCGAAACTGGTACCATCTACTCGGGTATCCTGATGTTTATGAAGTTGTAACTGATTTCAGAGTATGCTAAGGACTCGGTTTTGCTTTGATACCAAAACAGTGTCTCAGTATTGGGATCAGGCTTTGCATATAACCCTCGACACCATGGTTCATTATAGCCGAATATTAAAGTCCTGTTTAATATGTATATACTCATCCTGAAACCGAACCCAGGTGGTTTACAGGGTTGCTTATATGATTTGAACTAATGCTCTAAAAGTTCCACCCAGGTTTACCTATATGGCACCCCCCCAGTTTATACTTGTAACAGGTATCGGTCTGATACTCTGGTTTCCCCTGGGTACAGAGTATCTATATCTTGAAGAAGAGGCACTAATACGGGGTTTGGCTATATTTAAGGTCTGAGATGGACTTTGAGTGTCCTGAAACCTGATACGGGTTTATGAGTATCCATCCGATACTTTCCAGCTTGAACTGATATTCAGGAATCGAATGAAATCATTGATTATGAAGGGTTCCACATTAATTATGATTTCCAAAGAGTGCAACCAAACTGTCTAACCTATTGTCCTGATTTCCTATCGATTCTCCTCTATTAGTATTTCTTTAGGGTTTTTTTACGAATACTCGCTGATTCAAGGTTGAAGACAAGCTTTAAAATAAAGAAAGGAGGCTTACCTCTGTTGCTCGAATTTTTCTTTGCTTCCTGTGACAGGGTGCGGCGTCTAGGGTTCTTGTAGTCGAAGAAGAAAGAATCGAATCGGTTAATCCAAGCTCTTTCTCCCTCGCCCTTTTTCCTTCTCGAACCGATCTTCAACTCAGTATATATGGTTGTAGAAGAAATCGGTTGTTCCTATATATATATATATATATATATATATATATATATATATATATATATATCTGTAGCTAAAAAGGTTTTGGTTTAAACTAGATTGGCTTATCAACTGGGTTTAAATTCAGATTTAAAACTTAAATCCTCCCAGGACAGGGATCGGCTAGTTCCTAGTTATCTCTATTATGTCTAGGTTGGTCAAATGTTATCAGATAAAGGGAAACAATTTGAATTAGGAATTAGCGAGATCAACACTCACAAGGATTTCTATTTGGAGGAGGGATAATATCCTTCCGAGTTTAATTAAGCAAGGATTTGAAGGAGGGTCAGTTTGTATGAAATTCAACTGAGATTTGCTATTCGAATCCCAAATTTACATTTTGGTCCTTGACTTTATCTATATTTCAATTTATCCCCTATTGTTATACAATCAAATGTTCCATAAGCAAAATTCTAAAAATAAAATAAACAATAAAATTTAACCTAGTAGAAATTGATCAAGGGGTTTACATGGGGCCCAGCCGAATGAATGAGTGTGGTGAATGGTGATGGGGCCTTCACTAGCTTTGCACTTGGGGCTGTGCATTCTTCTCTTTTGTTTTTTCTAACTAGACTCAGGACTTAGTGGGGGCACTGGGGCCCGCCTAGGCGGCTGCAAGCTGGCTTCAAAAGCAAACTGGGATAAGTGCAAGAAACATACGTCCGCTGCTCTTTTAAACTTTTTTTAATCCACTGGAGGCCCCGCCCCTCAATGGCCCAATCATACGTCCGCCCCTGCTTGTGATAACATTCTGTCCAAACCCTTAACAAAATGCTGACATGGTATTGTTTGTCTTCAAAGTAATAGAACACGTGTACAATCTACGTGTACACAACCAAAAGTCAATAACCCTATTTTACCAGAGAGCCCTCTCTCTCTCTCTCACTCTCTCTTTCTCTCTCTCTCTCTCTTTCTTTCTTTTTCTCTTCCAAGAACGAGACGAGGCCGACGAGGAGACGAGCGGATCGGCTGAAGACGAAGCTGCTGGAGTGATCGCAGATGCGTACCTTCCTCCCTCCCTCTTCTTCTTTGAATCTTCGTACTCTTTCTTTCTTTCTCTTTATTATAGAAACCCTAAAATATGATGAATCCTCTCTTCAAACTCTTAATTTATTATGGAAACGCTAAAAAATGCCAAAGAAGCTATTTAGAAGGGAAGAATGGAACGACTTGATGGATTTAACATGATAAATCGTCTCTTCTGTGAAGTCATTCCAGATAATCGAGTATCTGGAACTCACTCCCAATCAAATTTTAAATTAAGGGAAAACTTAAACTTTAAATCAAACTTAGGGAAGTTAAATTTCTAAACTAGGGTTCTATTTTGATGTTGATTATGAAATTAGCATGTTAAAATTTTAATGTTCTAAAATATTTAGGCTAACAAATGGCACAAAATGAAGCAAGTGAACTAGAATGTGATCTTGCGAAGATCCCATGTTATTGTGAAGGTAATTCTATGTGCAAATTACTCACTGCAAATACACCTTGGAATCGTGGGCATAAATTTCTGAAATGTGCAATAGAGGTCGGATTTTGGTTTTGTTGTTGTTTCATTCATTATCATAATTTTTACAAATTTGTATTTTTTTAATGTTCATTAATTTGATTTACGTATAATGATGGATGTGATTTTTGGTGTTGGGCGGATGAACTTCGTTTATGTCGTTGCGAAGTCGGGTTTTGCAAAATAAGAACATCATAGGTGCCTAGGAGCTTATGTCAAAGATTCTACTGTTGTCCATTATCTACTAGTGGAAGTGAAACTTTTTTACTTTGTTCATAATAAGTCAATTGTTATTTTTTGTTATTACGTGTTACTTACAATTATAATTTGTTTATTCAATATCTGTAGAGGGAAAATCCTGGTTGTGAATATATTGAATGTGATGCAACAATCTAAGGCCTCAAAGACAAAGAAGAAACTGGTGGATGATGGGGCTACTACTTCTGTGGGATAAGGCAATGGTATCATGAAGAAGATCCTATTAGAAGTTGAAATTGAACACCGTATAGCGCAACGTCAAGTTGAAATGTATGGTTCTATTTTGAAGAAATTTGGGAGATTTAAGATTGAGTAATTAGATTTCGTATTTGTATTGTAATGACTAAAAAACTCGCACTTTCTAGAATTGTATTGTAGTAGCAAAGAAAAACTCCCATTTTCTGGATTCAAGTTATATGGCTTTGCAAATGTAAGCAATTTTCTAGAATGCCAATATCTGAGATTCAATTTTCTGGAATGCCAAGCTAATTGTAATTCTTCTCTTTCAATTCTGATGTCATGTGACCCACATATGCGCATGTTCCTTACCCAAACTTTGATAGTAATTTTTTGGAATGGCCACACAAACTAATGTTGCAGGAATCATATTTACATCCATTCAACTAATGTTGCAGCTCGACAAATGCTTGAAACTAGAACATGAATCACATTTACATACTGTATTAAAATTGGAAACAAAAAAAAAAATACTTCACCATATTACAAAAAATTGAAATGCTTGAAACTAGAAACAAAAAAAATACAGCTCATTCCAGATTAATGCAGCTCATTCCACATTACAAAAAAATGCCTCTAATTTCAGATTACTGCAACTCGTAAAATGTTTGAAACTGGAAACTTAAAGAATACTGCACCATACTTTAAATGCTTAAAACTGGAAATAATGCTTGAAACTGGAAAAAAGGAGGAGCTATAGTCTGATTCCAGATTCTAGAAACAAATGCAGGTGACAGAAACTAACAAAATGCAGTTGCCAAATTGACATAAACTAACAAAATGCAGTTGCCAAATTGACAGAAACTAACAAAATGCAGTTGCCAAATTGACAGAAACTAACAATTGTAGCTATAGTCTGATTCCAGATCACACAAAATGCAGGTGATAGAAATTAACATCCAGTTGCAGTTACCAAATTGATTATAGGAACAAAAAGTCACATTTGAAACTAGAAACAGAAACTAACGTCCAGTTTGACATCTTAATACATATTAGGCCTTCTTGTATATGGCTACACAAAATGTAGGTGATAGAAACGAAAAAGTTACATCCGAATGGTTCACCTATGAAAGAAATAAAAAAATAAAATCTTTCGGTTGTGAACCACAAAATGCAGGTTATATGACCTGAAAAACCATGATAAGTCTTCACACTATAACATTTGTAATTCAGTTTTTGATTTTCTTAGATGGTTGATTGTATCTTGAAGGTACTGCTCTGGACCTTGCTTTTTGCCTCTTAGTGCCATTGCCCCCATTCCTTGACAGTGGTTCTGCACTAGTTTGGTTTCCCTGATTCTTATTTGAGGTAGGCAGTGTTGAAGTTGGATGAGTTGGGGCAGTTGCTGTGCTCCTTTGGCTAGCTGGGAACTCCAAATTTTGATCCTGGCTTGGGAATGCATGATCTATACAGCTTTCATTCTGCAAATAATATCAAAATGGCAATATAATTGGACAACAAAACACAAATTACATTATGGACAAATTAAGTGGTTGAAAGCTCCCACAGCTAATCCATCAAGTGAGCCAAGGCCTGAATATCGATATTGGTTGGAAGCTCCCACACGGCTTAGGCCTGTATTATTGACCACTTGACTTGTACCCTGAGAACAATAGAACAACAATGGTTAGAATTTTAGTATCCAAATACCATATTAGTTTAGTTACCAATAATTGACTTTAACGCACTTACATCCATCATCCACCTAAGTATGGTTGGTGCACTCTTGACATTGGCTCTGACCTTCAAATTACTAACATTTTGTCTTGAAGATCCAGCTTATACAAAATTCACCATATTTTGTAAACCAAATTCACTATATTTTGTGAGTGAAGTGTAACGCCCCAGTCCCAAAATACGTAGGACTAGGATACGTATATATACCATCTACGAATTGAGAGGACTCCAGCCCAGCTCGAATACGTATATAATGTCTGGTTTTCTAAAGCAATCTATCCATTCAACTATAAATATCTCAATCCACTGAAGATAAACTCTTGTATAAACCAAGTAAACTAATGCTGGTCAAACATTAGCAAACTGGTTACTACAAGTAACAAGAAAAGATAATATACAATAAAGTGGACCAGACTCTAATGCAATTATCTTGAACAAGCTTCTAATGAAAGATAAAGCTTGTAAAACTAGGCTATACAGCAGCAATGTCAAAGTAATATAATATAGGACGAGTATGAAAATATATGAACAAAATATACCTGAAATTCCTGAGAAACAATCATCAATTCTCCAATGTATTCTACCTCGATCACTTCAGCTAATACCTGGAGAGATCACCAGGTCCTCAGAGGACTAGCAAGATACATAATATACAAGCCAAAATATAGCAGTACAACATATGCAGAGAAATAAGAAATAATCAAGAAAAAAATAATTGAGGCACAATGGACGAAGACACCAAGATCTAAGACACCAGGAACCTAAGACACTGGCATGCCATACTAGGCGTGGCTAATAGGTTAAATCTATAGACTGTAGTCAAGGTAAGTACTCATAATCTATAGTGTCTAAATCGCAGTCAAGGCAAGAACTCCAATCGAGACGGTAGCCATTCCTAGTAAAATAATCCCATAGACCGTAGTCAAGGTAAGCACTCACAATCTATAGAATGTCAAAGTCAAGTCCTACTCAAGTCATGTCAAGTCAAGTCAAGTCAAGTCAAGTCAAGTCAGGAAAATTAGTGGTGTAGGACTAGACGACTCTATCACGGAACACGAGTGAACACGAAAGCAAAATAACATATAATGAATGTATAACAGAATCAAGAACGTGAATGTACGCTAAATATACGATAGAGTGAAACTGGAAATAAGATAAGTAACTAGACACAAGGTAAAGCAATCATAGATATAACCATATGAGGAAAAGGAACAATAAAGAAGTAAAGAACATGCATATAAAATATACTATACAAGCTGGCAAGGTATACTTGCCA